>JAKOGI010000196.1:15000-387500 GCA_029747015.1 Carnegiea gigantea | reverse complement strand
AGCGATTTGTCCATCAGTTTTTCTCTCTGGTTTTCAAATTTCAATTAAAAAATTACCATACATTAAGTAGCCGGGTATGGTACTGCTCTTATGGGCAGCCACTGATTTAAGAATAGACCACTTTTGCTTCTCTTTCTTCTTTCTCTTCTTATTGGCAGCAAGAACCAGCTTTGAAGCAATGGTTGATATGTTCCAGGAAGACCTCCTCCGCTACCACCAGCGACACCCCTGTTGGCTCCCCCTCCTCATACTAATTCAAGTGCTACAATTGATTGATCTATTAGTGTTGCTTTTGTGAACTGAAATCTAAGGTCCCTATGAACTGAAATCTGAGGTACCCATGAATTGATTATGGTTGTTGTGTTTAAATGACTAAGTCTTGTGGGTCTGTGAAATGTCTTCTCATTTTCAGCTAGTCATGTTGATTTGATTTCAGGAACTTCTTCACTTTTTTGAGGATTTCTTGGCTTCTATTATTATGTATAAATATAACAGCTATGGTATTGGTAACTATAGTCTCCCCATAGTTTTCAATTATTATGTATTAGCCCTCCCCCCTTGCCCTTCTTTTTTTTCTCATATATATAGCTGCTTGGAATAATGTCTTCTCTTTGCTCCTCTTTATTTTGTTGTCTCGTTGGTTTGTTCATAAATTATTTGATAACACAGTGGTGAGAGGCTGTGGGGAAGGATTGACAGTCAATATTTTGATGGTTAAACAAATGAAGTTGCATAATATGTAAAAACATTTAGAAAGTGGCATTTTGACCTTTGACATCATTGACTTGATACAAACTGCATTGGGTTAGTTTTTCTCCTTGATCAACATTCCAAGGATGTTATGCAGTGTGATCTTGGGGGGAAAAAAAAATGGATGTTGTGCAAGTGATAGATAGTCACAGAACTGAGGTTCAAGCATTTTGGCTGTACTTCAAGAAAATTTCAACCATGTAGCCAGGAACTTCTCATTTTCAGCTTTTATGTCTATGTACTTCAAGAAAATTTTAGGAACTTCTTCACTTTTTTGAATGTGCTTTGATATGCGTTGAGTTGTATGTACTTCAAGGAAATTTCAGGAATGCCTTCTCTATTTGGCTATGCTATGACCTCTTTTTCAACTCTTTCTCTCCCATATTATTGTGTTTTATTGTTGTTGCACTCCGGGCGTGTGGGTCGTAGAGTTGTAGTCTCCGGTGTGTAGCCGTCGAGTGATGAATATACATTGTGCAACCGTTGAATGTAGGAACCTCATTATTGTAAGGCTTTAAGCCTGGATTTAGCTCAATTTTAGGCGGAACTCTGTCCGTTTCACCCCAGAATTGTAGTCTTTTTATGTTCATTTATCCCTCACTTTTTTTGGCACATATCCTATTGCAGGAAGAGTTTGAGCGTCTATAGGCATAGGCTTCTCAAGCAGGAACTGAAGTAGATGATGATGAGCTTTTTCTGCAAGCTGTTAGAGGCAAGAACAAGAAAGGAACTGTTTACGGACTTGGAATGGAGTCAGAAGCTTACCACCCAAGGTCCGGTCATCGTTCCAGCCCGTCCTCATCATACACACCCTCAGTTGTTTCTTAAATGGAGACTCGCTTGAAAAAATCCGAGGAGGAACTTCAAGCTACGAGGGAAGAACTTGGAGCCACTAGGGAGGAACAAAAACAACAAAGAGAGTTGATTGCTAGCCTATTTGCTCGGCTTGAGGGCCCATCCTCTTCCCATTCGCTCCCACCCCCTAGCTAGCTCTTGGTTTATGTTTGTGTAGTCTAACAAAGGGTTACAAATTGCCTTTTTGGATGAGAACTCAATTATATGTCTGAATTGAGACTCATTAGCAATGGGTTTAGTTAGTACCTAATAACTACAATTAGTTGTAGTTTGGCACGTTTACACTTTATATATTTTGGGGGACATAAAAATAGGGGTGATCGAAGATATGTTGGATGACGACACTCAGCACTTTTTGATCATGTACTTTCACTTGTGCCTATATATGGTTGTTGCTGATTATATATTCTTCTGTTAGTTTATATATTTGTTTATACGAAATCGTTAGTAGAGGCACATGGCAGAAGATCCATATCATTCGACATAGCTACAAAACATATCGTTCAACATAGTTACAAAACAACTACTCTGTATCCGTGATGGAAATTAGTAAAATCGATACAAAAACATTATCGCTATGGTAGAGATGAAACACATGATTTCATCTCTGATAGAGATGAAAAATTCTTTTTATGGCAAGTTTCATCTCTAACAGAGACGAATCAATTCTTAAGGCAACCAAATATATCCGTCGCAGATGGCGATGAAAAGCGCATCGTAGCAATATTCGTCTCTAACTGAGACGAAGAGTCACGAAATGGCAACCAACAACATTCGTCTCCAATAGAGATGAAAAACATTTCGTCTCAAGTTTCGTTTCCAACAAAGACGTGTTAGAGCAATGGTAATGGCAACAAGGTTTTTTCAAGCCTTATTCTGCGCCATTTTTAATGGCCTTATAACCGCCACTTTAATGGTCTTGTAATCACCACTTTAATGGCCTTGTAATCACCACTTTAATGGTCTTGTAACAACCCCTTTAATGGCCTCATAACAGCCACTTTAATAGCCTGATAACAGCGACTTTAATGGTTTTGTAACGGCCATTTTAATGGCTTTGTAACAGCTATATTTCCTCTATAAATAGAGAGCTGAGCAACGTGCCTTCTCACCCTCAACACACACACTTCTCTCCTTTCTTCTTCTTATCTGCCTTTCTGGGTTCATATACTGCATACTTCAAACTCTTGGCCGCGAAGTGCACGCATTCAAGAGTGCTGAGTTAACCTGGGAGAGCAATCGGCTGTATCGATTTGCGCCGCAGTTGAGCCGTAATTGCTTTCAAGGCAGTGGTTTATCCACGACTCAGTTTATTCTGTCGATCTTTCAGCCATTGTTATTCTCATTATTCCAACAATTTCAAAGCAATTAATCTGTAATGTCTACATCATTGCTGAAAAATCTCCCTAAACTCTACAAAATCGAGCCCCTCGATGAAACTAACCACAAATGTTGGTCCTAGAAACTACTCCTATGCTTTGAACAACTCGAGATTGATTATGTTCTGTCCTCAGAACATCTTGAGGAAGACAACACTTCTCAGTTTACTGATACTGAGAGCTCTCTCTCTACTCCTACTGCCCCGAAGACGCCTGTCATCCCACTAGATGAGTCTGCTAAGAAGAAACTGAAAAAGGACAATAAACTAGCTCGAAGCTACTTGCTGAAAAATATGTCAAACCCCTTGTTTGATCTATTTGTCAACTTCAAATCTGCAAAAACCATATGGACCAAACTGGAGGCCAAATATGGTTCGGATGATGCCGGAAAGAGGAAATATGTCGTTGGCAAATGGCTGCAGTTAGAGATTGTAGATGACAAACCAATTATGGAACAAGTTCATGCCTATGAGAATCTATGTGCTGAGGTGCTGAACGAAGGCATGAAGATGTGCGATATTCTGCAAGCAAATGTACTGATCGAGAAATTTCCGCCATCTTAGAGTGACTACAGAAATCACCTGAAGTACAAAAAGAAGGACCTAACCTTACAAGAATTGATCAATCATATGAGGACTGAAGAGGCGAATCGACTAAAAGATAAGATGTCTTCCCTGTCCCTAAACTCATCTAAAGCTAACCTTGTTGAATCTTTTGTGCCTTCAAACAGAGACAGATTCAAAGGAAAAAATAAGAGGGATCAGAAGCAATCCAACCTCAAAGTCAATTGAAAAGAACAAACAGCAAGATCCAGAAGTAGAAGGTTGTCTGTTACTTTTGTGGCAAACTAGGCCAAAAAGCATATCAGTGCAACCTTCGCAAAGGAGGAGCCAGTCACATAAACCAGAAGCCTACCGGACAAATTGCTGCACAAGCCAATCTGACTGAAGATACTGAGATCTACTGTGCAGTAACACTGGAGGTCAACCTGGTGTCAAATTCCACAGAGTGGATTCTGGATGCTGGAGCAATAAGACATTTTTGCGCCAACAAGGATCTGATGCATGACTTTGAATATGCACCTGATGGCGAATATATCTACATGGGCAATGCTGCTACCACTGGAGTCATGGGTAAAGCGAAAGTACTCCTTAAATTTACTTCTGGAAAATCTCTATGCTTAAACAATGTGCTGTATGTACCTTCCCTTCGTAGAAACTTAGTTTCGAGTAGTCTCCTTGATATTGCTGGTTTCAAAGTGAACCAAAAAGCTGGAAAAATTATTATTCTTCGCAATAGGGTTTTTGTTGGGAATGGGTATCGTAGTGGGGGGGCTCTTTGTTCTGAATGTTGCTTCTGATGTTGTTAATGAAAATGCTTCTTCTGTCTATATTACTGAGTCTGTGAACTTGTGGCATGTTAGACTTGATCATGTTAATTATGCTTCGATAAATAAGCTAACGAACATGAGGTTAATTCCTAACAACATCACAGAAAAATATTTGAAATGTGACATCTGTGTCGAAGCCAAATTTGCTAAAAAACCATTCAAGTCCATAACAACTGGAAAGACTGAGCTGCTTGAACTTGTGCATTCGAACTTAGCAGACTTTAAGAACACAGTAAGTAAGGGAGAAAAAAAATGGTATATTACCTTTGTAGATGACTTTTTTGAATATACCAGAGTTTACCTCCTCAAATCTAAAGATGAAGCTGAGGAATCGTTCTTGAAATACAAAGCAGAAGTTGAGAATCAGTTAGATCGAAAAATCAAGAGATTCGGGTCTGACAGAGGTGGGGAATATGATACCAACTCCTTGACTGATTTCTGTGAGAAAAATGGCATTATACATGAGACTAGTGCCCCATATACCCCTCAATAAAATGACATAGCTGAACGAAAAAACCGTACCCTTAAAGAAATGATGAATGTTATGCTTGTTATTTCAGGGTTGCCTTGATAATATGTGGGGAGAGGCAGTCTTAACTGCTTGTTTTATCCTCAATAGAGTTCCTCACAAAAAGCTAGATCAGACCCCATATGAATTGTGGAAAGGATATGCTCCTAATTTAAAATATTTGAAAGTGTGGGGTATCTGGCTAAGGTTGCTTGCCTAGTCATTAACGTACCAACATAGGCCCTAAGACCTTTGATGCTGTCTTCATTGGCTATACTTAAAACAGTATTGCTTATAGATTCATGTCATTGAGTGATTTTTCTATTTCTGAATATAAAGATGCAGAATTCTTTGAGCATGTGTTTCCTTTGAAAAGGAAAGCACCTAATGTGGTACCTAATGTTATGCCTGAAAATATAATGTGGTACCTAATGTTATGCCTGAAAATATAAAATTGCCTACTTCTAGTTCTGATGCTAGAGTCGTAGTGACTGAATCTAGAAGAAGCAAGAGACTTATAACTGAAACCAATTTTGGGCCCGACTTTGTCACTGCATTCCTAGTAGAAACCTTAAACAACCTGGATATAGAAGTCATAACTGAAGAATTGGTGCCCATTTTCTTGATTGAGGAAGATCCTAAAACTTATAAAAAAGGCTGTAAGGTCCATAGATGCTGCCTTTTGAAGAGAAGCTATTAAAAGTGAAATAGATTCTCTCGAGTCAAACAAAACATGAGAATTGACTGACCTACCTAAGGGTTGTAGACCTATTAGCAGTAAGTGGATCTTCAAAAAGAAGTTGAGATCTAATGGTTCAATTGATAAATATAAGGTCAGATTAGTTATTAGGGGCTTTAACCAGAAAAAGGGCATAGATTATTTTGACACCTACTCTCATGTGACCAAAATAGCCACCATTAGATCTTTAATCGCTTTAGCTGCAATTTTTAATCTTGCTGTACATAAAATGGATGTCAAAACAGCGTTTCTTAATGGTGACTTAGATGAAGAAATTTACATGACCCAACCTGAGGGTTGTGAGGTACCCGGTCAGGAGGATAAAGTGTGTAGACTGAGAAAGTCTCTTTACGGTCTAAAGCAGGCTCCCAAACAGTGATACGAAAAGTTTGATAGCTCTTTAGTGCAAAATGGCTTTGTCGTGAATTTGTCTGATTCATGTGTATACTCAAAATTGATTGGATCAGATTGTGTGCTTATATGTCTCTATGTTGATGACATGCTGATCTTTAGCATAAATCTGCTTGTTGTTAATAAGACTAAAAAGCTGTTATCTTCTCTTTTTGAAATGAAAGACATGGGAAAAGCAGATGTGATTTTAGGGATCAAGGTTTGGAAAAACAACACTGGTTTTTCATTATGCCAGTTACATTACATTGAAAAGGTGCTAAAGAAATTCAACTGTGTTGATGTGACACCTGTGAGAACCCCTTATGATCCCAGCATGCATTTAAAATGGAACAAAGGACCTAGTGTGTCTCAAACTGACTATGCTAAAATCATAGGAAGTGTAATGTTTCTCATGAACTTTACTCGTCCTGACATTGCCTATGCCGTCAGTAGGTTAAGTTGCTATACACATAACCCTAGCTAAGAACACTGGGTTGCACTTCTTCGTTTGCTTAAATATCTTAGAATACTATTGATTGGTGTTTGCACTTTAACAAATTTCCTGCTGTATTGGAAGGATATTGTGATGCAAACTGGGTTTCTGATAACGATGAAGTAAGTTCTACTAGTGGTTATATATTTACTCCAGGTGGAGGGGCTATTTCGTAGAAGTCTGCCAAACAGACTTGTATAGCCTGCTCTTCCATGGAATCTGAATTCATTGCTCTTGAGTTGGCAGGTGAGGAAGTAGAATGGCTCAAAGGTCTACCAGCAGACGTGCCACTCTAGGGAAAATAGGAAACACCTATTTCCTACATTGTGACTCGCAGGCAGCAATAGGAGTGGCGCACAATAGTGTCTATAATGGAAAGAGGATACACATCCGTGTCAGACACAGTGCGGTGAAACAATTGCTGAAACATGGTATCATATCCCCACAGTATGTGAGATCTGAGAAGAATCTGGCGGATCCTCTTACTAAAGAGTTGACAAGGCGAGTAGTGCTGAAAACATTGAGGGGGATGGGACTTAAGCCTATGGCTTGAAGTGATATGGTGGATACCCACTAGTGGTCAAACGAAACCATATTAATCTTCAAGATGCACTACACTCCTATTCCTATGCCGTGTGGTAGTGCTTAGAGGATGAGCTTACGCTCTTAATGGATTGATACCCATTGTGGGGGTGCTAGTAAGAAGCATTTGATGAATTCACCGTTTGATGATTGTGAGGTTGAGCTATATTATGCTCTTAATAATTCTATAGCCGTAGTTATGGTGGTCTATGCTGAGATAGATTCGATGGAATTACCTACGTAAGCGTGAAGGTTTGGCCGCCTTTCATGAACGACTTAGGCTATCTCTCTAGAGCGCTTATGAGACCCAAGGTGTGCGCATGGCAATAAAAGTGCTAGTATGTCCATCGCGGAGTATGCAGTGTTTTAAGGGTTGATATATGTTGTGGGGGTCTCAATCGAGGTCTTTCTAGTTCAAGACTTTATTTACTAGCTAGACTATTGATTGTTGCCTCACATCACTAACGTGTCAATTCAAATCGAAAGATATTGATGCTTAAGTATCTGACCCTCTCTTGCCAAGAATTCCTTTCCTAAACTGTTTTTCCTTGTATGCCATTAGTGGGGGAATGTTAGAGTAATGGTAATGGCAACAAGGTTTTTTCAAGCCTTATTCTGTGTCATTTTTAATGGCCTTGTAACCGCCACTTTAATGGTCTTGTAACCACCACTTTAATAGTCTTGTAACAGCCCCTTTAATGGCCTCATAACAGCCACTTTAATGACCTCATAATAGCCACTTTAATGGTTTTGTAACGGCCATTTTAATGGCTTTGTAACAGCTATATTTCCTCTATAAATAGAGAGTTGAGTAGCATGCCTCCTCACCCTCAACACACACACTTCTGTCCTTTCTTCTTCTTCTCTGCCTTTCTGGGTTCATATACTGCATACTCCAAACTCTTGGTCGTGAAGTGCACGCGTTCAAGAGTGCTGAGTTAACCTTGAGGAGCAACCGGCTATATCGATTTGCACCGTAGTCGAGCCGTAATTGCTTTCAAGACAGTGGTTTATCCACGACTCAGTTTATTCTGTCGATCTTCCAGCCATTGTTATTCTCATTATTCTCATTATTCCAACAAGACGAACTTATAAGCAACAGCTATCGCATTATATTCGTCGCTATCAGAGATGAAAAATATATCGTCTCTATTTTTGTAGCTAACAGAGACGAAAAATAAAGTTCATCGCTAATTTCATCAGCGACGGTGGGTTTTGAAACGAGTGTTTTTTCGTCTCTGTTTCATCGTTAAATTATTTAGCGACAAAAAAATAAAATTTAGAGACGAATATTTTTCGTCGCTAACTATCTGCTTTTCTATAGTGCATGTGGGAGGGGAATTGGACAAAGAGTGTTGAGGGTTTGGGCTCAGAGAGTTAAATAGAAGTATGGGGCTCAAGAACCTTAGATTTTCAATCAAAGCTGAGATTTGGAGTCGAAATTAGTGAGCACTGGAAACAAAAATGTTGGGGATAGAGAAAGGGTAGTAAGAATTTAAAGCTGCCTTGCTCACCTGACCATGGAGGACGAGCAATTGAAGGAGAAGAGGGGTAGAAGGCGTCAGGCAAGAAGAGACAGAAAGGAAGGTTTTAGAAGGGGTTTGATTTTTGGAAGTTAGGCCAAAGTATTTCCTATTTTTGAAGAGTCCAAAAATTAGAAGGGAATAATTATAAAATCAATAGCCTGAAATCATAGGGAGAATTTTATCTAAAGGATGATTCGGAAAGGATTTGAAGAAGATAATTTTGGAATCAAAAGGATTTAACAAATTTGGTATCACAATTCAAAAATTGAAATTCATGTACAATATATAACCAATTTGGTGTAAGAAAAATGTTAAGGATTTAAAAACATATTCCA
The DNA here is from genome assembly GCA_029747015.1 of Carnegiea gigantea. NCBI lineage: Eukaryota > Viridiplantae > Streptophyta > Magnoliopsida > Caryophyllales > Cactaceae > Carnegiea > Carnegiea gigantea. The sequence continues at coordinate 378,553 of JAKOGI010000196.1, read as the reverse complement.
CATGCCCCACAAGGAAGAAATTAAATTAAACTTAAATTACCTTCCTTTTGGGATGGTCTGTTTTAATTATTTCTCTAGGTGACTCACAATCAAGGCCTTGAAATTGAGCTCAAGCCCTTGATTTTGTCACACAGAAAAGATCTAGGTTCTGCGTACAGTTCAGTGCCTTGAACTGTACCCCAAGACCTTGAATTTGCTAACTGTCAGCGGTTTGCTTGATATTTGACCTGCAAAATCTCAATAACTTGATTAGTACTAAGAGAGGGCTCTCCCTCAATTTATGCACTAAGATTAATCATACCAAGTTCTTAACGAATATAATTAAATTGTTCCTCATTTAAAGGTTTAGTGAATATATCGGCAAGTTGAGATTTTGTCGAAACAAATTCTAAACATACGTCTCTTTTTTCAACATGATCTCGAATAAAGTGATGACGTACCTCGATGTGCTTTGTTCGAGAATGTTGAACCAGATTTTTAGTGATGTTAATGGCGCTCAAATTATCACAACGGATGGGAACATTTTTGAAGTTAATTCCCAAGTCGTGCAATTGCTGCATGATCCGTAGGAGTCGTGCGCAACATGCTACGGTGGTAATGTACTCGGCTCCTACTGTGGATAACGCCACCGAGTTTTGCTTGTTGGAGTGCCATGAAACAAGTGATTGACCGAGAAATTGACAAGTGCCCGATGTGCTCTTTCGATCTACCTTATATCCTGCATAATCGGCGTTAGAATCTCCAACAAAAAAGAACTCTCCCCCTTTAGGATACCACAGACCGAAATGTTTTGTACCCGCCAAGTATCGAAAGATGCGTTTTATGGCGGTAAGATGGGATTCTTTAGGGGATGTGTTAGATTTGAGAGTACACAAACACAAGAGGGGGGTGAATTGTGTTGGCAAATTTTCGCAGTTTCTGGGAACAAGCTTGGAACTTGTTTGGACGGACTGTTTGTAAAGTGCTCAGAAAGTGTAAAGCAGCGGAAATAAGTGGAAAAGTGAGAATACAAGATTTTTACGTAGAAACACCTCGAGCCCAACCGAAGCGAAAACCACGACCTACCCTAGTAGGATTTTTCACACACTTCTACTAAACGGGCTAAACACGTTACAAAGGTAACCTTCTCTGTTACAATTGCAACACACGTAACTGTCTACCCTTAGACTAGTTACACACTATGTCCTAGTCTCCCAGACTTGGACACACTCACGTAATCGTCTCCCCAAGACGAATTACACGTCCAAAGCCTCACTAGGTTTGGACACACTCAACTCTCACTTTGATGAAAGAAGAGAATAAAAACACCTTACTTTTGTGCTTCTAACTAAGCAAATGTAAGGTACAATTTTTGCTCCTAGTATGCCAAGGAAGATGACTCAATTTTCACACACACGTTGAAGGTTTTTCTGAAAATATGATTTGCAAGTTAAATCCCTAGAAAAATCGTATAAAAACTTTCTCAAAAATATTTATGAAATCGTGTGCAAAGCCGTGTATAAAACCGTGTGTGTGTATTCAATGAGGAGGTGGAGAAGCTCCTTAAATAGTAGAGGGCAACAAAATCTTTTGTGTGCTTGAGCCACAAGTATAAGATCTTTTTGCTCCTAAAAAGATTATGGAAAGTGACTAATATTTTCAGTAGCCAAATCCTGAAATTTCCTATCTTCTTATTCATATTCCAAAAATAAAAGTTTGATTTATTTTGTAAAAGATTTCCCTTAAAAGCTAGCCTCAAAATCTCCATAATATATTTTCAAAGCCAAAGATTAACTTATCCTGGGTTTAATGATAACAGAAAATTTATCTCAAATAATTTCAAAAACGTCAGCCCGAGATTTGGAAAAAAACTGTGAAAAATCGTTTTGGCTTGAAAACAGTCTGAACCCTGATTTCAAAACTGATCTGAGACAGTGTTCTTAAAAATCATTCAAGGTAATGTTAAATCAAGTTCTTCCAAGTGGCATATTAACAAGAATCTAAGAAAATAAAACCTATAACGGACCAAGACTCTTGTTGAATCAACCGGGCAGCATCTATAGGATCTTGACTTGTTACTTCAATGTTGTGGTGTTACTCAGAACTGTTTCCTGAGCTGTTCCTGGAGTTCTTCATGTCTTTGATGCGCTTTGAGTTTTTTTGCCATTCAGCTGTTCTGAAGAACTGTTCTTAAGACCTGTTACTATGATGTTACTCAGAACTGTCTCCTGAGCTGTTCCTTAAGTACTCCATGTCTTTGATGTGCTTTAAGTTCTTTGCCATTCACTTGTTCTGAGAACCTGTTCTTAAGACCTATTCTCGACCATGGTTAATCAAGCAATTTCAAAGTTTTCCAAACAGTGTTTGGAACCTGTTCTATCAACACAGTCAAGTGTATATTCCATTTGTGTTTGTTATCATCAAAACCTTACATTACATAATGATGGGGTCAACAATTTCCCAACAATTTCCCCTTTTTGATGATGACAAACTAAATGACCATATTGACATAAAAGGCAAAAGCAGGTTTCAAGATAAAACGTTCATGGTCAAGCCCATACGTTCATGGTCAAGCCCATCTTCCCCCTTTGTGTTTCGAGAAGTCAACTGAAGCTAGGTCAAACTAAAACGATCATGGTCATGCCCATCTTCCCCCTTTTGACATCATCGGAAAAGGGTGGTCAGGGCAAACAAGAGAAGCAGGAGGTTTGCAGTTACCACCTCTTGGGTAATGGAGGAAAAACAACCTGCATTACACTCAAGTATATGGTACGGTAATGATATTGGCCATCCGAGTCACGCATAAACAAATAACAACAAGAAGATAAGCATGGCACACATTACAGTAGATCTAACCAAGATTAGCAAAAACTATTATCAGGCACAAAGCACAACCAAAGAGTTAGAAACAGTTGTTGTGAACAAGGTGGAGAATCAAGAGAGGCAGAACAGGGTAGGATCAGAGGGTTGAGCTGATTCAGGGTGGAGGAGAAGAGAGTTTGGCTGTGAGGACGGAGAGAATTGACAGCAGATCCTCATGGTGCTTGGCATTGAGAGCCTTCTCCTCGGCAAGTGCAGCTTTAACCTCAGTGAGCTCGGTCTTCAACCGGTTTTGGTCCAGAAGCAAGGCAACAACAGAAGGCTCACTGGAGGAAGAACCAGGAACAGGGGTAAATGGTGTTCGAGGCCCCTGTTTGGAATCAGCAGTCTCACCCTTTGCAAGGTTGAACTCACAACTGATCAGGGTGCTACTACCTATCTCATCTATCACTTGCACCCCGACCTTCTTCTGCAAAGAAGCCCCAAAGTGCTCAAAGACTGAAGTCAGAAGAAATCCATACCCCAGGTCATGTTCTCTAGCCATGTTTGCAATGCGGGAGATATGACTGATCATGATGGCTGGTAGGTTTTCCCTTATATACACCCCAAAGCCCTCAGCAGGAACTCCTAGAATTTCTCCCAATTTCTTAGCATTGAACCGTATCCCTTTCCCATTGACCATACTTGTCACCACTCCGTTGGTGACATTACAGGTGGCATAGAATTCAGCTAAATTAGGTACTGAACACCCTCTCTGGGTGTTTGTAAAGAGGTCGAGCCAACCTTGGGCTGTAAGCTTATCCAGGAACATCTCCAGGCCCTGTTCCTGAAAATAAGCAACTTTGACAATTTTGCCCCGTACCACACTATTTTGGAGAAAATGAGCTACTCGGTCTACTGTGGGCATGATAATTTTGGCTTTCTTGGATTTCGGTTCATAGGGCTTGGCTTTTATGGGCACCTCCTGATTTGAAGCAGCCTTTCTCTTTGATGAGACTCTTTTGGAGGAAGGCTTCGCCGATGGAGCAGAGGCAGGCACCTGTTTGGAAGTATTCTACTCGGTTTCTAATTCTTCAGGCACCTGTTCCGACACTTGTTCTGAAACAGCTTTCCTTTTGGTTTGGGTGTTTTGGTTTTTGCTGATGGAGACTGGGTAGATTCTTTGGTAGGTTTGACAGAGGCTTTTGCAATAGAAGGTTTAGGTACTTGTTTTGACTGAGAAAAACTAGAGAGTGAACCAGAACTGCGGGTTCGAGGTCTATAAACAGGTGTGGGAACAGGTTTTGAAGTGGTGGTTTTAAACCGACGTCTAGGCCTCACCTGATTTAGTTTTCTGAAAGGGCTGCGGTTGGAGGACCTCTATGGTTGACTCAGACCCATCACTGTTAGTCTCCTCAAGGTCTTCCACTCGATCTAAATTTATGATTGGGTCATCCATTTTGTCAAAGAAAACAGGGACAGACCCTGTTCGGGTTTTCCTCAGTTCAGGAATAGGTTCAAACCCTGTTCGTGCCATATCAGACTCAGCCAGACCCTTGCTGGTTTCAAAGACACCCTTAAACCCAGTCGGTTTCACATTGGGGTCAAACAACTCCAAATCCCATCCAAATACCAGTGGAACATCGTCCAATTTCAGTCCCACCGTTCGCAAGTCCAGACATTTCAAAAATCCAAAAGTTTTAGAGTAAATCAGTAAAGGGGGTAGAGAATCAAACCCCATACCTCTGATTTGTGCAGTCGCGGCCGTCGCAGACAGGGGCAGAGCAATAGGCGTTGGTGGCGACGCCATGCGTGGGCGCTTCGGGACTAAGGCATGAGACATGGTGGTGCTGCGTTTGCTGCTGCCGGAATTCGCCATTGATGTTGAAGAGGAGCTTGAGTTTTTGGAGATTTAGGGTTTAGGATAGAGAGAGAGAGAGAGAGAGAGAGAGAGAGAGAGAGAGAGCGAAATTGAGAGGGTTCTGGGTGACTGGGGTGCGACGTGAGCAAGCAGGAAGTTAAGGGGGTACTTGCTTCCAACCGAAAAGAGGAGTATTAAATCTCCCAGTCACGCATGTTTCAACAAAAGTCAACAACTGAATTAACTACCTGAATTGCACAGAGTGACAAACAGTGGCCATACCTGTTCTTGGTGCTTGTTCCTGCAGTCAATTTCTTGGTAACATGGGACAATAAGGGCAATATCATCAGACCTCAACGAGTGTCAACAAGCTGTATTCCACACATGTGCTAAATATAGCATCAAGTTTGACTGCAACCAATAATTTTAACAAGCTTGACCTGAAAAGCCCTTTAACTAGACAAGCATTGGGGGTTAATTAAGCATTCTCAAGTCATTTTAATTAGACCCAGTTCCAATCTGTTCCTCTCAAACTATTCTCTACTTAGTGCCTTGGTGAAAATATCAGCAATTTGTTTATTAGTGGCACAGAAATTTATTGAAACCAAGCCTTTTTCAACATTGTCTCTCAAAAAGTGATGACGAATGTCAATATGTTTAGTCCTTTTATGTTGACAGGGGTTTTTGAAAATATTAATTGCACTTGTATTATCACAAAATATGGGAATGCATCCCGTGTCAACACAAAAATCTTTGAGTTGTTGTCTTATCCACAGTAGTTGAGCACAACAAGAAGCAGCTGCAACATATTCAGCTTCTGCTGTGGACATGGCAACTGAGTGTTGTTTCTTGGTTACCCAAGATACCAAACAGGGTCCAAGGAAGTGAGCCACACCTGAGGTGCTTTTTCTATCAACCAAGAAACCTGCATAGTCAGAATCAGCATAACCAACAAGGTTAAAGTTGCATCCTCTAGGATACCATAAGGCCAAATCAGGTGTATATTTTAGATATCTAAGAATCCGTTTAACAGCCTTTAAATGTGATTCTTTAGGCTTAGACTGAAAACGGGCACACAAACCAACACTGAAAACAATATCAGGTCTACTAGCAGTTAGGTAAAGAAGCGACCCTATCATGCCCCTATAGGATTTCTCCTCAACTGAGGGACTCCCATCATCGATTACCAATCTGGTTGCAGGAGGGATGGGAGTATCAATGGGTTTGGCTGATTCCATTCCAAACCGCTTAAGTAATTCCTTGATATATTTTTGTTGGTGGATCATGGTGCCGTTTGAAGTTTGCTTGATTTGCAAGCCTAAGAAAAAATTAAGCTCACCCAACATGCTCATTTCAAACTCACTCCTCATCATTTTTGAAAACTCTTCACATAAATCATTGTGTGCTGCACCAAATATAATGTCATCGACATATACTTGGACAATCAACAAATGTTCCCCCTTAGATTTTAGAAACAGGGTATTATCAACCTTGCCTCTTCTAAAATCATTTTCCAATAAAAAGTTTGACAAACGTTCATACCAAGCTCTAGGAGCTTGTTTTAGACCATAAAGTGCTTTGTCAAGTTTAAAAACATGGTTGGAAAATTCTTTATTTTCAAAACCAGGGGGTTGCATCACATACACTTCCTCTTTAAGATATCCGTTAAGAAATGCACTTTTGACATCCATCTGATATAATTTGATCTCCATGTGGGCTGCAAAAGCTATCAAGATTCGAATGGCCTCAATCCTTGCAACAGGCGCAAAGGTTTCTTCATAATCAATGCCCTCTTCTTGGTTGTACCCTTGAACCACCAGCCGGACCTTGTTCCTGGTGACTGTTTCGGACTCATCAAGCTTGTTTCGGAACACCCACTTGGTGCCAATGATTTACCTTTCTTCCGGCTGAGGTACAAGATGCCACACCTTGTTCCTTTCAAACTGATGAAGCTCCTCGTGCATTGCTGTAACTCAATCTGAATCTGCAAGAGCTTCATTAACTTTTTTAGGCTCAATATTAGAGAGAAAAACATAAAAAGCACAAAAATTTTTAAGCTTGGATCTTGTTTGCACTCCAGTATTTATGTCAGACAGAATTTGATCAAGGGGGTGCGAACTTTGGTGCTTCTATGGTCGTGGAGTAAGAAAGTCCACAGACACGTTTCTACTCTTCCTGGAATACTCGGTGGAACAAGTTCTGGAAATGTTCTGGAGCCTGTTCTGGAGCCTGTTCCTGGAGAGTTAGGCTGGTTTTGTTCCAAACTGGATTCAGTAATACTTCCCCGTGTTTGGCTCAGACCTTGCCATCTTTCAAGGAAACAGCTCCAGGCCCTGATCCATCCTCGGGATACTTACCTTCTTCATGTGTAAGCAACAAATTTTTCTTAGCAAGGCCCAGTTCAAAATCATCATCCTGTGCATCAATCTCAACTAGAGAGTTAGTTTCATCAAAAAGCACATGCACACTCTCCTCAACACACAAGGTTCGCTTATTAAACACTTTGTAAGCCTTACTGTGTGAGGAGTACCCAAGAAATATTGCCTCATCACTCCTTGGATCAAATTTTCCTAAGGCATCCTTCCTATTATTATGCACAAAACATTTACAACCAAATACTCTCAAATGCATAAGATTGGGTTTTCTACCTTTGAGAAGCTCATAAGGAGTTTTGTTTAGAATGGTCTGATCATGCATCTATTTATAATGTAGCATGATGTGTTCAAAGCTTCGGCCTAAAAGTTTCTAGGAAGACCACTATCAACAAGCATTGTTCTAGTCATGTCTTCTAGAGTACGATTTTTTCGCTCTACCAACCTGTTCTGCTGGGGTGTTCTTGGGGCTGAAAAGTTATGATCCACACCATGCTCATTACAATAGTCAATAAAGCTTGAATTTTCAAATTCTGTACCATGATCAAACCTTAGGCAAACCAATGAGTGTCCTACTCTCTTTTCAACCTTTTTAAGAAACACAAGAAATTTTTCAAATGTTTCATCTTTAGAAGCTAAAAACAAGGTCCATGCGAAACAAGAGTAATCATCCACTATCACAAGCACATACCTCTTTCCACCTCGACTTGTGATCCTCATAGGACCAGACAAATCCACATGTAGCATCTCAAGAGGTTGGGTAGTGCTAACACAGTTTTTCCGTTTAAAAGAAGTTTTGACTTGTTTACCCTTGGCACATGCGTCACATACCTTGTCATCATTGAATTTGATGAAAGGTAGGCCGACTACTAGGTCTTTAGTAACAAGTTTATTCGAGAGTGAGAGACTCGCATGGCCTAGTCTCTTGTGCCAAAGCATGACATCATTATTTAAAGCACTTAAACAAGTCAAATTGTTTTGGGGAAGTGAGAGAATACTTACTTTATACACATTTTTGTGTCGCTTCCCCCTCAACACAACATCTCCTGTGTTGATATTGACAACCAAGCATTGTTTTGAAGAAAACACTACTAGGTTGTCTTTATCACACAGTTGGGACACACTGAGTAGGTTATGTTGTAAACCATCTACCAGATATACATTGTCAATTGAATGGGGAGTGACTCACCTATCTCACCTATACCGACAATTGTTCCTGATTTGCCATTTCCAAATGCCACACTCCCTCCATCAGAGGCTGTAAGTGAGAGGAAGTTTGATTTTTCACCAGTCGTATGTCGTGAACAACCGCTATCCACTTACCACAATTGGTTGTTTGCTGAGTTGTTTGCTCGGTTGTTCCCCCTCACTTTAGCCTGCAAAACAAATTAGGGGTTAGTTTTGGGAACCCAGATCCACTTGGGTCTCATTCTTTTTGAAGTGCAAATCTCATCTTTTCTAACCCATATTTGTTTTACATGAATCAAGTTCTTTTCCATGGCACACCTTCTTATAGGACAAGTGCACTGATAATGCCCTGTTTTACCACAATGAAAACACACAATATTTTCTGGTAATCCTACATATTTTCTATTAACAGGGCAATCAGTGCGCTTAGTCACAAAGCCTAATCCTCTTTTGCCCTGGTTACAGTGAGTGTTCAGCCAATTTAGTGCCTGTGAGGACCTGTTCTAGCGCTTGTTTACAGCAAGGTCTGATTCTACTTGTTTTAACTTTTCAAGCAATTTACAGCTCTCAACAAGTAGGGATTCTACCTTCTGTTTCAGTTTAAGAGACTCATTTTCAAGCTTAGTAAGGTCATAAACAAAGGCTTCTTCTTTCGTGCTTAAGGTCTCTTTGGATTTATTGAGGTCTTCATACAAAACAATATTCTTCATATCAGTTTCAATTTTTTCACTTTTAAGGATTTTGTTTTCATGCTCTAATTCTCTAATATCCCTTTTTAACTCAGAACATGCATCCTTTAACGTGCAATTTTCAGAATTAATAGCATCATACTCATCCATCAAAGTAACTAATAACTCTTCAAGTTTTGCTTTATTTAGACCACGTACCTTATCCTTAAGTTGGGCTAGGCTGTCTGTAGGCTCATTGTCTGAGTCAGAATCACTTCTGGCCATAAGAGCTACAACAACTTCATCTTCTTCAATCCCTTCCTCGTCCTCGGTAGAATCTCCCCAGGCCGCGAGCATTGCCCTTGAGAACCGCCTGGCTGAACTGTTTCCAACCTGCTTTCTGCCCTGTTTCCTGGATTGTTCGGGCTCTTGTTCCTCTTTCAGCAAGGGGCAGTTTTTCACAATGTGATCATGTTTACCACATTTGAAACATCCAGTGAACTGTTCCCGGTCATTGTTTCTGGGCTTGCTGAGGTTCTTCTTTTTGTTGTTCTCTTTGACCTTTTTGAAGAACTTCTTGAATCTTCGGGTGATCATGGCCAGTTCTTCTTCATCAAGGTCCGAACCATCCTCTTCCAAAGCCTTTAGAGCAAGGCCTCGGTCTTTCTTGGTCTCCTCTTTCAGTTGAGAGCTTCTTCTAAGCTCATAAGTTTGGAGATTACCAATAAGCTCGTCCAAGGTGATTTTATTCATATCCTTGACTTCTTGGATGGCCATGACTTTGGCCTGCCATGACTGTGGCAAAAATCGTAGGATTTTCCTCACCAGCTCCTCGGTGGTGAAGGACTTTCCTAATGATTTTAGCTCATTAGTACTACATGGGTGAAACGGGTGTACATCTCCATCACCGTTTCTTTATCACCCATCTCAAACAGTTCATATTTTCTCATAAGAAGCTCAATTCTTGATTGTTTTACCTGATTTGTACCTTCGTGAGCTACTTGCAAGGCATCCCAGATTTCTTTGGCTGACTCGCATTTGGAAATGCGAGTATACTCATCAGGACCAAGACCAAAATACAAGAGTTTTTTGGCCTTTGCATTCTTTTCCATCATCTTGAAATCTTCGAAATTGAACTCTTCAGGCTTTTTGTGAACTTTGCTTCCATCTTCGATCACTTTTGTGGGAATGAGTGGTCCACTCTTGATAAGCATCCATAACTCGTAGTCCTCAGCTTGAATGTAGTTTTCCATTCGGTTCTTCCACCAACTATAATGTTGACCATTAAAGTATGGTGGTCGAGTTATGGATTGCCCCTCAAGCATGCCATGTGGTGTACTCATGTTTAGGATCTCTCAAGATGTTAATCTTTTAGATGAGAACCTGCTCTGATACCACTTGTTAGATTTGAGAGTACACAAACACAAGAGGGGGGTGAATTGTGTTGGCAAATTTTCGCAGTTTCTGGGAACAAGCTTGGAACTTGTTTGGACGGACTGTTTGTTAAAGTGCTCAGAAAGTGTAAAGCAACGGAAATAAGTGGAAAAGTGAGAACACAAGATTTTTACGTGGAAACACCTCGAGCCCAACCAAGGCGAAAACCACGACCTACCCTAGTAGGATTTTTCACACACTTCTACTAAACGGGCTAAACACGTTACAAAGGTAACCTTCTCTGTTACAATTGCAACACACGTAACTGTCTACCCTTAGACTAGTTACACACTACGTCCTAGTCTCCCAGACTTGGACACACTCACGTAATCGTCTCCCCAAGACGAATTACACACGTCCAAAGCCTCCCTAGGCTTGGACACACTCAACTCTCACTTTGATGAAAGAAGAGAATAAAAACACCTTACTTTTGTGCTTCTAACTAAGCGAATGTAAGGTATAATTTTTGCTCCTAGTATGCCAAGGAAGATGACTCAATTTTCACACACACTTTGAAGGTTTTTCTGAAAATATGATTTGCAAGTTAAATCCCTAAAAAAACCGTGTAAAAACTTTCTCAAAAATATTAATGAAATCGTGTGAAAAGCCGTGTATAAAACTCTGTGTGTGTGTATTCAATGAGGAGGTGGAGAAGCTCCTTAAATAGTAGAGGGCAACAAAATCTTTCGTGTGCTTGAGCCACAAGTATAAGATCTTTTTGCTCCTAAAAAGATTATGGAAAGTGACTAATATTTTCAGTAGCCAAATCCTGAAATTTCCTATCTTCTTATTCATATTCCAAAAATAAAAGTTTGATTTATTTTGTAAAAGATTTCCCTTAAAAGCTAGACTCAAAATCTCCACAATATATTTTCAAAGCCAAAGATTAACTTATCCTGGGTTTAATGATAACAGAAAATTTATCTCAAATAATTTCAAAAACGTCAGCCCGAGATTTGGAAAAAAAACTGTGAAAAATCATTTTGGCTTGAAAACAGTCTGAACCCTGATCTGAGATAGTGTTCTTAAAAATCATTCAAGGTAATGTTAAATCGAGTTCTTCCAAGTGGCATATTAACAAGAATCTAAGAAAATAAAACCTATGACGGACCAAGACTCTTGTTGAATCAACCGGGCAGCATCTATAGGATCTTGACTTGTTACTTCAATGTTGTGGTGTTACTCAGAACTGTTTCCTGAGCTGTTCCTGGAGTTTTTTATGTCTTTGATGCGCTTTGAGTTTTTTACCATTCAGCTGTTCTGAGGAACTGTTCTTAAGACCTGTTACTATGATGTTACTCAGAACTATCTCCTAAGCTGTTCCTTAAGTACTCCATATCTTTGATGTGCTTTAAGTTCTTTGCCATTCACTTGTTCTGAGAACCCGTTCTTAAGACCTGTTCTCGACCATGGTTAATCAAGCAATTTCAAAGTTTTTCAAACAGCGTTTGGAACCTGTTCGATCAACAAACTCAAGTGTATATTCCATTTGTGTTTGTTATCATCAAAACCTTACATTATGTAATGATGGGGTCAACAATTTCCCAACAGGATGATTGAAAGCGAGCACACAGGCACACACTAAACATAATATCGGGGCAACTTGCAGTTAGATACAATAGTGAGCCAATCATCCCTCGATATAACTTCTCATTGATCAACTTACCTTCAAGATCTTGATCGAGCTTTACAGTTGATGCCATGGGAGTGCTTGTATGCTTAGCATTATCCAATTTGTACTTCTTTAGCAACTCACGTACATACTTACCTTGGTTCACAAAGATGCCTTCTTTGAGTCGTTTAATTTAGAGGCCAAGGAAGAATGTGAGTTCACCAACCATGCTCATCTCGAATTCCTTACTCATGAGATTAGAGAATTCCTTACATAGACAATTGTTAGTAGCTCCAAAAAGTATGTCATCAACATACACTTGAATAATAATGAAATCCTCTCCCTTGTTATTTATGAAGAGTGTTTTGTCAATTTAACCATGTCGAAAACCATTCTTGAGTAGAAATTTGCTTAAACACTCATACCAAGCTCTGAGCTTGTTTCAAACCATAGAGAGCTTTTTGAAGCTTGAATACATGAGTAGGAAAATCAGGTTTTTCAAACCCGGGGGGTTGTTCAACATAAACTTCTTCTTGCAAAAACCAGTTCAAGAAGGCACTTTTAACATCCATTTGAAAAAGTTTAATGCCCATATATGAAGCAAAGGCTAATAAAATGCGAATGGCTTCTAACCGAGCTACCGGGGCAGAGGTCTCGTCAAAATCTATACCATCTTCTTGGTTGTACCCTTTTACAACTAATCTAGCCTTATTTCTTATGACATTCCCACTTTCATCTAGCTTATTACGAAACACCCATTTTGTCCCAATTATAGGATGGTCCTTGGGTCAGAGGGTAAGAGACCATACTTGATTTCTTTCAAATTGTCCAAGCTTTTCCTGTACAGCAATAACCCAATTAGGGTCTTCTACGGCCTCCAAATGATTCTGGGTTCTATAAGGGACACAAAGCATGAAAATGCACAAAAGTTTAGAAGAAAAGATCTAGTTCTAATACCCGTGTATATATCAGTGAATAAGTTGTCTGGAGGATGACATGACTTGAATTTGTAGCCTTGCCTTAGTTCACTCAAGATCTCTTCATTTGAAGCATTGGGTGATGCCTCTTCTTCATTTACAACATTGGGCTTTTCACTTGTAGGAGGCATATTGTTCTCCGTATTTATCTCTTTAGTTGGCTCTTTATGCTCCTTATTTGCCTTAGATCTTGCATCATCTTCCTCCTCATCATCTTATCTGCTCAACTTTAATTCTTGGAATGAAGATGAGCTTAGCCTACCATCATTAGACTCATCAAAGACAATATGAATGCTTTCTTCAATTATTTTGGTACGTTTGTTATAAACACGGTAGGCTTTACGATTCAAAGAATAACAACAAGAATACCTTCATCACTTCTAGCATCAAACTTGCCCAACCTTTCTTTTCCGTTGTTGTGAATGGAGCATTTACATCAAAATGCACGGAAATAGGAAATGTTTGGTTTTCAACCTTTGAAAAGTTCATAGGGAGTCTTTTTCAAAATGGAACAAATTAAGCATCAATTTAAAACATATATGTTAGTCAAGCTAATGGCATAGATGTTATCTATTCTAGGACCATATAGAATAGTGTTATTGTCATGCACATTTTGTACAACACAATGAGAGGAATTAAAGATGACATTGTTACCTTTGTCGCAAGGTTCGGATATGCTCAAGAGATTAAACTTTAGTCCTTCAAAAAGATATATATTCTCTTGGGAATTAGAGAGATCTTTGTCGATCTTAACAATTCCTATAATCTTACCAACTTTATTATCGCTGAAGGTGACATTGCCGTGTTTCTTACTCTTGATTTTGGTGAAGAGGGATTCGTTTCCACTCATGTGCCTTGAGCATCTGCTATCAAGATACCAAAGTCCATCACCGGCTTTCAAGCATACCTACGAGACAAGAGATTAAACCTTTCTAGCCTTAGCATCAAATTTGGGTCCAATATAGCTTGTGACCAAGTTTTGAGGTCTTGTTCCTTTTGGTACCCAAACTTGGATGATTTTGGCATTTGACCTTCTAAGCGGAAAAGAATAAGAAATTTGATCCTTCCTCGAGCAATAATTGCATATGGTGTGGGATTCCCTTTTAGATGCCTCATGAATAAAGAGGTTTTTGTAAGTTTTCTTTTTGTTGAAAGCATTAAATCCAATACCTTCTTTTTTAAAGGATATCCTTTGGGAGCTAAGTAATTTGTCCAAGTTATCTTGTCCTTTAGAAAATTTTAACACCATTTTTTCAAGTCCTTCACATTTGGATTGAAGCTCTTCCTTTTCATTTTCAAGAGTTTCAATCTTTGAGTGAGCTTCATTATTTGATTTTTGTAAAACTTCCTTTTCAAAAAGTAAGTCACGAATTATTTTCTTCAAGGAGTTTATCTTGGACAAGTACTCTTGCTCACATTTTATGCAATTAATTAAGGCATGGGCTAATTCATCTTTGGAGCATTCAAGAAAATAAGAGTAATCTACCTTATCCGAGCTTTCATACTCGGTTTCATCTTCGTGGCCGTTTTCTTTATTTGCCATGAAGCATAGGTTTGTTGCTTGTTCTTCTTCATCTTCACTATCACTTGAGTTACTGTCGCTCCATACGGCAATCATGGCTTTCTTGAGCTCTTTCTTTGCTTATTGTTTGCGTTTTTCAATCCTCTTTTGTATAATGGGACACTCTTTCATTACATGCCCTTGCAAACCACAACTGAAGCAAGGACCAAGATTAGATTCGTTTTTATTGTTTGATATTTTATTACCTTTGGAAGTTTTGTCATTCTTCTTCGAGAATGATCCCTTCTTGTAGAATTTTTTGGGATCAAATTTCTTTCATTTGAAAATCTTCTTGAGTCCTCTTGCGATCATTGCCATGTCGTCTTCGTCTTCTTCACTTGATTCATCTTCTGAAGAGTAGTGCTCCTCACTAGTGGATTTGAGGGCAACTCCCTTCTTTGGCTAAGACTCTGTTAGGGAAAAAACAAACAGAGTTTTAATATTTATAAACCCCAAGTACAAGGTGTATCATTGAGTGCTTGAGGTGTCGTCCACAGGGAGTTGTCTTTCCAACTACCGGAGCTAGCTAAAGCGTCTCAAGCTAGGCAAAATCAAAGGAAAAGAGGGTGAACTAAACTACGCTAACAAACATAGAAAAAGCGACTTGGGGTTGTGATTTGACCAATGGACAAGCCAACTAATTGAGACGAGTTCCAACCTACCCAAACTACATCATGAACAAGAGATGGTCAGTTACATCATTAAAACCACCCAAGCCCTCTCTCAAAGGTCACGAGCTAGTCTAATTGTTCTAATATCCTATTTTCATGGGATTAGTTCAACTTAAACTACAAGATTAGCAACCCCCGCACCTAACTCGATTCGGATACTATTTTCATGTCCTGAACTCAGCTATTCCCTCTCCCACACTAGCTAATTAACCTCATCTCTCAGTATAAGTCAATCGTCCAAAAATATGGATGAAAGCTCTCTCAAGCATTTCATCGAACACTTGGCGGGCGTGAGAAAAACTCTAAATTCTAGGCATAGATTGAGCATGGTTAGGCCAAATACAAGACTAATTAGCCATCAAAAGGCTAATCACAATCCAAGCCAACACAATCTACCAACTAAACATCACTGATAATTCGTATTTTATATATAATTTTCTCCTTCATTTTACCAACTTTTAAGTCTTTGAAATAAATTTTTATGAGTAAATGATGCATAATTTATGAAATTGTCAGGTAAAAAAACAAAGCAGAAGAATTTGGATGAAGATGATCAATTCTACTCAGATCTGCCACAAGTGCAAAGCAAGCCCAAAAGAAAAGAAAGAAAGAAGAAACAAAGGTCCTAGTTCGGCCCAATTCAGCTGCCCCACCAGCTCCAGCTTACCATTCCCCTCACTTCATCTTTCCCTCCGTCTGGGCCTCAGCTTAGCGGCCCATCAGACGCCTCCTCCCTCATGCTCTCCTCTTCTCTCAGCAGCCCAGCACTCCAAAGCAACCAAGACTTGATTTTTGTGAGCGATCCCCAAGTGACCTAGTCAAAGCTAGTTAATTTTTGATCAATTCTATACTTATGACTAGTCATGACCATGCATGTAACATCCCAAATTAATTGGAATTAATTTCCATTAATTTTGGGATATCCTAAGGGGTGAATTTTCCACTATAAAAGGGGTCATAGGTTGAAGCATCGACACACACATTCATCCACTTTCTCTGCTCTCATCTTCTTATCTTCATTTTCATTTTTTTAGAGAGAATCTTTGTAAAACAAGATCATTTGGGTTGGGGGGTTAAGAAGAAAATAAGCTTTGTTAGCTATTTTTCTCTTCTCTTCTCATCTCATTTGTGAGTCAAATTTGAGAGTTTACGAAGTTTTATAATTTTGTGTAATTGAGTATAAGGTTTGGATATAGGAAGTGAAATATACCAATTCCAATGGTGTTTTCACTAACTATGGCCGGCTAAACTACTCATTCTAGGATTAGGATGGATCATTGGTAATAATATTATTTTGTTAATTTCTTATGGGGTTATTTCTGTCTCTTTTGCATAATCTTGAGTTTATATTTGATCATCATCTACTCATGCATTTTAATACTAATGTTTAATCATGTTGATGACACTACTTTAATTTGCTATCTCAAATGAATATTAGACCTTGTAGGCTAATATGATGATTATGTAATTGGGCTTAAAATTATAATTATTCAAATTAAATAATTTATGCTGGAAATTAGATGAGTTATATCTAGAAAGAATAATTCATGCTAAACCACTAGATAAGTTATGTCACTTTATAATTATAATCATTTTTTTTATGGCCTAATACTTGTAGCTTAAGTTGAACAAGAGACAAATTGAATCCCCATTTGAAGTGGTAATCAATATTGGCATAAATGTGAAATCCGAAGTCCTAGATTTTACTCCTACTTGAATTCTCTCTACTTTACTACTCACTTACTCTTCTTTTGTTCCTTAAATTATATTGATAATCGAACTCATAAAATTGTGATTATTCTTTATAATCGGAAATGTTAAGTTTAAGAATCACTATTGTTCCTCGTGGGATTGATACCCTAATACTCGCTAGTCTACAATTAACCTTGTGCACTTGCAAGTAAAAAGGGTTTTAAAACATACATATAAAATTCACACTAAGTTTTTGACGCCGTTGCTGGGGAACGAATAGTGATTTTTGAATTTTCTTTTCCTTTTATTCTTTTTATTTTTTTTTTCTATTTTTCCCCTTCCCCGCTAATCTAACAATTTTATTTATTCTCCACACTTTCCCTTTTATTTTTATAGTTTCATTCCCCCAATCCCTTCTAATTTAACCATTTTATTTTTGTCATTCTCTCCCCCATCTAATCTAACTATTTTCCCTCTCTCTTTTAATCTAATCTAGTTTAACTCTTTTATTTTTTTATTTTATTTATTGTACCTAATCTAACGATCCCCTTCCCTTTTATTTCCTTTGTTCTTTTATTTTATTTTATTTTATTTATTTATTTTATTTTGCTTTTTTTTCCTTTTCCCCCTTCCCTTTTATCTTTCTTTTATTTTTATTTTCTTTTTATTTTTCTCTTCTTATCTCTCTCTTCTCTTTTCTTCTTATTTTTGTTTGATGATTATTGTAAAGATTTCATTCTTTTCTTTTTGTTGTTTGTTGGTATATGCTTGGTAGACGTTCTTTGCACTTAGATCTTGAACCATATAATTCTGAAATTGAACGCTCTCTTCGTGAGATAAGAGCTAAGAAATTAGAATTTAAGAATAAAATGGCTGAAAAACAACCAACCCCACCACCTAAGCAACATAAGGAATATTTCACTCCCGCCACTTATGACTCACCAACAAGAACCCGTATGCCCACTGTTACGGTGCCATTTGAGATTAAACATTCTCTTATCCAAATACTCCCGCCGTTTTATGGGCTAGAGTTTGAAAATCCTTTCAAGCATGTTGATGTATTCTTAGAGATTTGCTCTACTCTGTTTTTAAATAATATCTGTGATGATGCTCTTCACTTGCGGCTTTTTTCTTTTTCTTTAAAAGATAAAGCTAAAACTTGGTTGGACACTAAGACCAATATCACCACTTGGGATCAATTGCAAAAGGAATTCTTGAAAAAGTTTTTCTCTATTGGTAAACTGACTGCCTTAAGACGTGCTATAACCACCTTCTCACAGTATAAAAATGAATAATTGCATGAAAGTTGGGAACGATTCAAAGAGTTATTGCGATGTTGTCTTCATCACGAGGTACCTATATGGCAACTTGTCCAAAGCTTTTACTCTGACTTAGATGAGCATAATAGGCAGATGGTTGATGCATCATATGGTGGTAGTTTTTTGTACAAAACTCCTAAAGAAGTTTGGGAATTATTTGAACACTTGAGTGAAAATTCACACTTGCATGCTACTTCCTCACATTCTAATTTGCTTAGGCAATTAGGAAGTAAAGGGGGGATTTATGAGGTTTCACATTCAATTGACCTTTCTAGTAAAGTTGATACTTTAGTTAAGAAATTTGATCAATTATTGTGCATGAACAAAGTGGCTAATACCCCTTCTACGCATGCTAGTCCCATGCATGCTTCTGCTGAATGTCCGTGTATTAGTAAGTCTGACTGTATGACCGAACAAGTAAATGTTGCCCAAGGATTTCCTTCATCCAACAACCCTTATTCTAATACCTATAATCATGGTTGGAGGAATCATCCTAATTTTTCATGGTGGTCTCAAAATATTGAGAATCCTCAAGCGCAGTCTTACAGACCTACCCTTCCTGGTTTTCAAAATCAGAGATATGCTCCTCCCTCTTCCCATCAAGCTCCATCTGGGAGCTCTGATATAGGCAAGGTACTTTCTACTCTTGATACCTTGACTTCTGTTGTGCAAAATATGGATGCTAGGGTCCAAGGAGTTGAGTCTAAAATACATATTGTTGACTCTCATTCACACTCTATAGCTAAATTAGAAGCCCAACTTGGGCAACTAGCCATAGCTGTAGGTAGAAAAGAAGAAGAAAAACTTCCGAGTCATCCCGTTTAGAACCCTAAGGGCCAACAATTTGAATAATTGAAAACTGTAATGGTTCTTAGGAGTTGTAAAGAAGTAGACAACAAGGTGAGTGAGAAGCAACATGATAAAGATGAAAGACTTAAGACCATGAAGAGTGGCCTTGAGATTGAAAAAGAGAATGACCCATCTCTTTCTACTGTTATGTCTGACCCCATTGTGACATATGAGCCAAAGGTTCCTTAACCTCAAGCTTTGTCTGCACCATTCCCTTCCAAGCAAGAGAAGCAAAGAGATGAAATCCTGGAGACCTTTAAGCAAGTTAAGATCAATCTTTCCCTCTTAGAAGCAATTAGACAGATCCCAGCCTATGCTAAGTTCCTTAAAGACATGTGCACTTTTAAAAGAAAATCTAAAGATGACAAGTCTAAAAAGGTCCTCTAAGTGAACAAGTAAGTTCAATTCTGAAATATGATACTCCCCCTAAACTCAAAGATCCTGGTGTCCCTATCATTTCATGCTTTATTGGCAATCACAAAATTGAAAGGGTACTTTTAGATTTGGGCTCTAGTGTCAATTTGACACCATATTCTGTTTACTTAAAGTTGGGATTAGGTGAACTGCAACCTTCCAACTGTACCCTTCAACTTGCTCATAGATCGGTTAGGACTCCTAGGGGGCGAATAGATGATGTCTTGGTGCAAATTGATAAAGGATTTTTCTTGTTGACTTTATTGTATTGGACATGGACCCCACTCATGCTTATAAGCAGATCCCTCTTATTTTAGGTCGTCCCTTCCTAACCACAGCTAATGCCACCATTAACTGTAGGTCAGGAGTGATGGACGTCTCGGTCATGAACACGAGGGTTAGGCTTAATATTTTCAAAGCCTCTACTTGATATTGTCTGGCTGAAGACATTAAACTTAGCGCTCGTTGGAAGGCAACCCCATTTTTTTAGGTGATTTTGAGTGTTTTATTTTTATTTTTATTTTTATTTTTAAATCAAGTTGCGCTTGCGTTATTGAATGTGATTCTTCACTTGGTTTTTGGCTTTTGAGGTTGGTCTTGGCTGTGAAGGCGCTTTGGGAGTGTGATTCCTTAGCTTACATGGAAACAACTTTCCTCGTGCTATCAGGTTTTATTGCATTTTTCTCTATTTTCCTTTATCTTATTGTTTCCTACATTAAGGACAATGTGAGGTTTAGGCGTGGGGGGAAGGCAAAATCAAAATGAAAATTTTGAGAAAGATTAAACTTGAAAATTTATGGGTGAATTTGATTTTGGGAAGCAATTGAGTGTTCTGGTTACGCATGTTCTACTCCTATTATATGGATTTGATTCATGTGACCTATGCTTAGTAGAGATTATTTCTAGCTTTGACTAGTTGAAGGCAAAAATTTTTGCTGTGCTAATGTCACTATGTAGTTGATTTTGAGTATAAGATGTAACCCCATTTACAATGTCGTGATGAGAATTCAATAAGCTTTGAGTTTCCCATTGACTTTTCAATCCCTAAAAAAAATCAAATAAATTAAATTAATTGAGTTCTGATTTCGGTACCAATGTTTAGGTCCTATTTCTATTCATATCTTGAACTGTCTGAATATGTACTGAGTGTTTCTCTGAGTGTTATCTTCATTCATATCTTTATCCACTCAAGAAAGTACATGAGATCAAGTAACTTCTGAAAACCAAAAAAAAAAAAAATTCGAAGTCTCAAAAAGAGAGAATAAAAAAAATTGATTTGGCATTGGAGACTCGATTTTAAAAGTTGCTCTTGTGATTTTTGTTATGTGGGGTAAAATTTTATGCTTGTGATTTGCTACATGGTTTCGTTGTGTACTTAATTTGCTTGAATCTTGACCTATTGACTTAGTTGAAATTGAAAATTTTTGATAATGAGTTATGGGATGGTAATGAATTGATATATGTGATTTGGAGTGGGCATTCATAGTTGGGTCACTTGATTTTCTTTCCTAATCCTATTCTTATCCTTCTTGATGGTTTGAATGAACATATGCATTGTTGTTATTCTTTGCTCGAGGACTAGCAAAGTTTTGGTGTGGGGGAGTTGATAATTCGTATTTTATATATAATTTTCTCCTTCATTTTACCAACTTTTAAGTCTTTAAAATAAATTTTTATGAGTAAATGATGCATATTTTATGAAATTGTCAAGTAAAAAAAATAAAGTAGAAGAATTTGGATGAAAATGATCAATTCTACTCAGATCTGCCACAAGTGCAAAGCAAGCCCAAAAGAAAAGAAAGAAAGAAGAAACAAAGGTCCTAGTTCGGCCCAATTCAGCTGCCCCAACAGCTCCAGCTTACCATTCCCCTCACTTCATCTCTCCCTCCGTCTGGGCCTCAGCTTAGCGCCCATCAGATGCCTCCTCCCTCATGCTCTCCTCTTCTCTCAGCAGCTCAGCACTCCAAAGCAACCAAGACTTGATTTTTGTGAGCAACCCCCAAGTGACCTAATCAAAGCTAGTTACATTTTGATTAATTCTATACTTATGACTAGTCATGACCATGCATGTAACATCCCAAATTAATTGGAATTAATTTCCATTAATTTTGGGGTATCCTAAGGGGTGGATTTTCCACTATAAAAGGGGTCATAGGTTGAAGCATCGACACACACATTCATCCACTTTCTTGCTCAAGCATCTTCTTATTTTTTCATCTTTCATTTTTCTAGAGAGAATATTTGTAAGACAAGATCATTTGGGTTGGGGGTTAAGAAGAAAATAAGATTTGTTAGCTATTTTTCTCTTCTCTTCTCATCTCATTTGTGAGTCAAATTTGAGAGTTTACGAAGTTTTATAATTTTGTGTAATTGAGTATAAGGTTTGGACATAGGAACTGAAATATACCAATTCCAATGGTGTTTTCACCAACTATGGCCGGCTAAACTACTCATTCTAGGATTAGGATGGATCATTGATAATAATATTATTTTACTAATTTCTTATAGGGTTATTTCTGTCTCTTTTGTATAATCTTGAGTTTACATTTGATCATCATCTACTCATGCATTTTAATACTAATGTTTAATCATGTTGATGATACTACTTTAATTTGCTATCTCAAATGAATATTAGACCTTGTAGGCTAATATGATGATGATGTAATTGGGCTTAAAATTATAATTGTTTAAATTGAATAATTTATGCTAGAAATTAGATGAGTTATGTCTAGAAAGAATAATTCATGCTAAACCACTAGATAAGTTATGTCACTTTATAATTATAATCATTTTTTTTATGGCCTAATACTTCTAGCTTAGGTTGAACAAGAGACAAGTTGAATCCCCATTTGAAATAGTAATCAATAGTGGCATCAAAAGTGAAATCCGAAGTCCTAGATTTTACTCATATTTGAATTCTCTCTACTTTACTACTCACTTACTCTCCTTTTGCTCCTTAAATTATATTGATAATCGAACTCATAAAATTATGATTATTCTTTATAATCGGAAAGGTTAAGTTTAAGAATCACTATTATTCCTCGTAGGATCGACACCCTAATACTCGCTAGTCTACAATTAACCTTGTACACTTGCAAGTAAAAAGGGTTTTAAAACATACATATAAAATTCACACCAATCACAAACACAGAAAACGTAAACTAACAAACAAGAACATGAACATGAACAAGAGAAAAAAAAGAATGTAATAAATCAAATCTAAACAACTAAACAAACATGAATTAACCATGAAAACTAAATATTGAAACTAAACAAAACAAATACAAGAATTAAACTAACAAATCAAAACAAGAACAAGATATGAAATAGAGAGAGAAAAGGAAAGAAAACTTAGTCTTGAATTGATAGAAGAAACTTGAAATCCAAAAGTTGAATCCAAGATTACAATCTTCAATCCTAAACTAATCCTCCTATTAAGGTTTTATTTGCTAAAACTTAACCTAAACTACTCTAGAAATCGCCAGAGAGAAGCCCTAAGTGAACTCCCATATGACCCCCTGGAAAACTGGCCGAAAAGACCTTTTTATCGCAGAAGCAGGCCCCGACGCACGGCCGTGCCAAGACGCACGGCCGTGCCAAGACGCACGGTTGGCCGTGCGCCAACACGCACGGTTAGACGCACGGCGTGCACCTGGCCGTGCTGGCCATGCGTGGCTTCGGCCATCGGTACACGGCCATGCCTTCCTGCAGGTTGGATGTGCACTGTTCTTCTCTGCTTCCTTTTGCTCTCGAGACTTGTTGGACCTCTATTCCACCTTGAAATGCATCCCAAATGCCTCATTCCTTATTGAAATTGGTGAGTTTCTCGTCTCTTTGGCAAAACTCCTAGAAAACAAGCAAACCAATCAAATAAGTGCATTATGAACCGAAAGAATCAAATTTGACCCTTTCTCCTTAAGATTCAATATGAAAACCATGAGAAAAGTGGGTCAAATAAGGGGTAAAATGAGGTCAAATATCGGTGCAACAAATACCCCTACACCTACCTTTTGCTCGTCCTCGAGCAAAACGAAAATAAAAACTAAACTAAACTAAACAGCCAACTCACTTTCGTAGGAATCACAGTTGCATTTAGCGTATGCAACAAGCCCTTTAAACCCCTTGGTTTTTCCAAGTAGACGAGTAAGGTCTCGTAAGGGTTTGCAGAAGATATACCTACAAAATCTCAAAATGGAAAAATAAAGAAAAGAGAAACAAAAATCGAAAAATAAAAATGACAAAACACAATATATACATGGGGGTAAACTGTACACAATCTGATCAACCAAAACCCCTAGTAACTCAAGTATCAGTCTGTACACAAGCATTATATGCATTTCAGGATACATAATCCCAAAGAATGACATCCAGATATTAGCTCTTCACCCCACAATGCATGAAAACATTGAATACATCCTGGTGTCTGGTGTGTAAGTATATCATCACCTTAAGACTTTGGCTTATCGAAATCAAACTCAATCCCACTTAACTGACACAAGCTACCTTGTTGAATTGCTAGCTTGGAAAATAAGCTTTCGCAGTAGCAGTATTGCCTCAAAGGGTAGCACCCATTAGCGCATGCCTCAAAGGGGTATGTACTTGTCATTCCAAACTCTTTTCTTCCCTACCTTTTTTTCTTTTTTTTCTTCTTCTTTTTTTTTCATTTGAAACTCTTGCCACGCCTCAAAGAGATACACCTAGTAGCGCATGAGTTTGTTTGTTTTTCCTTTTGTTTTTGAAAAAAGGGGGTGCAAGTACGTACAAAGGGAACTGTGCAGTAGACAAGTGGGAGAGCCGATCGCTAAGAATGTAAGACGATGATAATACATAAATCGGGACTGGATTGCAAAATTACAATGGACTATTAGGGTTAGAACTGAGGCCTAAAATGACAGACTTGGGACGAATATCTATCATGCACATTATACCTACATACGAGCTAATAGCCAAGGTACCGAAGATCAAGGCTGATCAAAATAGTACAAAACTCCCCCAAATCTAAGAAAAAGGAAAAAATTACACAAAAAAGACAAAAAATGAAAAAAATTATACAAAAAATGAAAAATTTTCACAGAAAATAACAATAAAAGGTGAGATGACCCCAGCCCCACACCTAAATCTCACAATGTCCTCATTGGGAGCTGAGAGTCATCACCAATCACAAAACACACAAAAACACAGAAAACAAAATCACACACAAGACACATAAAACAAAACAAACACACACAACAACACTAAACCTACACACATATACAAGCGAGCACACTCTCCCAAAAACACTCACCAAAATCAAAAACAAGACCACAAATATATACAAAACTAACCACCAAAAACAAGAATATACCAATCCATCAACACCACCAATCACAACACACAAATATCCACAAAAACGGTGATCATAGCCATCATTGGCTCAACAACATCCCAAATTTCAACTCAAGATGATCACTAACAAAAACACAATCCTAATATCTACAACTAAACAAAAACAAAAAGAGAGAAAATAAAAAATAAAAAGAAGGGGGGAGAGTGAGAACAATTATACCAGGTCGGGTATTGAATGTATCCGAACTATTCTATGACGGCTTAAGGAGCATCAACCACTCCTTATTTCTCAAAATGCAAGTCGTCAGCTCGGATGCAGTCAAAGCTCGCAAGAGCTTATCGTGTGCTTGTGCATGCATTTCAGAATGATATAAGTAAGAGAACACAAAGAAGAGCATAGCAAAGAAAATCGGTGCCCTTTTATACTTATCAAATGCCATAGAAAAATCGAAATAATAAATCAAAGAAAGTGGTCTGCTCAATTTTTCCAAAATGTCCTCTAGGTATGCACAATAAGGGTTCAAGGAGGGATTATACCCTCGAATGTCACCTAGGGGCTCATGGAATGCATGCAAGTGGGAAAGTGTAGTGGAAAGTAATGGGGATAAAATGGGGGTCAAGTTAAGTGGCTCGGTGCAAATTGGGTCAATATGATCAATACTAGGTGCGGCACCAACCACCAGACTGTCATCACACAACTCCTCGAAAGGAGCCTCCCCAAGATATGGTTCAGCCAATGTAAGTCCTCCTGACCAAGAAAGTAAGACATCCTCTACAGAACTAGCATCACCCCGAGAAATCTCGCCCATCTCTAACCCCACGCACTGAGCTAAAGGGAGGGGAGAAGCATGGAAGGTTAAGGCACTGACACTAGTGCCAATAGGTGCACTAGAAAAGGATAGAGCAACAAACGTCAATGGGGTCAAGGGAGGGTCAAACACTTCTCCTAGGTCGGTCAAAGGTGCATCATCAACAACATTAGACCCTAGGAGAAGGGAAGATTCCCAATCATCATAGAGACAAGCCTCGAGTCTAGGGCAAGGTAGACTGTGGTCGGTCTCATGCAATAAACTATACTCCCTCATCCTACTAGCAAAATGCTCATGTTGCTCATTCATTACCCCTATCATGACATCAATTCTAGCATAGCATTCATCGGAGACATCATAATAGGGACAAGAATTCACATCATGGTCAAAAGATTGACAAAAAGAGCATAACAAATGAGGGTAAGAAGAATGGTGATGATATGGGTCTCTAGCATCATTAGATTGCCATTGATGCCAAGCTAGAGGCTCAACCAAATCCCACATGTCATCATCGGTTAAAGAACGCAAACCACCATAACACATAGACTCATGGATAGCTCGAGTCTCAAGTGTTATCCCCTCAAGCACAACATCGCATATTTCCCATTTCTCATACGTGAAATGCACATATTGTGCACGATAATCATTCAACCAAGACAAATATTGTCAAAAAGGTTCATACTCAAATTGAGGTAAATAGAAAATAGCAATCTTGAAAAAAAAAAAATTTTTTTGAAAATTTTGATTTTTTAACTTTTTTTTTTTGGATTTTCTACAGGCCTAGCCTCGAATGCTGAAGTAAACCCCAACATTGAAAAACGCCAACTTCCCCGGCAACGGCGCCAAAAACTTGTTAGGGAAAAACCAAACAGAGTTTCAATATTTATAAACCCCAAGTGTAAGGTGTATTATTGAGTACTTGGGGTGTCGTCTGCAGGGAGCTATGTTTTCAACTACCATGGCTAGCTAAAATGTCTCGAGTTAGGCAAAATCAAAGGGGAAGAGCATAAACTAAACTACGCTAACAAACATAGAAAAAGCGACTTGGAGTTGTGATTTGACTAATGGACGAGTCAACTAATTGAGACGATTCCCAACCTACCCAAACTACATCATGAACGAGAGATGGTCGGTTGCATCATTAAAACCACCCAAGCCCTCTCTCAAGGGTCATGAGCTAGTCTAATTATTCTAATCTCCTATTTTCATGGGATTAGTTCAACTAAACTACAAGATTAGCAACCCCCAGACCTAACTCGATTCGGATACTGTTTTCATATCCCGAACTCTGCTATTCCCTCTCTCACACTAGCTAATTGACCTCACTTCTCAGTATAAGTCAATTGCCCAAAAATATGTATGAAAGCTCTCTCAAACATTTCATCGAACACTTGACATGAGTGAGGAAAACTCTAAGTTCTAGGCATAAATTGAGCATGGTTAGGCCAAATATAAAACTAATTAGCCATCAAGAGACTAATCACAATCCAAGCCAATACAATCTACCAACTAAACATCACAAACACATGAAAACCTAAACTAACAAACAAGAACATGAACATAAACAAGAGAACAAAAAGAATGTAATAAATCAAATCTAAACAACTAAACAAACATGAATTAGCCATGAAAACTAAACATTGAAACTAAACAAAATAAATACAAGAATTAAACTAACAAAATCAAAACAAGAACAAGATATGAAATAGAGAGAGAAAAGGAAAGAAAACTTAGTCTTGAATTGATAGAAGACACTTGAAATTAAAAGGTTGAATCCAAAATTACAATCTTCAATCCTAAACTAATACTCCTATTGAGGTTTTATTTGCTAAAACCTAACCTAAACTACTCTAGAAATCGCCAGAGAGAAGTCCTAAGCGAACCCCCGCGCGACCCCCCGAAAAACTGGTCGAAAAGGCCTTTTTCTTGCGGATGCAAGCCCCAATGCATCGCCGTGCCAAGACGCACGGCCGGCCGTGCGCCACCATGCACGGCCGTGCGCCTGGTCGTGCTGGCCGTGCGTGGCTTCGACCACTAGTGCACGGCCGTGCCTTCCTGCAGGTTGGCCGTACACTGTTCTTCTCTGCTTCCTTTTGCTCCCGGGGCTTGTCGGACCTCTATTCCACCTTGAAATGCATCCCAAATGCCTCATTCCTTATTGAAATTGTTGAGTTTCTTGTCTCTTTGGTAAAACTCCTAGAAAACAAGCAAGCCAACCAAACAAGTGCATTATGAACTGAAAGAGGCAAATTTGACCATTTCTCCTTAAGATTCGACATGAAAACCATGAGAAAAGTGGGTCAAATAAGGCGTAAAATGAGGTTAAATATCGATGCAACAGACTTCTTTTCCTCTTCATCTTCTTTAAGATGAATTTCACGCGCGAGAAGCTTTCCGAGTAGGTCATCCAGAGCTAGTTTCTTAAGGTTTTGCACTTCTTCAATCGCAGTGACCTTGGGACCCCATTTGTTGTTTGGGAGACATTGGAGAATTTTTCTGACCATTTCCTCATTGCTGTAGGTCTTGCCAAGTGATTTGAGGTTGTTGGTAATATCAGTGAATCTTGTGAACATCTCCTTGATAGTCTCATC
The DNA here is from genome assembly GCA_029747015.1 of Carnegiea gigantea. NCBI lineage: Eukaryota > Viridiplantae > Streptophyta > Magnoliopsida > Caryophyllales > Cactaceae > Carnegiea > Carnegiea gigantea. The sequence continues at coordinate 350,432 of JAKOGI010000196.1, read as the reverse complement.
AGGTTGCATTTTGAACAGCTGATAGTGGTGGACGAACATATTGATCTTCGTTTCTCTCACTTGACTTGTCCCTTCATAAGTTACCACTAGCTTGTCCCAGATTTCTTTGGCTGATTCACATGCACATATACGATTGTACTCGTTAGCATCTAATCCATAATATAAAATATGCATAGCCTTACAGTTTTTTGAAAGTTTGGCAACATCTTCTTGAGTGTATTGGTCCTTAGTTTTTGGGACAGTCTCTCCATCGACCGTGGTTGTTGGAACATATGGACCTTTGGTTATGATGTTCTACAATTCATAATCTTCAGTTTTGATGAACATCTGCATCAAATTTTTTCAATACGAAAAAGTTAGTTTCTCTAAATAAGGGTAGTCTAGTGGTAGAGCGACTTTGATCATAGTAGCCTTCTCCAATAGCAGCCATGATCGTTGCCCACTTGATGGTAAAGTCAAAAAGTAGTGGGACGCTCTGATACCAATTGAAAGTTTGAAAGATACTAAATCACCCTAGAGAGGGGTGAATAGGGTGATGATCAAAAATTGCAAATTAAACTAAATAAAGAACTGAAGAAAGAAAGAGGACAAAACACAAAAGTTTTTTAACTAGGATAGCTTCAACCAAGCTCAATCCCCACCTACAGTTCCTTAACTCTAGGATTAACCTAATTTTATTATAATGGATAAATACAACCCTAGAGTACCCCTTACTCTAAATTCCAAATTACAAGTTGAACCCCTCAACTCGACTTGGTAGAGTTGACCCTTCAACTCTATAATCCAACCCTACTTACAATTTGAACAATACAACTTTAATAATTGTAAAGCAAGTTAAGTTGCAAAGAATGTGAGTGAGTATGAGTATCGCAATCAATGACTCGTGCTTGTTTTCTTGTTCCTCTTCCAGCTTCAAATGTCTCCCTTTTATAGGCTCCTGAGTTGAACTAGTCGTTACACTCAAAAATAGGGAGTTAATCTTCATGTTGACTCTCAAACTTCTGATCAGTATCTTCAAGGCCTTGAACTAAGCTGATTTTCAGCAGAGATGTTCCAACAGCTAATTTGATATCTTCCAACGGCTATATTGCTGATTTTTTACAAATACTCCAAAACTGTTTGTTTACTAATTTAGACCAAACAAAAGATTAGGATAAGATATAAAGATATTGTGGCCATATTTCAAAGCTATTTCTACCAACTTAAACAAATTTCAAAGTTTCAAAATTTGTTTAGATAGCAAGCATCAACCTAGGCAAGATTACATAATTTAAATCAAATTAAAATCTTGACTTTCACTCAAAATTTAGCCAAGATTTTTAAGGGAGTCAACAAAAGGCATTCTACAATTAATAAAATGTCACATACGTACACCACGGAAAATGCTATCAACTATTTATATGAATAGTAAAAGCTATTTCTCAAATAACAGATAGCAATTCCTTAAAGTGACAATTCGTAGCTAGAAAAATACATGTGCACATAACTTGATCATATATATGATACAAACATCTTGAATTTCCCATTCCATAGAATTCAACTCATGATCGAAGCCATATATAATTAGTTAGGTTGGCAAAATTAACCGTTGTCAAAACCAAAAACTAGAACAAAAAAACTCTAATCCATACTGAAATTTGCGATCTAGAATAAAGGCTAGTAAAATGGATTGGAAAGAATATATATTTTCTCAATAACATAGTTGGTCCTATCTGATCTTAACTCGCACTAATTACATAATAGTTAAGAAATCCTCTTAAAAAATACCGAAGAGGTTGAATTTGAACCCTAAGCTAAGGCATGCATAGGAGTAAACATCTTGTGTCAATGTAATGTACGTTCAAGGCAGTATATTGTGGGAGTAAACGAAAGAAAGTGGTGAGATCAATGATGATTGAACCTAAGATTTGAGGTGTATACAAAGATCCTGTTTAGTAAACAGATGTTAGCTGTTAGCTATTTGTATTAGCGATTAACTATTAGCTGTTTGAATTAGCTATTTGTATTAACTATTTGAATTAGTTGTTTATAAAAGAAGTTTTGGTAAAATTAACTGTTTTTAAAAAAAATATTTAGCAAATTTTCATTTGTGCCCTTATCTTTAAATTACTTTTTAATTAAAAATAATTTTTTCATTTACTAGTTATCGTATTTTCCTTCCAAAAAGAATTAAATTGATGTCATATGTACAAATTAACTTTATTGATAAAATCTTAATTTGTTACTTGTTGTATATTATTCTTCTTAATTTTTTTTTTTCTTTTCAACTTGTGTATATCTATCAACATGATAATTATATCTTAAAATATTATTTTGTTATTTACTACGTATTTTATTATTATGAATTGAAATTTATATATTTCAATGATTTAATGTTGAATAGATTAAATATAAATAATACACAACATTAAACATTACTACAAAAGGCTAATGGTATATGATGTGATTTTCTTCAAACTCTTGGATAGTTATATCATCTTCACAAACAGCTATTCCCAAAAGGTTAATAGAAATAGGCCCTGTTTGGCAATCAGCTGTTAGTTGTTAGCTGTTAGCTGATTGCATTAACTGTTAGCTGTTAGCTGATTGTATTAGCTGTTTGACTTAACTGATTGCATTAGCTGTTTATGAAAAAAGTGTTTGGTGAAATTAGCTGTTTTTAACAAAGCTATTTGATAAAATTCCACTTATACCCATTACTCAATTTCATTATTTTTCTAACTAAACAATTTTTCATTGGCTATTTATTTTTCTTTTCGATATGAATTATGAATTAAGACTTATGTGATATATAAAATTACATTTATACTTTTTTTCTAATTTTAGTACTTATTATCAAAATATATTTTTAATGTTAAATGGTTTCTTTTTTAATAGTAATTGAAATTATGTGATATAAAAAATATTTATATATCATGTAAGATTAACTAACATAAATTATTTGTTAAATTAAGAAAGCATTAAAATTAAAAGCATTATCTTCAACATCATAACCATCCACAACTCTTGTCCTAAAAAAGAAAAAAATAAATTAAAAAATTTAAAGTATAAGCATCCAACATTCGGGAATATCATTTGTGAATAACATGTAATGTAAATTGGTCCAGGTTATAAGGTTAGTATGGTCATTATAATAGTAAACATCAAAAAACTCTTTGAAAAAGCTATCCCAAAGAGCTTTTTGTAAAAGAGCTTTTTGGGTATAAAAAGCTAATCTAAAAAGCTAATCAACCAAACACCCCAAAAAGCTTTTTGACCAGAGTCAAACAGCTAATACCCTCAAAAAGCTCTTTTTGCACCCAAAAAGCTCTTTGCCAAACATAGCCATAGCCTATTGAGAAAAAGCTTTTTGAGTTCAAACAGCTCTTCAATCAAATACCAATTTAGCTCTTTTGACTAGTCAAGACAGTTAAAACCTTTCAAAAAGCTCTTTTTTCTTAAAAAGCTCTTGCAACTAAACACCCCTAAAGTAGTACGTACCAATAGACGCACGTTCTTTACGAAGGGAAACCCAAAGCCATCCCGTGACATGCATCAATATAACGTAAGCCTCAAAATCACCCACCCACCAATCACTTGGCTTGACTAGATTGAATTGAATAATTGGAAAAGATGTTTCTATTACACTATTTTGCACATTGTATGCAGCGTACACCCCTTTGCGTCACTGTTTCCTTTCATGGGAACTCCTTGTTTACCTGAATGGGGTTTTAGTATAGACTCCACATGCTACAAGACCTTTTGCTAGGTGGTTATATCAATATCACACATCTTGTGGATTCTTTGCGCGCCTTCTTAATTCAATAGCTAGCCAGATCTACCTTCGGGAGGGAGCATCACTCTCTCCTAGCAGGAGATTAACGGTGTAACACCCGATCTATATATATTCCTGTATCATACATCGTTTTTCTCTCCAATCTTTTTGAGCATGTGTGTTGCTTTGGCTATATTTGAAATTGGATGTTTGCATTAACCAACATTTTGTGGGGGTGGGGGAATGATAATGCTCATATTGCTAATCCTTATATTAAGATAGATATAATTTATAAACCTACCATAACGAATCATATCAATTTGCACAAGACAATTCGCTAATGTGAGACGTATAGACGCACAACTTGGAACCACATAAGGCCGCGTCTCGTTATAGGAGTTTCGGAGACACAAACCTTAGAGCACAGGCAACGGATGCCTCGCGGGCCAAGAAAAGAGGGCAGAGGAACCAAAATCTGGCTTCGTCACCTGCAGCGGTGGGGAGGGGGGCAGCGGCCCGACGAGCGGTCGCCTGCCGTGAGCCTTCCCCCTTCCCCTTTTATCATTTTTTTTTTGTTTTTTATTAGGTTATATTGTTATTTTTTAAAAAATTTTAAAAAAGTAGTTGTGTGTTGGGGTGTGAGTTTATGGGTATTAGTTTATTTAGTGAGCCAAAGTGGTGAGCCAAACATTGAAGAGGATGAAGCTTGTGAGACAAAAAGTGGAAAAAAGATTAATATAGTAATAATAAACCCCTACCAATGAGCCAAAAAATTAGTTCACCACTATCTTTACTCTTACAAATTTAGTATCTTCACCTAAACTGATGATCGATGTGGGACGTACAAAGCCCCCTCATATACATGATGATATTGTAGTGGTAAAATGAAAAATATTCCTTTTCAGAGACCAATAGTCAATGATAAGAGTGACAAGGCAATGTTGGACAAGACTAGTCACTGCAGTATTGCTTCCCTCATACAAAATTACAAATAACCCCCGATCCGAGCCGACCCCACCGGGCAATCCCTGCATGGCCATTCCTAGCCTCTTCAATTCCCTCCCTTTCCGCACTTCAACAAATTTTACCCCCTCCTCAGTTACGGTCTTACCAGTTACCATGCATTTAAATGGTTTTCACCCCCACAATTAATTGTAGAAGGACATCGATGGACAATACGGTTACACAGGACTGTATCCAACTAACATTTCTTGTGCATATGCAGCTACCAAAATAGTACCAAGGTGATCGAGCAATGTGCATCAAGTTCAACAAAAGTCTAATATGAGGACTCATTTAATCCGTTTGGTTCACTTGGAACCTTGCTTATGGCACATTTAAACGTTCTACCTAAACTCAATTGAGGTTTATGTACCTAAACAATAGCAATTTCCTATGTGCTTTTAGGAGCACAAGTTTTTATTATTCATATGTATATATTTTTTACGCGTATATTCGTGATATATTATTTTAATATATATTTACTGTTGTGACTCCTTGGAGTATATGCTTCCAGAAGTATGTTATAAGTATCACTTAGACTATAGTCTATAGTGTCGCCTACTGAGCCTTTAATTAACTTGTTACACTATAATAAAAGGCCCCCCAAGAAATTACTCCATAAATCTCCTTGATTTACTTTTAGTTGTTACTGCCTTTGTTACACAGTTATTGTCATAGTAAAAATAAAAAAAAAATTAGCATCTTAAGGATTGCATTTATTACTTTAGTTTATCCATAATTTAAAAAAAGACTATTTCTAAATTACCCTTGTCATCTTTGTTATTTCAACACTAAGAAAATATTATAAATTGTCTAATTATTTAAAATTTTAATCTACTATTACTGGGGCTAAAGTTCAATTATTTAATTTTCTAATTAAATAAGTAATCAAATATGACCTTTTTTTAAGGACAAATTAGAACGTAAACTATGATAATAACATTAAGATGGAGAAAATATTATCACTAGCATCAAGATGCATATGTATTTTCCATCTAGTTTGACACATAAACGAAAAAAACATGTTATCCTTCTTCAGTTGTCCTTGCTTTCTTACTTATGAGAGTGTAAGTCCACATTTACAACCCTGTGTCACAGTGTACAGTTTTAAAAAGCTAATCATTAAAAAATAGCAAAATAATATATGTCATGATTCATTATATAACAGCAAAATAAAATTATATCATATTTTAATTAAATTAAGTTAAACCTTGTCTAATTAGCAGCTCAATAGATTCTCAAGTCAGGTATACAGTAGATAGACTTTTGAAGAGCTAAACTTACCATGGCTTGGATTTGCATCAGTACGTGAATGATTCACGAATACTTGCTGGCCACTGGACCAATTAGCAATAGCCCTAGCAAAATATTAATGCATCAGGTCCCTTGTTTTTTATTTTCTCCAGATTTATATCTTGGAAATGCAAAAACCCAGTAATATATATCCAAAGAACCCAATTAATATTTGTCAACCATCACTGATTGAATTCAGAGTTTTCTCCCGGCTATGTATGGATCACAAGTAGGCATGTGTCATGTGTGTAGGTGTGTGTGTGTGAGAGAGAGAGAGAGAGAGAGGGGGGGGGAGAGAGAGGGGATTAAACGAAGTGAGAGATGAATGAAAAGTAGAAAACCTGGAAAAACATGCATGTGTTAATTCGTCGTTGATTCTGGGGTACGAACACCTGAACATGCACGCAGAAGAAAAAGGGGGGGGGGTGTATACGAGCAATGGTCATATTTTACTGGTAATTTCCCAGAAACAATCAGCCAAGGGTCAAGAAGCAATGGGCAATTAAAATTTAAAAGTTCATATGTGAACAAATACTACCGTACATATAAATATTGTGATATCTTCCAAAAGTAATATCTCTTCCGCCCTTTTAACTTTTTGACTTTTCTTATCAACCTTTTCCCCCTATTTTCTCTCTGCCCCTTTTTCAGAGTATACCTTTATTAAGATTATTGGAATCTATTTTATTTTGCAACATTTAATGAATTTAAGTTAAAGAACATTGGGAAAAAAAAAAAAAAAAGGCTCAGATGTCACTGGATTCACGACCCATCTAACGAAAAACAGGGAGGTTAATTAGGGATGAGGGAGGGGGAATAGGGAGAAATATTTTTTAATCAAGAAGTTAAGTTCTCAATTTATTGTGTATGATTAATAAGGGAGATCAAAAATTATCTATAGAGTAGAAGGTGGTTAATAATTTGTTAATTTTAGATTTAATAGAATTAAATTTTATGTAACTTAAATGTTAAATGGCTACATTAAGGGCCTGTTCTTTTCGTTGGGAAATAGGAGTTGAGAAATAAGTGAAATAGGTTAAAGTGAATATTTTTCTATTGAAGTAGGATAAAATAGGTTGAAATGAGTTGAAGCGGATTAAAATTGATATATTTTTATGTGATTGATAGAAGTTGGTTAAAATAGCGGATTGAAGTTGATAATTTTTTAATAAAAATTCGTTAAATAGATTGAAATGAATTGAGATTGGGTCAACTAGAATTGAAGGTGAAATGTGTGAAATTCATGATGGGCTCGTCCTTTATGCTGTTGAGTTAAAATTCTTAATATAAAATTAAATATAAATCTAGATAGTATATAGGACAGGACAGTTTACTGAGTGCCACACGAAGTTGAGAAGCATACAGGCAAAACAAAATGGTAATAATAATGACGGCATGTATGATTTCATTGTCGATGACTATGATGAGATGACATTTTAAAAAATTCATAGAAGATTGCGAGGATTGTGGGTAGATCTTGGGCGCTAATCATTGCCTAATAAAATAATGATAATCATAGATATGTGATAATTATTAAAGAGTCAGAACAGAAAATTTTAAGGATATACATAAAAATGTTATATGGGAAAGGGAAGCAACGCAAGACAAGGCAGGGTTTAGCTATTGGTCCTTTTCATAGTGAGGTGACGTTTTTCTTTCTTTTCTTTTCCATTATTATTATTTATTTATTTATTTTGGAATATATATATTTAAAATAAGTGCGGGGGGATAAGCAATATAATGAAGTGGAATAAGGTGGGAGAGACAATGCTTTAATAAATTGTTGTTGCACCCAGCAAGCTATATCCTACTACAGTACCTTTTCTTTTGTAAGTGCCTGCCTCTTTTTTGTTGTCTCTCTCTCTCTCTCTCCCCTCCTGGACGTTGTTGTCACACAAAAGATGGTAGGGACTATCTCGAGAGCAACCAAAGCTGGCCTGGCTGCTCATATTCATATTCATATTCATATTCATATTCATGTTCATGGCTTTAGCTATCCATCCTTCTAAAAGGGCAGTCATCACAAAGGAAAAAGAAAATGATACCCTTCACACACTCCTTTTTTTCAAGAACAAATACCCAGAAATAAATCCTTATCTGTAGACAAGAATATGTATTCTCGAATATATATAAGATATAATTAGCTGACGAATATTAAATTTGACATATGTAAGAGTATAAAAGGATAATTAAGCTGGTGGTTGAAAGTTTAGGAATTATTATAGTATTATACTGTAACGACGTATCTATTTCATAACCATGCGAAAAGAAAGTGGGAATCATAGGTTTGGGGAAAGGAGGCACCTGAGAACGAAGTTGATAATATGTTATGCACCCAAAGAGAAGCAGATCAAGTGATCAGGAGGCACACGTGTTGAGGAAATTTCCTCAAAGAGATATGCAATGCAGCATTCCAATGCGATCTCTCTCTCTCTCTCTCTCTCTCTCCATGGGGGACCATTTGAGAAGATTGTGAGCAAAGCTATCAGGTAAGGAACCTGAGAAGGGGACGTTTTCAAATTTTACAAAACCAACTGCTCCATCAGTCTCACACTCTCACTTTGATATACAGACATATATATATATATATATATATATATATATATATATATATATATATATATTCACAACAATCACTTGTGGATATATAGATATATAGTAAGATAGTATGGTATCCTCTCATTTTCATAAACTTCCTTTCTATGCCATAAACTGCAAATTGCACACTTCCATATCAGCCACACAGAAAGAGTTGACAATTTTGCCCAATTTCTCTCAAGCTTTTCATGCATGATTACAAGGTCAATTGAGAAAGTCGTAAGGATAGATAATATTAATAACTAGTAATGTGTAATAGTATTTTCTTTGGAGTATATATTTGTTACGTAGTACTAGGTACCAAGGACAAATTAACTATTTGTGTATGATTGATCGGAAACTCAACCTCATGAGAATGTTGTGATCGGAGCCATAAAGGTGAGTAAAGTGTGGTTATAGATCATGTCTTATCAAATTGACATGAAACATATTGGACCATTCATTTCAACAACACCACTAATAAAACACCAACGTAAATTTCGTATTAGTAAAATTTGAAATGGTCCAAAGTTTCAGATGTAGATAACTTTACCATGCAATTAAAGAGCACTATTCACTGACAATATGTATACGTCAAAAACTAAAAAGCAATCACAATATATTAACGTATTCTCTTATTAGCCAAAATTGTGAAATACCTTGGTCTCTCAATATAGTGGTTCCCTTGTACGATACCCATTATATGTGCAAGGTAATCCTCGATGATATGAGATTGGCTGATTCAAATAGGCCATATCAATCTCAACTATATATACTTCAAAAGTCCTGCCTAAATAAGAACGGGGGAGGACCATAATGAGCACGTCATGCTAATGTATGCAATTAATACAGGTACATAGATGGTCTCCATTTCTATGTGCATGTTTGGAGCCCTTGTCAATTCCTATATACTGAACCCATGGCGAGAGAAAAAAGAGGCCCGGGGGGGGGGGGGTTAAGTAGATTATGGAATTTAGGTAGGCAAATTAAAAAGGTAAATATAAAATGGAGAAGAAATTATTGATTTTCTTCCTCTCTTTATTTGGAAATTGGAAAAGACTTGGGCAATTGATCGAAAACACATGAGAAGTAATTTATTCTTTTATCAAATACAGGTAAATTACTCCCTTGTAGTACAAGTTAATTCCATTTATAGTGCTAGACTACCAAGTGAGAGGGGAAGATAGTATCACTTGGATTTCTTGACGGCACCAAACATTTCTTTAATGGTCATTATACCAAAACTAATTACCTCCTTAACTTGTAAAATTAATTACAGCCTTCAGATAGTGAGTATAATGTGAGATGACAAGCAGAAATTTAGCGAAAGATGAGGATTTTAGGAAATACTTGGAGATGTTAAAAGCTTGAAAAACGAGTTAAAAAACAAATCAATTAACAAACCCTAACGTAACTAGCCACGGGTACAAGCAAAATATTACGACTGATGAGCTGCTACTACTCCTGCAACAACAACAAATATGTCCCGTGTAGAACTGCAAATCTTGTCTTACCAAGACATAGGAAAATTTAAAGATACGCAATTTAACCTCTGTAAGCAGAGATATTGATTCTGAACAACATAATTTAACCGATCACGCACGATGAAAAAAATAAAAATCTTACCTGGATTCAGTGAAGCAGTGGTTGAGACTTGAGTTCTAGATCACTCATTCCCAATATGAGAGATAAATGAATCGACGTCTGAGATTGTCTGCTTTAATTTTCAGTTGATCACGTAAATCACAGACTCACCACTTCAGTAGAGTGAATTCACCAAGGATTAATTTTCCCCACAAAATTACGATACATAATAATGCTCAATTATGTACAGCTTGTTTATGTTTTCGGAAATGATATATATAGCTAGTAGTACTCAGGAATCTACTACTAATTAAGCTACCTGATGATGATCATAATCTCAATTAAGCCCAGAGGCCAATAGCCAATCACGATGACAACAATGGATCCACCCGGAATTAATAATAATAACAATAACAAAAGTCAAAAATAAAAATTCATTTTGTAAGAGGGGGGGGAAAAAAATAATACTCTACTCCAATAATGAATCATCACCGTCGTCATAATAATCATCAGGTTCAGGTAGTAGTAGTGGTGGTGGTTGAAGGAGGACCTACGCCACCACTGTCACCACCTCCGCCGCTGCCGCTGCCACCTTCTCCGGACCCACTTGCACCGCCACCAGCGGCCGAGGAACCACCAGGGTCAGACTCAGAAGGGGGGGCGGAAGGAGGCGGAGGAGCGGGAGGGGGAGGGCGTTTTCGCTTCTTCTTCTCGTAGGGAATGCCGCGGGCCTTAGCCTGGGCCTCGCGCACCTCACGGAGGTAAATACGGACGGCGCGGGCGGCGAAGGGGTTGGACTCAGGGCGGCCGCCGTTCTCCTCGTAGGCGGCGCGTAGGCGACCGATAAGCGCGTCGAGGCTGCCCCAGGCCTGCTTGAGCGGGCAGGCGCAGGGGGCGGGCGGGTTCGGGTGGCCGAAGTAGGGGCAGCCCGTGACGTGGACCTTGGTCTTTCCGAACTGGTCAAGGTACTTGAGGAACTCTATCACGTGGGCCCCGCTGCACCGGGATAGAGACAGTGGCGGCTTGTGGTTCTTCAGGTACTGCAAGAACGTGTTCCAGTCTCTCCTCTTCTGCGACTCGTACCGACTCGGCGGCGCAGGGGAGGACGACCCGCCGCCGCTGCTGCCGCCTTCGGGGGGCTGCGATGAAGATCCCTCCCCTCCGCCGCCGCTGGGTTCCGATGAGCCTCCTGCCGCCGTCTCCATGAAATTAAATTCAACTCCAATTAAATCAAGGGTAGCTAGCTAGCTAGCTTAACAACTAATTAGCAGTTGTTGGTGATTTAATTTAGATTTAGAGAGAAGGCTGGGTGATATGGATCGGATCGGAAGGGGGTTTGATTGGATGAGTAGTATGATTAGGAAGTAGGCATCTAGCTAGGTAGCACAAGCTACATAACCCCCTCAACAAATCATTAGTATACGATCCTGGTATATTTGGGTTGAAGCGGGCTCTGAGTTCTTGAGAAAGGGGAGGAGAGAGAGAAAGAGAAGAAGGGGTGATGGGATGTAAAAAGGGCTGAATCGATGAATGAATACGACCGTCTTCCTCCACTGTTAATTTTCCACTCACCCAGTTTAAGAGAGAGAGAGATAGAGAGTTGATGACAGAGAAGATCTAGTAGATTTTGGGGGAGGGGGTAAAGGGAGTGCGTATTGGGCACCGTCAAGAGTCGTGTGAAATCGAGGGACGGGAAGAGAGAGAAAGTGAGAGGGGGGGAATAATTGAGAAGAAAGAGGGGGAAAAAGGGGGGGGGGGGAATTCAGGGATAGGAGGGGGAAAGATGATGGAAGATGAAAGGCAGATAGATTTGCATATGATATAACAAGCGATGCTGTAGTTATATCGCTTTGGTCGCTACAGCGACGTATCCCTGCACTAATCACTCTCGTTAGTGCTTTTCAACCAAAATGAAAAAATTCGTCTCCATGTAGTTTTCTAAAATTATTGTAGCATGCTTACATTCAAAAACAACCATGATAATAACATCCACAATATATATATATATATATATATATATATATATATATATATATATATATATATATATATATGAATTCATGAAAAAAGACAGGAAAAAAAAGCTAGCATCTTTCATATGTCCTTTAAAAAAGCTCAAATTTTCTTCTTATTTCTTAAGATTGTCATAAGCTTTCTGCCAATGTTAAACCCTATTTTCTCCGGTTTAGAAGTGTTTTAATTGATGTTCTAATTGAAAGATTTATTTTGTTCTTTTTGTTCTATATTTGTTTCAATATGATGTTAACTATAATATTGTATGACTTTCAATTTATGAATTTATCCTTTATTTTTCAAAAAAAAAGATAAAAACAATTCATGACACCTTTAACAAAAAAGATGTCTTTTTTGGAATTAGGTGCTCTCCAATTGGTATATGGTCCACCCGATTATATAGATGTAATTGTACAACCGGACCCACAAATTGCCTATCTGATGCGCCACATACAAAAAATAAAGAAAGCCGTTGGATTTCGACTCACTAAAAATACCCTATAACTCACTAAAATATGCTGCTATGTATCCAATTTCGCTCACTCAAAATAATGTATAGCGCACTAAAATATTTTAATGAGTTGATATATAGTTTTAGTGAGCTAATACGTACCTTTAGTAAGCAAACATACCAAAACTAATGTATTTTATGTACCCAAGTTTTACCTAGTAAAGATACTACATAACTTATTAAATGTGCTATAGTGCTGAAAAAATATTGTTGTGAATCTGAAACTCACTAAACTATATTATAGTTGTCTATATTTTTTAGTGAGTTATAATATTTATTTATTGAATTGTTATATCATACAACCGGTTATACAAAAGTAATTGTACAATCGAATTTTAACTCACTAAAAATGTATAACTCACTATAATACTTAGTGAGGTGATACATAATTTTAGTGAGTTAATACATACTTTTAGTCAATCGATAGAACAAACCAATGCATCTTATGTACCCTAGGTTTCACTTAGTAAAAATACTATATAAATTATTAAAAAGTGCTATTGTACTAAAAAAAATGTTATTGTGCATTTGAAACTTATCAAACTATATTCTAATTGTCTATATTATTTTAGTGAGTTATGACACATGTTTAGTGAGTTATGGCATATATTTAGTGAGTTATGGCATATATTTAGTGAGTTGGATTATATTTAATTAATTCACTATATTTCTATTATACTCATAAAATATAATACAAACACCTTATGCCATAGTAAAAAATGATAGAGCTGTAACATAATCTAAGAATTTGACAATATTATTTGTTGGCTATCTATACTATTCTTTTTAGTGAGGTATTTATTTATTTAGTGAGTTATGATAGATACTTGGTAAGTTATAAAATATATTTTGTGACTAATATGATTTAGCGTGTAATACCAATCATTCATAATAAAAAATAAGTGAACAAATAATATAGTACACAATTTTAGTTAGCACATATAATTTTTTGTTCATATTTTAAGGTATAATATATTCTTTTTTTAGTGAGTTATGACTTATATTTAGTGAGATATGACACACTTTTAGTGAGTTGGATTATATTTATATTATACTGACTAAATATGTATAATATGAATGCGCTTATTTCATAATAAAAGATAATATAATTGTGCATCTGAAACTCACTAAACTATATTCTAATTATTTATATTTCTTTAGTGAGTTATGACATATATTTAGTGAGTTATGACATACATTTAGTGAGTTATTATATATATTTAGTGAGTTGGACTATATTTAATTAATTCACTATATTTCTATTATACTCACAAAATATAATACAAATACCCTTATACCATAGTAAAAAATGATTGAGCTGTAACATAATCGGGGAACTTGATAATATTATTTGTTGGCTATCTATACTATTCTTTTTTAGTGAGTTATGCTATTTATTTAGTGAGTTATAATAAATATTTGGTGAGTTATAAAATATATTTTGGACCAATATAGTACACAATTTTAGTTAGCACATATACTTTTTTATTCATATTCTAAGGTATGATATATTCGTGTTTTAGTGAGCTATGACATATATTTAGCAAGTTATGACATACTTTTAGTGAGTTAGATTATATACTACAATAATGTAGCAGATATGCGACGGGAATTCCGACGAAAATTTGGGTGGATTCCGACGAAAAATCACCTCTCCGACGTAAATTCCGACCGAAAAAGAGACATCAGGAATTGGGTCATCGGAGATTGACGTCCGACGGATTCCGACAGGGTCTGACCCATTTTCCGACGGATCTACTCGATAGAAATTCCGTCGAACAATTCTGCAGCAGCCAAACATTGTTGGAGGAAAAATCAATTTGTGTCGCAATTTCCAACGAAAAATTCCGTTGGAAATTCCAACGGAAATTGATTTTCCATCCAAAAAAAAGTAACCCAATAAAAATCGCAATCGCAAAAAAAAAATTCTAATTAATCACATATAAAAAAAAACATAAAAAAACCACCAAATACGAATTTTTTGGTCTCAACAATAAAAGTGCTAAATTGAAAATAATATCACATATAAGAAAAACTACCACAAAAAAACCACCAATTACGAATTTTTTGTCTGAAAAATAAAAGTGCTAAATTGATAATTATTCATAACATCCACGGTTATTTTTGATCTACAGACAGATTGATTAAACTAATCCAAATCAGATAGATTCATGAGATCATTATTGTCATTTTTGGAGTCATGCTCGTCATCAGAGTCTAAGTTCGGTTCGCTAGGAGAACCTGCACTTTGCCCCTTAAGAAATCTCAAAACTTTTTTCATGATACGCTCTGTCTTCCTCTGTTTTTTGGCAATTTAACTTATGACCTCTGCCTGCTTGATAGTACTCTGACTGAGGAGTTGTGCTTGTTCTCTTGGATCAAAGTGCTCAACTGATAAGTGGCGTGTAACCACAATTGTAGCTGATTTTTTCAACTTGACCCCTCAGTACCAAAACCATACATACGGTCTTTTTTGTCCAGATTTTCTTGAAACCAAAACTCTTCTGGGGTCATAGGTGGCAGTTGAGAGGCCCCTTGAGTTGTTGCTTGAGTGTACTCCTCTCATTTCTTATGGTGCTTCTCCTAAAAATTGTGAAAAATAAAACTATCACATACTAAGCCTAAAAAATAAACAAAATATTATTAACAAAAAAATTCTTAACATATTTCAACATTTTATAATAATTACACAATTTTTATGAATATATATACTTAATATATTTTATTCCACTTACCCAAATAAATACACTTCATAAAACAAATAACAAATAAGCATATTTACATCCATACTTTCCACATCCACAATTTACCAAACAAAAAAATGAAATAAACTAATATATATATATATATATTATATATATATATATATATATATATATATATATATATATACACACACACACTACAAAATTAAATTACACAAAATTCAACAATACATACCAAATTTATATAAAAACTTAATATATACAAGAAATCCAAAAAAAAAATAAACATACTTAACAAACTTAAATCATTTACCAAAACAAAACACATTAAATATTCTTAACATATTTTTATATATTATAATAATTATATAATTTTTCTAAATATACATACTTAATATATTTTATGCCACTTATCCAAATAAATACACTTCATAAATCAAATAACAAATATAATATATTTCACATCTATATTTTCCACATCCATAATTTACGAAACAAAATAAATTAAACAAACTATCACATATATACACTACAAAATTAAATCTCACAAAATTCAACAATACATAAGAAATTAATATACAAACTTAATATATGCAACAAATCCAAAAAAATAAATATACTTAGCAAACTTAAATTATTTACCAAAACAAAACACATTAAATATTAATCCTTAACATATTTCAACATTTTATAATAATTATATAACTTTTATAAATATACATACCTAATATATCTTATTCCACTTATCCAAATAAACACACTTTACAAATCAAATAACAAGTAAGCATATTACATCCATATTTTTCATATCTATAATTTACCAAACAAAATACATTAAATAAACTAACATATAAATTACACACTACAAAATTAAATTTCACAAAATTTAACAAGACATAATGAATTTATATAAAACTTAATATATACAACAAATCCAAAAAATAAACATACTTAACAAACTTAAATCATTCACCAAAACAAAACACATTAAATATTCTTAACATATTTCAACATTTTATAATAACTACATAACTTTTATAAATATACGTACCTAATATATTTTATTACACTTATCCAAATAAATACAGTTTACAAATCAAATAACCAGTAAACATATTACATCCATATTTTTCACATCTATAATTTACCAAACAAAATAAATTAAATAAACTAACATATAAATTACACATTATAAAATTAAATTTCACAAAATTCAACAATATATAACAAATTTATATAAAACCTAATATATACAACAAATTTCAAAAAATTAAACATACTTAACAAACTTAAATTATTTATCAAAACAAAACACATCAAATATTCTTAATATATTTGAACATTTTATAATAATTATACAATTTTTATAAATATACATGCTTAATATATTTTATTTCACTTATCCAAATAAGTACACTTCATAAATCAAATAACAAATATAACATATTTCACATCCATATTTTCCACATCTATAATTTACCAAACAAAATAAATTAAATAAACTAAAACATATATATACTACAAAATTAAATTTTAAAAAATTCAATAATAAATAATAAATTAATATAATTTCAACACACAATAATTTCAATAAACCTAGGTGCTTAGCGTCATTAACCTCTAAATCAACCACCAGTGACAAGAGTTGCAAAAAGACGGCAGCGGCAGCAGCGGCAGGCGGCTTCTCCTCTTCAACCCGCCCATAACAAATTAACCACCAAAACATACTAATTAACTTAAAAATTTCAATTTTAAACAACAATTTAACTAAAAATAATTAACTTATACCAGTGAATAATAATTAACAGCAACCTCTTGCACGTTCACCGCCCACTGGAAAAAATAGAATTTGCTCTTTCTCTCTCCTCCTTCCCCTCTTTCTCTCTCCTCAGCGCCCTCTTTCTATCTCCTCCGTTCTCTTTCTCTCGGTTGTGAAATGAGGGCCGAACTGAAGACCCGTGCTTTTAAAAACTAGATCTACTTTTTGTGGAAAACGGGATGATTGTCCGACGGAAATTACATCGGATTCCGACTGGGAATCGAATTTCCGACGAGAAGGATTTCCATCGGAAATTCAACTTCCCGTCGGATTCCGATGTAAATTCCGTCGGACAGAGCTTAATGACTCCATCGGGTGCGTTGTACGTCGCTTTTTCCGTCGGTGTTCGGCCCCATTTTTGTAGTGATATTTGTATTAAACTATATGCTTCTATTGAGTAAAAATACGGATAATAAATATGCAAATTTTCAATTAATATTTATCTTAAAATTAGGATTTTTATACAAAAATAGTAAACATAGATCTATAATGTAAATATAAGTGTATGCCTTAATATTTCAATGGAAGAATTTAAAAAATTAGCATTTTTTTTAAAAGGCGCTTAAAAAACTTTTAGGACGAAAAGAATAATAATTTAAAAAATAGGCTTTGCTTTACCACAAATTGAACTCATGACATCACTAATTTGAATAAAACACCCTTGCCACTCCACTACTCATCCATTCTTGCTATTAGGGCTCATTATAATTAATGTTGAACTGAAGCACCTTCTGTATAATTTGCGGCTAATGGTGGGCTCGGATGGACAAATGAGTTGTCATCCGATTGTAAGTAATAAATTACGGGTGCTCTCCTAATCATATCGTATACTTTACTATCATACCGCCATGAATCATGATTATGGAGTCGAGTAGCACTTTATGTGATTAAATTTTCATACCTAGTTTTATTGCTAATAAAATGTCAACCTAATTAAACTAAAAAACTTAAATTGATAGTTTAGATGTGTGAAGTTTTAGGTTTCATGTTCTCATTCACTTTATCAGTTATCATATAAGTATTGTACTATATTAAAAGCATATCTCTTGTCTTTTCTTTTTCTTTTTCTAACCCCGTATATTTTTAATACACAGTTGAGCGTATCCTATGGAAGGTTCACGAGTACATTTGCCATGTGACAAATACAGAATTGTTCATATTCAAAATAATATTTGGAATGTGAATACCAATTAACAAAACTGGTGAAGTCTCTAAGAGTTGTGTTGTCTAAGACTTGAGTTTAAATCCTGCTCAACTCTGATCTTTGCGCCTCACTTACACCAAAAATAAAAAAATATAATATTTGCAAATTCTAATTGTTGTATTTGTTATCATCACCCTAATTAGTACAAGGTTACAAGCCTAAAAAAAAGTATGGACTTTTCATATTTTCAGGAGGGAATTGAACTCAAAATTAGTTGCACCAATGTAGGTGCAAGTTTTTATTACAATTGATTAATATATGTCATTTAAACTTGACTGGTTTAGTTAACTATAATCTTTTAGGCCTATTCATTTCAGCACTCGTAAATATAAAAGTAAGCAATAAAAAGTGGAAAATAAGAGTAAACAGTTGTAAATAAATGTGTGTAAGAGTAGTAAACAACAGTAAGGAGCAGTAGGAGTCAACTATATATGAGTGGTTGAAAAAGATAAGTGATATGTCAGTGTTGAAATGTACATGCCCCTAATTGATCCAACATCTCTCTCAAGTACAAACTAAAGTGGTTAGAAGCCTAGGATAACATCCAAATTTTAGGTGAAATTCAGTCAATTCTCTACAATATTAGAGAATAGATCAATAGTCAATTTCTTTTTAACATTTTAGAACCCCCAAAGCAATATGTAACCTTTAATGTGGAACGATAACTGTCTTACTACAAGACACATTTTAAGTATTTTGTTTTCACTTAAAATGTACATTGTCACAAATTAAATTGGAAAAATGGTATGATTGAATAGCGGTAAGAATGTCAAAACTTATAAATTGTATGTAAATCATACTTTTATATATAATTTTTCATAATTATAAAATTACACATATGATATGCCTTCACAGATGAGATTGTTCCGATTACAATGTTAGTTTGTATTTGTTGTAATAGCCGACGAAAAATGTCAACTCACAAAAAGTTGTAGTCATGATAAATTTGGTGATTTTAAATTATAAAATACATTCATTTGAGTTAAGGTAAGACGTTTAAAAGTATTTCGTAGCAAAATAATTATCATCACCCAACCTTTAAAATAACTAATATGAAAAGTGGGCGTTTTACAAAAGTTTTCGTTATCCATGGTACATAATGCATGAAAATTGGACATATAATATTTAGTTAACTTCTTTCTTTGAGAAAAGTTTTCTTTATCCATGGTAATTTTTTGTGTTTTAACCTTTTCGAACCCCAAAGCAGTATACGAGATGTCATACCCTCGTAAAAATTGAGTTAATAGGACACTTAACGCATGAATAGTGCATAATGTTAGGACGGAGTCCAAAACGTGGGCATATAACTAGCCTTAATCCTCTGCTGGTGTGCTATATGCAAATTATTTTAAAGTTTCAATTAAAATATTTTTTTAAAATAATATCTCTAAAAATAATGACATTAGTATATTATAATTTATTTAACTTCTGTCTTTCTTCACGAATGTAATTTCAAATGTGCTTTTTATTATGATCTTTAATTATAAATAATAAATTTTGAATAAAAATATTAATTATGCAACATGTGTTGTCACCCGCACCCAATTCATATATATATATATATATATATATTATATATATATATACTATGTTATATCTGGGCGGGTATATCTATATATATATATATATATATATTTG
Source organism: Carnegiea gigantea (assembly GCA_029747015.1). NCBI lineage: Eukaryota > Viridiplantae > Streptophyta > Magnoliopsida > Caryophyllales > Cactaceae > Carnegiea > Carnegiea gigantea. The sequence continues at coordinate 330,332 of JAKOGI010000196.1, read as the reverse complement.
AGACTAAATTGGATTGCTTCGGCTCTGCTGAAAGCCCTAAATGGAGGTCCAAAAACTATTTTAAAAAATTAAGTAAAGCATGAATAAATGACACAGCAGAAGGAGTGCATCACTTGCTCGTGAACTGTTCGATAGGTGTGAAAAGACAAAGCAGAAGATTTTGGTCAATCCATTACACATGCTGCTACATATAAATAATTTTATGAGAGCTGGATAACTAGAAGGGTCCCCAACCTGGGGAGGAAGAAGTTTTGAATTGCTACACTCTTTGCAGTAACTCGTAGTATTTGGATGATAAGGAATGGGTTGGTTTTTAACAAGCAAGAAATTGAGACAATTGCACTATGTCACTCAATTAGGAGGAGGGTAGCCATCTGGTCTCGAACATGGAAGGAGCATATACCATGCACAGCGGACATACTAGCGAGGAACTTTCATCCCATCTCCGTTTTGTTTCCTTAACGAGTAGTACCTCTGTCTGGTTCCTTTGTTTTGTTCTTTATGGTGGTTTTGTCGCTTGGATGTTGATTTCGATATTTGTGACTATTTCTCCATATGTTATGAGACTATCAATCCCAAAAAAAAGCAGGAATAAATGAATATTTTGCTTGATCATACATATGGCCATATTTTCTTTACTATAAATAGAAGGTTTGTTGTAAGTCTTAAGATTTAGGGGGTTTTTTTGTGTATTCAAACAAAGCACATAATTAACAGCATACTTTCTAACAAATTCATATGTATATATATCAATCATAAAATCCTAGTAGTATTTTTGCACTCACCAATAAATAAATAAAAAATCCTAGTAGTATCTCGAAATTGTAATTTCCACCACCAAATATGTAATCGTTAAATACATGCCCTTTGTGAGAAGATCACTTTACTAATATTAATATTAGTTGTCTTCAAAAATTGCATTGCTTTGGCTAAAGGATATCTTAGTTATTCAGTCACCAAGCCGGATTTTATATACTAGAATTGAAGCATATGTATGGGAGATGTCACACTGTTGTAAAAATAGCAAAACCGAGTAAATTGGACATTTAATTATTCTTTTAGACTCGCTGTAGTTTCAGCCAATGCAATATTGGCAAAATGCGCAACTATAGTAAAAAATACGTAACTCGTCTAAATAGAATTTAAGAAGATTAAAATGTAGATAATCTTCCTTAATTTTAAAAGTAAAGAGATGAAGTTGCTTTTAAAAAAACGTGTCAAATTACGGCCAAAATATATATATAATGAGAATAAAATTAATTTGAAGTTGCGAAACAGCATATACAACTCCACATTTAGCAGCTTTGATCTCTTGTATTTGCCAAATATACATACATTAAGTTAATTTTTGATAAAGACCTGATCTCTATTTTAAGATCATGTAACATGCTTGTACGAGCGTACCCCATCAAAATTTCACAATTATGGTTGGATCAATTGAATAAACGTGTCGGTGATCAAAACCATCATTTGACTGCTCCCAGATTACATGCATGTAATATAGTACAAGTATCTCAACCGACATGATAAAATATTCTTTAGACAGATGATAGGGCACCACCTTCTAAGGCCCTGCTGTTTTTCGCTGTAATGAGTTATAAGGTTACAGCGTAGAATTTTTTACTATTTTTTGTAACTTCTTATAATTATAACAAAGTCTTACAATTTCTTGTATTTTCTTATATTGTAACACCCTAAATGTGATTTAAAGGCTTTCAAGTGAGTATTCATACCATAATTAAATGTGCATCTTCATTTATGAGAAGCTCGAATTTAAGAACCCCACAGTTAAGCACACTTAATGTGGAGAAATTTTGGGATGAGTGACCTCCTTAGAAGCTTTTCATGTTTCGTGTGGGAGGACGAAGTATGCCGAAAAGGCTTGTAGTAATTTATGAGGGTAGTCGGTAGGCGTTGAAGTCGTTCCTCCTAACTATCCGGGGTCTGGGAATTGGTCGGAGCGTTACATATTAAATCAGAGCTAATTCATGATTATGAGCTGCACCAGTAGATAGGAGAGTCCTTAGCAATCGCTTAGCGGGGAAAGATACTGGGATGGACCGCTGGTCATGAGACACGTCAGTCGGTCGATTTGTAAGGCACAATAAGGACATGTGCTTTTTAATTAAGGATGCTTGTAACACACTGAATGTGGTTTAAAGGATTTAAAGTGACTATTCATATCATTAAATGTGCATTTTCTTTTTTGGGAAACTAACTCTTAAGAAATTTACTAGGGATGGCAATGGGGTAGGTTGAGTCGTATCCACATCCATACTAGTTTTTGAAAATTGTACCCATACATGTACCCGTACCCATCGAGTATTAAAAAATAACACTCATACCTATACCAATCGGGTGTTGTGGTTTTACAGGTTTTGTTCGGGTTCATATAGAGAATGAAAATTAATACCATATGCAACCTACATTAAAGTACAATATATATTTGTATCATTATAAGATTGCAAAGTTGTGATATTTTAGGAATATATTGTTTAAAATTGTGAAATCAAATAAATTATTGATGAACTTGTTGTTAGAGGGGTTTGGATTGGACTTAAACCGCAAGAATTTTATAGCAAAATAATTTTTTTTATCTCATTATAAAAAAGAGTACCGGTAGGGTGCGGGTATGAGGCAGCTGAGGCCATACCCATACTAGCACCTGTTTTTCAATATCCGCCTCATACCCATTTAAAATCTACTTTCACCACCCTTTTGTGTTTTAAATGGGGCAGCTTTTGTGAGTTTTAAATGGGTACGAGTTCTTCACAATCAAGCGTCCTTACTGTGGAAAAATCTTAGGATGGGTGACCTCATTTGAAGTTTTTCAAACAGCATGTGAGTAAAGACGAAGCACGTTAGAAAGGATTGTATGGTGATTTGTGAGGCTAATCGACAATCCTTAAAACCGTTTTTAGTAACCGCAGCCTGGGAAGGGGTCGGGGCATTACATACATACCATTGCATCTTTTTACATCTCTTTTACTAAAATATTGGCCAATGTATATTTTTAATAATTTATGCTTGTTTATGACATCTTTAATTTGTGATAAATGTTTTATAACATTCTACTTGTCTTTTTTTTTTTTCCTCGTATTTGTTCAACATGTATAATATTTATACAAGCATAATATTTTTTGTATACTATCAATATTCAAAATCTCTATATATTTTATGAACATAATATTTGTATAAACATATTAGTTCAAAATTATTATGATAAATATAAGTTTTGTTTAATAAATACTACATAACAAATCTATTTATAAAATTTAATTATGTTGTTGAGCAAGCATAGAGAAAAATAAGTAAACATGCATTTGAAATTATAATACAAACGTTTCATTCATGTCTGAGTTTCAACGTGAATCATGTGTAAAAATAGGTAAACTGTAGGTGATGAAACTATTTCAATTATTTCATCACCAAGTTAATACACTATGTTCAAATTGGCTTCTATTTTTTCATCTCTTTGTTTTCCTAACCCCAAAAAAAGAACTCCAAAAACTATGACTATCTTTATTTTCAAAGTTTTTATATTTCATAAATTGTAACTTAATTAATATTTTGAGGGGATCATTTTTATAATTCTTTAGTAATGTTATCTTAAAGATATTAACTTAAATATGTTAACTTTAAAAAGTTTTTATTTTAACGGTTCTATTCAATTTTGCAAGAAAAAATTATTATTTTATCTTCAAGGGTTCATTTTCATTAAAAAAAGTTTTTTATTTGCTTATAAAGAGGTGAAATTAATGTTTAAAAAATCCTTGGGTTTTAATAAATTTGTGGTTAAATGTATTTAATTGACTCGTGTAAAGGTTTATCCCCATAAATTATGTTAAGCCAAGTGGTTAAGATTGTGATCCTGAGTACATTATGTCTTAAGTTCGATTCCTCCTCCCCCCATTGTATTGTACTGCCCCTTTTTGACTCATTTGAACCAAAAAAATTTTATATTATTGCACTATTATGTTTGTTCATCGAGAACGATAATTGTAGGTAATCAAAATTTATTTGTATCTACATGTTAAAAAATAATTGTTTAGCAAATGTATAAAGTTAATTTCATACGTATCACCATATTACATGTAACTTATTTTTATGAAATAGCTCCGTGCACAAATCATCCATTAAAGGCAAATCATTAATATATACATATTTAAAAATTAATATGTATGCAAATTTTTAATAATTCTGTAACTGCTTACACTTGCCCTTACAACTTCTTACAACATACATTTTGCATTTTATCGCGAAGAAAGAACATACTTAGTGAAAGGATTGTGGTTTTCTTAATTATTCCTTTCTTCTGTCCAAGTAAAACCTTACCCAAAATAATAATAATAAGAAGAAGAATAATGACGATGATGACAATTAATAGTAAATGACACATGTTTCAAAGTTCAAACAGAGCAAAAGGCACAAAAGCAAGGCAACCCCCCCCCCCCTTCTTCCCCTTCTTCTTCCCTAATCCCTGGTAATTTTACCAATCGTCATTCGTCTGCTGGGAAATGGGGGGATTTGAAATGGCAATGGGTAGAAAGAACGGACTGTGCTCATAACTCATTACTTGTTGCAGTGCAGCGCGATTCTAAACTGCCAGGTTATAAGGTGAGCCTTGGAACTGGATAAATCTGACCTAACATAATTAGTCGAAATTGACACAAAATTAAATCAGTTTAGGTATAAATTTTCTACCCGATTAAATTAATGAGTTGACATGTTCAGCCAGTTTAATTAAATAAGTTAGGTTCATATCGAGATTCTCGACACGAAAAATATCTATTTAACTTATTTAGTTAAATAAATCAAACAGGTCAATTTATTTACCTATTTATCATTTATCCATTTATTTTTTTATAATTACAAACACAAAAATAAAATTAAATATGTGGAATGTGAATTATGATGAATCAGGCGAAGCTTGTGGTCCGTAACATTAATTTTTAATGCTACATAATTACATATTATTTGAAAATCTTAATTGGATAAATGAATAATTAGGTTACTGAATTCAACTTCTTTAACGTAAAAGGGTTAAACGGATAAATCCATTTAAAAATTAAATAGGTATAAATCAAGATTTTTCAACCCGATTAATAAACGAGTTAAGTTCAGGTTGATGAATTCTCAATCTATTAAAGCTCGACCGGACTTAACCTACTTTCCAACTCTAGTGAGCCCTGTTTTCTTACACTCACCTTCAATTATAATACTTGAAATTCCTTGTCAAAACTTCGGAATACAAATTAATGTTAATAAACGCACTGATATCAGTTCATTAAAAAATGATTTAGGTTTTCAGGTTAGAGAGACATTTTCTTTTGTCAAGATTCAGTTGAAAAATTGATATAATGTGTAGTAAATAAATGGAAAGATGATAGAATTTAATGTTATAAAATTCTAATAGTTATAAATTATATAAAATTATTCAATTACATAATTAATTTGAGAATATGGCTTGACAATCTCGTAAAAGGACTTCAAACATACGTAAATTAAATGTCGACCATTGATGAATGAGTCGCAAATTTTCATCTCGCAAATCTTTAATCAGATAAAAGGATTATGTTTTGAAAGCTCAAGACTGATAAATGCTGATAGATGTTTATTGAAGCGAATGATATTACATGATGCCTGTTAATCATTAAAAAAAAAAAAAAAAGATTATATTAATACAGGTTGGTTCAAGTTATTTGACACATGTTTCCCTTAAGCAAGATTTCGAATTCAAGTCTAATGAATGGAGAAAACCTATGATGGATGAGTTCTACCTTTCATTGGACCAACGGTAACTCGACTCCAATGAAATAGAAGATTCAAGACCCAAAAAAAAAGATTATCCAAATTATGTATAAAAATATTTAAATCTTCTAAAGTCAGACCATATAAAATTAATTAATATTTATTTCTTTTTTGATCAGAAAAATTAATTAATATTTATAAAGTCGTAGTAATCTTAAACATAGGATATTTTTTGGTGTAAAAGCACGGGACATTGTTATGTAAAGTTTCTAAAATTCAGCTTAGAGTTATGTGATCGGAGGCCATGATTCAAGCGCCTCAACGTTGTTGTCACTTGTCACTTCGAATGCCGTTGATTGCTGTCCAACCTTTTTCCCTTTTTGACACTGTGTTTGGGTTCCCCCCTTGAGATATACTTTTTTTTGGGGCAATAATAGGGAAGAATTCATTCATTAATTAGCAATACGATGTCTACAAGGTAAATTCGACGCAAGCGAATACAATCTCTTATATGAAAATACAATCTGCATATCCAAAAAAACTAATTGTACATACACTAATCGGTCGGCTTCTCACAAGTGTCGTTTCGACATACGACACGGCAGTTGGTATATCGTCCACCCGATTGTACAAATACAATTGTACAACCGGGCCCACAAATTGCCCCCACATACAAAATACAAAGAAAATAACCGGATTTTGGCTCACTAAAAATACCCTATAGCTCACTAAAATATGCAATTGTGCATCCAGTTTCACTCACCAAAAATAATGTATAGCTCACGAAAATATTTTAGTGAGCTGAGATATAATTTTACTGAGCTAATACGTACTTTTAGTGAGCAGATAGATCAAACCAATGTATCTTATGTATCATAAGATTCACTTAGTAAAAATACTATGTAATTTATTAAAATGTGCTATTGTACTAAAAAAAAAGTGTTATTGTGCATCTGAAACTCACTAAACTATATTCTAGTTGTCTATATTTTTTTAGTGAGTTATGACATATATTTAGTGAGTTATGACATATATTTAGTGAGTTAGACTATATTTAATTAATTCACTACATTTCTATTATACTCATAAAAATTAATACAAACACCCTTATGATATAGTAAAAAATGATTGAGCTGTAACATAACCTAAGAACTTCACAATATTATTTGCTTGCTATCTATACTATTCTTTCTAGTGAGCTATGCTATTTATTTAGTGAGCTATGATAGATATTTGATGAGCCATAAAATGTATTTTATGATCAATATGATTTAACTTGGAATACTAATCATTCATAATAAAAAATGAATGAACAAATAATTTTAGTTAGCACATGCTTTTTTGTTCATATTCTACGTTATGATATATTCATCTTTTAGTGAGTTATGACTTATATTTAGTGAGCTATGACATACTTATAGTGAGTTGAACTATATTTGTATTATACTAACTAAATATGTATAATATGAATGCGCTTATGTTATAATAAAAGATAATATGAATATTTTTTACTAATATGGTATTGCTCATTAAATATATTATACAGCTTACGAATACGCCTTTACCTTTTGAAACACCAGTAGGATTACACAAAATTCTAACATAATGATCAACGTCAACAGTCTCAGTAACAGAATAATCCAATGTAAATATGAAAAATGAAGTATCATATGCAAAAACAATATAATTTTTGTGGTGAGATATAACGCATAATTGGTGAGCACAATCTTCATTTTAGTGAGTCAAACGCTTGTATTAGTGAATAGAAATACTCTGAAGTGCAAGGCAACAGATTGTTTATAGTGAGCTATTGTTTTCCCTGTTAGGCAGAAGATTAATTATAATGATTATATTTGGTGAGTAGAGAACTGATTTATAATTGCTGAATACAAACTCAATACAAGTGAGCTAAATGTATTTTTTTAGTGAGTCAACGACTATATTTAGTGAGCACATAACTCATATTGGTGAGCTGTTGTTCCTCACATGTACATAGCAACAATGAAAATATTATCTGGAAAAACAACCATAACATTTGTGGTGAGTTATAATGCAATATCGATGAGCACACAGGTCAATCCTAGTGAGTTAAACGTTTCTTTTAGTGAGCAAAAACTGCTCTATAGCACAGGGTAATATATTTTTTATAGTGAGCTAAATGTATACTTTTAGTGAGCCAACGATTATATTTAGTGAGCACATAACTCATAACGGTGAGCTATCATTTCTTATATGTCGCAAACCAAAATTTACATGATGCAATCCAGTTCAAAAATCTCGAAATTAACTCATCAAAATGCAAAATTAAAAACACAACTTCCAATCTCAAAAACAAAAACAGATATCAAAAAAACACTATCAAACTTGATGAATAATTCCCGTTTTATGAAGATTCAATATCAATAGCGACGTTAAGATCAAACCCAACCATTCAATAGTTGCTGAACATCCAAACAATCGAAGCAGCGAAGAGTAATCGAACAATGGAGAGAATGAAAATCGCGATTTCAAAAAATTGAGGAGAATGAATTTTTTTTTTTTTTAAAAACCTAGGGCTCGGCAGTTGGAGGACTCAAAACCGCTGTTGGTGGACCCGGGTGGATAATTGAGTTGTCCACCTGATTGTACGTGATAAATTACGACGACACGGAGAAGAGATCCAAAGATCTATTGTAATATATTTCTGAATGTAGATCTACTGATCTAGTATAATTTTCTTGGGTGAGATAATTTTCATACATAAGAGGCTCTATTTGAAGTATCGAATTCGATCAAAGAGTCCTTTTGTAATAAAATAGGACTTCATCAACTTCAAGGTAAGTGAAACAACTCTACAAAGACAAATTAAAGCACCAATAATGGAAAACTCTCACAATCGGAGAGAGAAACAACGCTCACAATCAGAGAGCATTACTACTACAAAACTAAAGTAATACTAAAAAAACGAAAGAAAGTAGTAAATAAGAAGATTAGGATGACTGGAAACCAACCATTCTAGTAGGTTATTCAAAAGAAGGTAGAACAAATGAAATCAGATCTAAATTTTTGGGTAGAAGATGAAGCAGTTAGTTGAGGGGAGCAAGGAGAATGAGATATACTTTTTATTGTAGAGATTGTTGTGTTCTAGCAGTAATAGACCATGGATATACCCATAACAGTTGTTTGCAATATGTTTGTCATTGGAAGGCACCTTTAATCCGTCTTAACGAATTATGCTTTAAATATGAAATTCTAGATAGCTAATGATTTTTTAAAAAAAAGGATCTACATGAATGAAGAATCCACTCATCTCTTCTTTGATTCTTTGTTCATTAAGTATGAATTCTTCTTGTACAGTCGGGTATTTTGAAGAGTCCAGATATATTCATAGTGGATATGATTTTCTTGTGAATTCATGTAACCTTTTGGTTTAACTTTTTTCTTGATGATTAAATATTTCATTAATTATCCGATTCATTTCTTATATGACGCCACTTTGATGCAATGTTCCTAACATATCAGCACAAATAAAATATACAACCTTTTTATTGACGAACTATTCTTTTTAAATAATTCTTCTCTGTTAGTAACTTCACTACATAATATTCACTTCTTTCTCATTTTCAGTAGGTGTTTCATGTCAACCAATGAGATTTTGGTGCATTAGCATCTAAGATTTGAGTGTTGTACTCAATTGCCAAAATAAATGTGTTCTTGAAAAGCAAATTAATGTATCTTCTTTTCTTTTATCTCTTGCTGCTTCTACTTTTCTTGATCATTGGCAGCTCAGAGAGTTTCTGTCCTTTCAAATTAACTTTATTAGGTGAAAAAAAACCCCTTTACATTTGTCACGTACAATTTTGTTGAACAAATTAAAACTAACAAAATTCCAAAGTGATGCCAGCTTATCAAAGAGAATGACAATGCTCTTGTCTATTATCCTGTCAGTCTTACTTTGCTATTCACCAGTCCTTACATTTACTGCTCGTCTACACAACGGAATCTGATGATAAGTGTGATTTTGAGTAAGTGGTTATCTTTTTCTGTTCGAAGAAATGATTCCTATAATTCATCAGCGGTTCTTACAATTGCTGATTGCTTACACCTAAAATTAAACTTTAATTGAAACGAACACGTCTGATTCGTTCAATGTTAGTTGAGCTAGATTGTATTCAGCTAATTAGTTCTAGAGTCGGTCATATGTATTTATGAGTAAACAATGAATTAAATGGACCAATTTTGGACCTTCAAAAATTGCAATATTTTATTTTAGTGCAAATTAAATGTCAAAAAAGGTTAATTGGTAGAGTACTTCAAAAGCACTAGCAATGGCAATTTATATATCTCTATCTACTTGAAGCAAAACTTTCTAATGCCAAATCTCACCTTGATTTCCCATACTCCTTTAATTTCTGCTCTTCCTGATCCTGAGATGATGAACCTTCTTATAATAGGCATAATGCAATCCTAATCGCCATAATTAAGTAGTTATTAGCCCTTTCTTCCTTTCTTCTGTTGTAACTGTACCTTCGATGCCAAATCAACTTGTCATAATCTCACCATCCTAATCTCACTATCCTTTATTATACTTGATATGGTAAAAATTGGGGTAACCATAAATATGCTCATATGTTTCAGCCAGTTGTTATATCGTCCACCCGGTTGTACAAATGTAATTGTACAACTGGGCTCACAAAGAAAACTGTCAGATTTCGGCTCGCTAAAAATACTTTATAGCTCACTAAAATATGATGATGTGTATTCAGGTTCGCTCACTAAAAATAATGTATACCTCAATAAAATATTTTGGTGAGCTGAGACACGGTTTTGGTGAGCTAATACGTACCTTTAGTGAGCACACGTACGTACCGAAACTCATGTATCTTATGTACCGAACTTTTACTTAGTAAAAATACTAAATACCTTATTGAATGTGCTATTGTACTAAAAAAATATTATTGTGAATCTGAAACTCACTAAACTGTATTCTAGTTGTCTATATTTTTTTAGTGAGTTATGATATTTATTTACTGAGTTGTTATAAATCAGTTGTACAAAAGAAGTTGTACAATCAAATTTCAGCTAACTAAATACGTATAGCTCACTACAATACTTAGTGAGTTGAGACACAGTTTTAGTGAGCTAATACATATTTTTAGTGAGCTAATACATACTTTTAGTGAGCGGATAGATCAAACCAATGTATCTTATGTACCATAGGTTCCACTTAGTAAAAGTACTATATAACTTATTAAAATGTGCTATTGTACTAAAAAAATGTTATTGTTCATCTAAAAATCACTAAACTATATTCTAGTTGTCTATATTTTTTTTAGTGAGTTGTGACATATACTTAGTGAGCTATGGCATATATTTAGTGAGTTGGACTATATTTAATTAATTTACTACATTTCTATTATACTCACAAAATATAATACAAACACCCTTACGTCATAGTAAAAAATAATTGAGTTGTAACATAACTTAAGAACTTCACAATATTATTTACTGGCTATCTATACTATTTTTTTAGTGAGTTATGCGATTTATTTAGTGAGTCATGATAGATATTTGGTGAGTTATAAAATGTAGTGCAAGGCAATAGATTTTTTTATAGTGAGCTATTGTTTTGTCTATTAGGCACAAGATTAATTACAGTGATCACATTTGGTGAGCAGAGAATTGATTCATGATTGCTGAATACAAGCTCAATACAAGTGAGCTAAATATATTTCTTTAGTGAGCCACCGACTATATTTAGTGAGCACATAACTCATATTAGTGAACTTTTGTTTCTTATATTTACATAGCAACAATAAAAATATCATCTGAAAAAACAACCATAACATTTGTGATGAGCTATCATGCAACATCGGTGAGCACACAGGTCAATCCTAGTGAGTTAGACGTTTCTTTTAGTGAACGAAAAACTGCTCTGTAGCACAGTTCAACATATCTTTTATAGTGAGTTAAATGTATACCTCTAGTGAGCCAATGACTATATTTAGTGAGCACATAACTCATAAAGGTAAGCTATTGTTTCTCGTATGTCACAAACTAAAATTTACATGCAACGAATGCAATCCGGTTCGAAAATCTGGAAACTAACTCATCAAAATGTAAAACTAACGGACACAACTTTCAATCCCGAAAACAAAAATAGAGATCGAAAAAACGCTATCAAGCTTGACGAACAATTTCGTTTGATGAAGATTCAACATCAATAGCGACGTTGAGATCAAACCCAACCACTCAATAATTGCTGAACACTAACGCAATCGAAGCAGCGAAGAGTAATCGAACAATGGAGAGAATGAAAACTGCGATTTCAAAAAATTGAGGAGCATGAATTTTTTTTAAAAAAAAGGGGTCAGGGCTCCGTAGTTAGAGGACTCAAAACTGCTGTTGGTGGGCCGGGGTGGGCAATTGAGTTGTCCACCCGATTGTACGTAATAATTTGCGTGTTTCAGCAACTAATCCCGTTTAAATAAATTTTAAATTCAAGCTTCGTAAATGAAGAAAAATTATATTGTGTTCGATAGTTCTTCCCTCACAAATCTAAGATTAACTCAACCCTATCAGCTATTGCCATGATTAAAACAAAGAAAATATTTAAATTAAAGAGCAATTTGCATGTCACGAGGGACCCTACTCTGCTCCCCCCCCCCCCCCCCAAAAAAAAGATCCATGGGGCCCATGGATCAATATGAAATCGGGTGTATGAGCGACTACTAATCAAGTTGTTTGAAAATAATAATAAAAAATACATTGTAATGGTATGGTCGTACAATCTTCATTATCATTTGTATTATTATTATTGCTTAAAATTGACTCATTTTCTTCAAATAATTAAGTGGAGAAAATTGAGCATCCAATGCTTTCTTATCTGATCACAGGTTCTGCTTAAGCTGCAGCATCAGACAAACAATTCAGAAGAGGCGTCAATTTCACAGCCTCACAAATTTTTAATCATATATTAATTAACAAATTAATTAATGATAGCCTAGGGTCGATCATATCTGCGGTTATTACATTACTATGCTATTGGCCTAATACCATAGAAAGCCTGTTAATCATTCACCGTCAGTCCATGACATCATAAATCATTAAGAAAATGCATATCCAAGCATATGCATACATGCATTGGATGTCCTTAAAATTCATGTAAAATTTCATAAACATTTTTTTTTTAGTGATATCACAGCCTATGTGCTACAAACATAAGAATATATAACACTAAATAATAATAATAATAATAATAATAATAATAATAATAATAGCCGAGTGAGCTTAGCTCACTTGGCACCAAGATATCACGGGCATTTGCCTACCCCGGGTACGAATCCCGTCGGGAGCGGGGATTAGCCTTGCGCAATTATCTGCTTGATATCAACGGACCTATGAGCGCGGTCCCCCCTCCCCCGCTCAAAATAATAATAATAATTATTATTATTATTATTATTATTGATTGGGATATTTAGTGCTCCGTCTAATAAGAAGACGACACGTACCGTTGGCCAAGTCAACATGGGGTCAGAGTTAAATATAAAGAAAGTAGAAGGATGTTAGACAGATATAATGGTAATTGGACCTCCTAAACGGGAAAATTATCATCCTGCCCTTGGGTGCCAACTCTAAGGTTATCGATACCTCAACATTTCCCATGTTGAGGTGAGCTTTACCATTTACAACCTGATTATCTCACTAAAGACTCTCTTAAAACAATAAACTCTCTTTATCTTTGCTCTTTTCTCTCTGTATGCGTACATAATTCTTTCTGAGACTGACTTGAGTGTCGAAGGGGCCTTCCTCGGGAAAAACACCCGGGTTGACCTTCGTGTAGGCCATCGAAGGGAATACACATCAGCTCATGCGATTGATTGATACGTCAACCATACATAAGTTCTGGCTTCACCACCATTCAAATAAGTTTCTTTCGAAACAACAACAACAACAACAACAACAACAATAATAATAATAATAATAATAATATTATTATTATTATTATTATTATTATTATTATTATTAACGAATAATAATAGCATACAGAGCCCCATGAACGTAGCAAATCTAAAGGTGAAATGCCTCTGTATTTTTTTGGGGGGATCTTATTTTTTTTTTTTGGGGGGGGGGGGTTGTGTATTATAAGAAGCTGAATTCACCAACTTGCATAAATCAGTGGCGTATATATGCAGTAGAAGTAAATATTGGGATGGTTTTTTCAAGGTCATAGCTTTCTTAATTAAGATAATTTTTTACTGAAACTAATATTTCGTGTAAATATGCACCAATTGCCGAGTTAATTTTTTCCCTCTTTCTCTTTTAAGGGGATACTGTCTTTATCAGTCACTGATCACAGCAATCAGCCAATATTTCTTTTAAAGTGTAAAAAAATTATATAATTAATCATTGTTATCAAAGAGTGCTAAAATTTAACAACGATTTCACTAAGAAAGCACGAAGCGATGAGAGGGTGGTATCACAGAGGTGAGGCAGAGAAAGAGCCAGGTAGAAGGTGAGAGAATCCTGTTTCTTTCTCGATCATCGCTCCAATTATTTCAAGCATTTACTATTGAGCTCTAGTTTAAGTGGCACTTAAGGACGTCTTTCATATAGGATAGGATAGGATACCTTGTCATGACCGTATCACATTCTGTATATATCATTAACTTGGAAGACGGCATTTTTCTCGTAAGAGAGGTTTCTACCTCAACACTTCATTGGACTTGATTTGTTTAGGTTGTGATGGGGTTGGTAATGAATTAGATATTTATTGGGTTAAGTGGGTCAGTCTTTTTAAAATAGAATCAATAAAGGGTTGAGTCAATAATAGGATGACTCATTAAAGCATATTAACAGGTCAAATCGGATCAGTTCATTAACGGTCCGTTTAGTGATCCCGTTACTTTTTGAACTTACTTGTCATACTACTAATTTACATACTACAATTAGTTAAAGTTATTGCTAACGCTTTATATATGATAATACTTATTATACAAAATTTTTTTGTTCAAGTTTGCTCCATTTTAAAACAGGCCAAAAGTGGGTCGCCATTGGCCTATCGAACCCGGCCCAAATCATTAGCAGACCTACTATGATCCGACTCGATCCATTTTGTAAACGGATCCGATCCGACCACTCCTAATTGTGATCCATTTGCTTCCATGCATTTGAGTTTGTCAATTCCAGTAAATCGAACTCCATTAAAGAGCTTCGATTACAGTTATTTAAAGAAAATTATTTGGGGAACATCTACTGTTAGGCTGATAGCTTCATAACTTGATGGTTGGCAGCCTATTATGGAATGATCCATACCTGCGACATATAAAGTTAGTTATTGGCACTTAATATATATATATATATATATATATATATATATATATATATATATATATATATACACACACAGCATTAGGATTTAGGCATTTAATAATTAATATTACTTATGTCATGATTATTCAGGTCATTCAATTTAAGTGTTCCGTTGAAAATATGAAATGAAGATATTTTATTATTAATATAGGTACATAATACGTGATGAATATCTGTAAATTAAGACATGAAACCTAGTTATTTATGAAAAACACAACAAAATTACAATGTTATACGTGCAAAAATAGAATTGTTGACACAAAATGTGAAGGTTTATAACACAATATACATGTTGATTGTTCAAGATGTCAAGTAGTCAACTCAAGCAAGCAAGTCACTGCTTTCTTTTCCTTGTATAATAATCTTGGTCGTAGCTCAAGGGAAATTGAAGACTCGCCAACAATATCGCCAACTGGATGAGTTATGGGCCTCCCCCCATTTAAGGGCTTTGCTCAGTTCCCCATCATGGGCCAACTGAAAGCCCAACAAACCAAGATCTATACAGGGGCCGGCCCATCGTTGGATGATAACATATGCGAAAAGCTCATATATGCATTTTTGGGCCTCTTTGTAAACCTGTTTGCTCGCAAATATTATCAAACACATCTCATCACATCCCTGCAAGTGTAGCCTGTCGAGGAGGGTTAATTTGGTCCAAAATACATAATTAACTAGGAATCAAAAAAAGCCGAAAACGAACGAAAAGAAGCTCTCAAAAGAATCAACAAGTTATGAGTAGGTTTTGCGCATTTGTAGTGCGGCTATTATGAATGACTGGACGACCTTTGTATGCAATGCAAAACAAGTTAGAATGATGGAGCAAGGCAAACAATCAACTGCCATTTCATCAATTTAAGCAGAGGGAAGGGGAGGGAGGGGGAACAAACGGAAAAAAAAAAGAAAAAGAACGAAAGGAGAATTAGGAATCAATCATTTGAGACAATAGAAACAATAATGTCAAGGTCATTAAATGTTCTTTGAACATGAATGTTATAAAGTCTAGAGGCCTGGTTGAAAAAATAGAGGGGAATGTCCCACAAAGTGCCATCCCCTAGAATTGGTTCTTGATTAATAATTATGATCTATGTCACGTTTAAATAATTACATAATAGATTTGCACAACACATGTAAAGACGTCTATCGAATCAAATTCAGAATGATCAGTCCAAATGACACCAAATCAAAATTCGATTTAAAAGTCATGGACCGAAAATATTGTTTGAAAATCGTTGATCCATAACTTGAACCAATGCAGTTAAACGTGGACTGATTTAGTTCACGATCAAATTTTATGTATTATTTTAATTTGAAAAATGAGACCCCCTTGCCTTTTTTCAAGTGTCGGAATAAAGAGACCATGCTGATGTGTGTTTCCCCAGTTGTAGTTTGTTACGTGCGAAAGAACTCCTCTTTTATCAAGCTTTGAAATTGTTAGACTGTAACCTGTGACCTTGATTAGATGGATGACAAGATAGAGTGCGGAAAGAAGGAGAAAAAGCATTGCAATAATCATTCAAGAGGTTACCATCTTCTAGTAGACTAGTAGTCCCCTTTAATCACATCATTTCGACCTTTTTTTCTTCATTTTCTCTTTTGCATGACAAATATTGGACTTCGAGATATTGTTGGATTTTGAATTATGTTTACCATTTTGGGTCTCTCTTTTGTATTTTGGAGGGGTATTTGGATCATTTTAGATTGGAAGTTGAATCAAGTTGATATTCTGTCTAGTTTTAACTTATGTCTCGGTGCATTGTTCAAAATTTATAGGTTGTATCAAAATATGAACGATCCTTAACATATCTCGTCAACCAATTTTGATATTACGAATTCGTATTGTGAACATCGTATTAGAATATAGGAAATCTTATGATCGAGGATTTGTCTATCCCACAAGGGCAGTCATTGTTTTTGCATTTGGCTTGACTTAGGCCTGATCAATTTGAGGGTTCGAACAGGTGAAGAGTTGAATAATAAACATCACTAGACTACATTCTTTTGAATTTAGCCCTACCTGACCCTCGTACAAGTGAACATGCCCTTGCCCTCATCCTGCCATATGGATACGCTTGGACCATCCAGTCATACCGGTCCCTCAAAACCACCTAACAAGTGGAAGTTTGAACATAAATTTCCTACAACTTGAATGTTGTAGATAATTGTCATCGCATTTGTAAAATTGAATTTCTACAATAACGAAATCCATAACTAAGTCAAACCTATAATTCTTGAAAAACATGGTAGAGAAGGAGAAGAAGGTAAGGTAGCGGGTTAGATTAGAGGGTCAAAAACGTTACTTGATCCTCTCTTCTTACAGTCGAATATCCTCAATTTTAGGGTTGGTATGAGCCGCAGGTTAAAAAAATTATCCGAACCCTTATTTTTGTGAATCAGGTTGAACAGGCCTCTGATCCATTAATGACATATAATATTCTAGCCTAGCCTGAAACACACACACGAATTCTTGTATAAGACGATCTCGCAGAGATTTGTTGTGAGGCTTTTACATGGCAAGATATTTTTCTTTGAAATTTAGGCGGTAGTTAATGTGTATGATATGTCTCACATAAGGCTCACTAAAACCTCCAAAGGTTTAACTTTAGCAAGGACAAGATTGGGAACTTCTGGGCTAACTCGTTGAACGGACTGCTAAAAAATTTAAAAATAAGGACTATAAAGAGGATCTAATTTATATCATAATTTTTTTTAAAAAAATGATAAGCGGGCCTAGCCGATCAGACCCCTATCATAATTATTCAGGTCTTTGCTTCACTCTTCTTGCCTTCATTGAACTCTCTAGCTCTCTTCCCTCTTTGATTGTCTCAGCTCTTAGGTGGCAACCCATTGACACAACTATTGAACAGTGCTTCGTCTTCTAGTTGCGTAATTCAATGTTGATTTTAATTATAAAATACTGTGACAAAGCTTCTCTTGTTACTTGGCGGATCAACTTCATTAACAAGAATACATATTGGATGAACTTACAAGAAGGTCGTTACTTTCACTTTGTTTATAAATTTAATTTTGTATATAGAGTTGTGTAAAGGTTAAGTTTGACCCGATGATATGAGAGTACCTCTAAGAGCAGGCAAAAGGTTAACAAGAATGTACTGACCCACATGAGGATTATGTAGAATTAGGTCATGAAAAATACACCCTAGTTTACCCGCAAGATCTGAACGACCCTTATTATCATCTCTTCTACATTAGAACATGTCACCAACAAGTTCTTAGTCACCGCGTAAACAGGGAAAGATGCATTTAAAGTAAATAAGATTTTTGTCTAACGGTTGCCAAACAAGCCTAAATAATCAAAAGTCCAGTCAACTATGCACATATACGAAGGGTAGAAACAGTGCACAGTTAAGTGGACACAATCTAAGGGGCAGCGAAATTTACTATACCCCCTTTAATGTACTGAAGTCGTCAGTGAGATTTTATAGGCTTGAAATTGAGACTCCAGATATATTAAATACTATGTTTAGTTCCCTCATCCCTCTTATATAAAACTATATTGCACATCTTTTATAATTCATGTGTGAAGACAAAAAAGAAAAAGAAAATACAACGAAGCTACAAGCGTTGGTTAGATGGTAAAGTCAATTCAAAGATAGCACTATACCCATATTAGAGTTTTTTTTTTTTGGGGGGGTAAGAAAGGTAAGAAAAATAATTTAGGACGATACCCATATTAGAGTGCTATAGCATAGACATCATCAAATACTGATATGCAAAGACATGAGATTAGAATAAATTGTGCAATCCCCTTAAAAATCTGTTTGTTTCAATGTTTAGAAAATCGTTGAATAACTTCCAAATGTTGGTAACCACTTCCAAACATTGGTAACTGCTAAATGTTAATCCTAATTGTTGATAATCGCCAGATAACGCTACTTAACCACTACTTGCTATCTTTTAACGTTATTAGTAACCGCTATTAACTACTACTCAACACTAAAACCACGAACAACCATTTTCGACCTTTCGTAAATGCTAGGAACCTTTGGTAACTGCTGCTAAATTCTAAACACTAGTTCTAAATGATAAAACAAACAGACATAATATCAATAAATATTATCTTTCGAATACAGTTATATATAAAACATCTTGTTGCTCATATTATGTAATTACAAACTCAGAATATCCACGAACACAAGTAATGAAGATCTCGCTCATATGAATGATTGATTGACCATTTAATCCAATTTATGCCCAAGTTTGGCAGTTTATAACCAAGTTAAATGTTGATGAATCATACCACTCCTTTAATACATATTTGTCTTTGCCGTTATAATTATATAAGTTTACACCATAGAATTGTTCTGATATTATGACAAAACGTTGCTTTATGTGTAGCTCATTGTGTTGTTTCATGGACCATGTGAGAACAAAACGTAATTATGCTAAAGGTTGGATAACAAATAATTCATTGCCCTAGACGTGTTCGGTAAAATTAGTTGTTTTAATAATAATTAGCTGTTTTACTAGCTGTTAGCGGTTTTACAAGCAATTACTGTGATCTGCTAGCGGTTAGCGATTAGCTGTTTAACTAGCAATTTAAAGTAAATGCGTTTGGCAAGTGTAACTATTAAAGTAGCATATTTATGTAAAATGACTAAAAATGACATAATAAATAAAAGTTTTTAGTTAATAAAAAGAAGAATTTTGTAATTTGCAATGCAACCACTAGGTAGAGATTTTTAAAAGCTACTTTCATTAGCTTTTGAAAAACACTATATAAACCACTAACTACTACCTCATCCACTACTTTACTGAACACTTTTAAGTAGTGATCCATAACATTTTGACTCTCCAAACCACTAACCTCTACTTTAACCTCTATTACTGAACACAACCATGATTCATTCCATTAGAGCATACATATAATGCAACAGGATACCACTATGCCTTCACAACGCAAACCAAAAACGATGCAATGATATCGTTTCTCATGAGGCAAAAATACAACTAGGTAACAATTGTTACTCATCCACCCAACCTGAAATTACGTGTTTATCATTCAAAAAGATCAAATGTGTAAATTCATGTGAGGTGACATTCATAGTATTCACATACCAACATGGAAGCACTGAGTTCCCTTCAACTTTCTATGAATTTGTATTACATTTATGTGATGTTTGGTTGGATATTATGTAATGCAATCAAACTTGTAATGCAATTATAATTATATAGTTTGCGCAAATCATAATTACAAGGTAATTGTTATTTGGATTACTTTCTTATAACCAAACAAGATAATGCAAATACAATTATAAACTTGTTTACATTACAATGTTGTTTATATCTAACCAAACGTTACCTTATGATATTTACATCTCAACACACAAGCACTAAGTAAGCTTCTTCAGCTTTATATGAACTGGTATTACTATGTTTTATCTAACCACAATCACAAGATGTATGAGACTACAAATATTTAGATTTGGCAAAAATGATGTAAAATCCAAAAAATTCGAAATCGAATTACTTGAATTTGCATCTCAGCAAGACTCAAAACAAAAATTATTTCTGGACACGAATTAGAATTAACTCTAACCAAATCCAACCTAATCCTAACTTTTTCCATCCAAAGCTGTTTTTCTTCACTAGACAACTTCATTAGACCAAACATCATCTACCACCCGAAACTAAACTTCCAATCACGAATATAATCCAATCCAAGATTAACTTGATTTAAAATATAACAAAACCACTCACTTTGTAGGTCCATAAACACAACCCCAGTTCCATAAGCTGTAAGCCGTAAGAAGTTATAAGAATTGTAAAGAGTTGTGAGAACTATAAAAAAGCTATAACAAATGTAAAGAAGGCGTAAGAATATATATAAGTAGTTGTTGAACTTTAAAAAGTTGCATGGATATAATTTGTATGTAAAATTGTTGGTCTTTAATATATGATTTACTAAATTAATTATTTTATAGAACTAAATTACGTGTAATATGTTAGTAATGTTTATGAATATAACTTTGTACCATCACTAAACAAATTATTTTTTAACATTATACAAGAAAATTTGTTTTCTATAATTATCATTTGGGATGAGAAGAAATAATATGAAATAACATAATTAATGATAACAAACCTTTAAATAAGTCAATTTTTAATAACAATTTAAAAAATAAAACATGTTCCTACACTTGAGGTGTTAATTATCGCCTCCATATGAACACATTTAAAAAATAACAATTTTTCTCAATAAAATTGAATAGAATCCTCAAAATGAAATCCTATTTAAGTTAAATATTTTTAAATTAATATTTTTAATATAATACCTCAAATGAGACTTAAGCAACAACTCGAGATAATCATTACTTGTTGCAGTCTTTACAATTTTATTATTTTGCATAAAAACAACATATTAATTTCATCAATAACTCCAAATGTGGATGAACCACCCAATATTCAATTACATGATAATAACAATCAAATTGTTATCGATAAACTTAGAGATGAACTAGCTGAAATGCTTTTATCACTTATAATTTGACTATTTGCATATATAGTTTGACTATTTGCATATATGATTCACGTCAAAACTTAAACATGGATACAACTTTTGTATTATAATTTTAAAGGTACATTAACGTATTTTTTCTATAATGACATATATGATTCACATCGAAACTCAATTATAATTCATGTCGTAAAATTTTATTGTTATGTTAATAGAAATATTATGTTCATAAAAGTAAATACAGGTTTTTTTATATTTGTAGTATATAAAAAATATATATACATATTTTTATAAATATAAGAAAAAATAAATTGGCAAGTTAAATATTATAAAAATATATCTAAGGAGATTTAAGCATATAAAAGAAAACGTAATAAGCTATAAAAAATTTTTACAAATATAATGAGTTATAAAAATCTATAAAAAGATGTAAAATATAGTCTAAATACGGTAATATATATCATACATTTAAGAGTATATATATATTTTATATATATATATATATATATATTTTTAATATATATTTATCATATAAATAAATTTAATATATGACATTTATACGTCTAATAGTATAATATGTACTCATCGTCGCGAAAAAAGAACAACGCCAGACTCTGCTTCATCAATATTAATAACTTAACAGCATCAAAAATTCAAAATCAAATCAAAAGAAGCAAAGACAGAACGGGCCCCACTACCATCATCTTCATTCACTTCATTAATGCCCTCATCTTCCTGCCCCCAGCCCACCCCATCCCTTGTTTACCCCCTTCTTCTTCTTCTTCTTCTTTCATCCTCTCTCTCTCTCCACTCGAACGCATAAAATATTTTCATTCCAAAAAAAAAAAAAAACTACAACTGCTCCACTGCTCCAGTAGTTAATTCAATTGTATATTTAAAAAAAAAAAAAAACACTTTCTCTTCTTCTTGCTCAGTTGGTCTCGTCTCTCCCCGTCCTGTCCTGTCAGGAAAAAAAGGAAAATTAATTAAACTAAAAATCAAAATGGGCAAACCTTGCAGCTAGAAACAGAGAGACAGAGAGCACCCCCAACACCAGCAAAATCCATTCTTTCTCTCTCGTCGAGTGAAGCTAGTAGCTAGTAATTAAGCCACCACCAAGAGTTGGCGGCGGCGGAAATGGCGGCGGCGTTGGAATGCTGGTCGAGCCGAACGAGCACGGACGAGGACACGGTGGAGCAGGTCTTGATGAGGTCACAGGACAGATCAGAGGGCACCGGCGCGGCGGAGGCTTCCGCATCCACAACCAACAAGGACTCCTCCTCCACCATGCACAAGCGGTTGCAGCGCCTGAGCCGTAACGTCTCCGAGGCCATCGCCTCTCTCAAAAACTCCCTCAATCTCGACTCCGCGCGGGACCCACCTCCCTCCAAAATCGACGGCCATCGGAAGCTTGTCTGGGGCTCCATTGTTCGGAGTCTTACCCAGCTCTACCCTGGTAGCCAACTTCCTGAGAAACTCGTCTCTAACATTCGCAAACACTACGATTCCATGCCCTTGAGGTGAGTTTCAGTAATTTTTGCCGGTTTATGAACATGGCAATCGGAATGGGTAGTTGCTTAATTACTGGGGTCAATGTTTGTTGTTGTAACAGTTATGCTCAAGCTGGATTTGATATGAAGGATGTGTTTGTTCATATACGGTTAATGGAGCAAGCTTGTGTTGAAGACCAGCCTGCTATTTTGATTCAAGAGATTTCTGATGCCGATGTTCAGGGGTGTCTTTACAAGATCGCATTCGCTTGTAATTCGTCGATTTCATGGCCGGCTGTTTCGTGTGCATTAGAAAGTGGGTCAATTTGTTGTAAGAAGATTCAGATCTTTGAGAAGAAGGGTTCTACTCTTGGGATTCTGCATATTTTACTGCAATCTGGCCAGGAGAAGAATTTTAAGAACAGGATTGAGAATGCACTGAGATCTGCTTCAAAGAAGCCTAGGCTTGGGAATATGAAACTCCCATTTGGGCTTTGTGGGTGTCAAGAGGAGAATGGTAAAGGAAGAGATTTTGGAGAGATAGAAGAGGACGCTAGTGACCAGCGTTATAGAAACAGCATTGAGCATTCCAATGGGAAAATTGAACTCTCCATGCCTTTACCTTCGTCTTCTTTTGTGGTATCTGTTGATGAATGGCAGACTGTCAGAGGAGGTGGCGAAGACATTGAAAAATGGCTGTTGAATTCAGAGAGTATAGAGTTCACTGATCAACTTGGACCCAGTTCTTTTAAGGGTTTTTACAAGGGTAGAAAGGTTGCTATTGAGAAACTCAAAGGCTGTGATAAGGGGAATGCATATGACTTCGAGCTCCGTAAAGATTTGTTAGAGCTGATGACTTGCGGGCATAGGAATATAGTGCCATTTTATGGTGTATGCGTTGATGAGGTTCATGGGCTGTGTATTGTTACTAGATTCATTGAAGGTGGATCAGTTCATGATTTTATGATGAAGCACAAGAAGCTCCATATCAAGGATGTAATGAGGATTGCAGTGGATGTTGCAGAGGGATTAAAGTTTATGAATGATCACGGCGTTGCATATCGGGACCTCAATACTCAGAGAATCTTATTAGATCGCCACGGGAATGCTTGTTTATGGGACATGGGAATAGTCACTGCGTGCAAGAGCTTAGGTGAAGCCATGGAGTATGAGACTGATGGTTACCGATGGCTCGCTCCTGAGGTATTTTACCCATTTCTGGCTAACTCTAGGCAGAATTGTATCTTTACCTTTCAATTCTTGCACTTGGTGAAATTCTAATCTGATTGATGCTATTCTTAGGCAACTTTTCATTTGGGTCTAATCTATTTTAGCATGTAGGGTCGTAGCATAAAACTATTCTACCTCATTGATTTCTAGGATAGGTAACCTTTTGGCACCTACCTGCTGGTGACAAATAGTTGAATTCGTAGGAGCCTAACACATGCCACTTCTTGTGACCACATTTATTGACTTATTATTTGCAGCACATTAAATAAGAGTGTTCTTGGATGCCTGTGTAAGAAAGTGTTAGTCATTAGTTTTTAAGTGTGTTGAGCTGGTGATTTCTGAATTCTGGTTTATCACAAGCAATTATTTTAATGGCTCTTCACATGGTAGATGATTGCATCATTAAAAGATTCATTTGATATACTTTCCCTTTATTCACAAGGAATGCAGCTGGCTGTTTATGTTACTTCGTGTGTTCATGATAATTGCTGTATATTCTGCCTTTGGTAAACACAAATTCTGACATAAATCCTTGCTTTGCCGTCTCACAGCGCCCTTCTAAATTCTAATATAAGTGGAAAAACATTAAGCCAATTTCTTCAGAATGTGAATTGGCCATGATTGCTGTTTGCACTATTCCTTTTTGGAATTTATTGAAGGCTCTACCCTCCCCTCCCCGCCAGCCCAAAAAAAAAAAAGGAAAAAAAAGTTGGATCATGTAGTAAGGCTTTTACGTGTGCAATGATGCACTGCTCTGATTCATTGAACATCAGTGGGATCCATCTTCATTTGTAAAAGTGAGGCTGTAAGCTTTATGTCACTTCAATATGATCATAGGTTGAGCATGCATAACATGTCTCTATAATGGTTCTACATCATAGTGCTTAATTGTACCTCTGCCTTTTATCTGTTTACTAAACGCAATCATCTTTGCGTAATTATCGTAGTAACACTGCTTATTACCTTCAAATGTTGGTGATTACTGATTCCTGATTAAGGGGAAAAGCCACTTACATTGGGGTGAAATCTATTTTCATCCCTTCTTTTCCTCTTCGACCCCCCCTCCTGAAAATGTGTGGGTGGGTGGGGTGGAAAGGTTGGTTGTGATGAAAACCATGATGTTTACTGTAGCTTATTGTTGTACAATTAACCAACACTTATCTCTGCTTTGATATATACAAATTACGGATATCTCTCTTCTTTGATCCCTCCTTTGCCTCACTTGGATTTTGGTGGATTCAAATGCTTGATTCTAATAAAAATATAGATAGTTGCCACTTTCTCCTCATATTGGGATGGACTCAGTGTGTACTGCCTGTATTTAGCAATTAGATGATCAAACCATCCGCAAAACTTACCAATGTAGTCTTTCGTTACATAGATCTTTTATTTATTTATTTTTTATTTGTAGCAGTTGAAGTGACTGATTTGGCGCTTTTGTGCTTTTCGCTAGATCATTGCAGCTGACCCTGAAAGTGTTAGTGAGACATGGATGAGCAACGTATACAGTTTTGGCATGGTACTTTGGGAAATGGTGACTGGTGAGGCTGCCTACTCCGCATACTCACCTGTTCAAGCTGCAGTTGGAATAGCTGCCTGCGGTCTTAGACCTGAAATCCCAAAGGACTGCCCACAAGTATTGAAATCTCTCATGAGCAAATGCTGGAACAATTGCCCTACTAAACGTCCTCAGTTTTCCGAAATACTCTCTGTGCTTCTGCGGCCAAACATCATGAGTGGCCTAAAATAGCAGGTGAACATACGTGAATCTA
This sequence comes from Carnegiea gigantea, assembly GCA_029747015.1. Lineage (NCBI taxonomy): Eukaryota > Viridiplantae > Streptophyta > Magnoliopsida > Caryophyllales > Cactaceae > Carnegiea > Carnegiea gigantea. The sequence goes on along the minus strand of JAKOGI010000196.1, from coordinate 304,263 downwards.
CTTTAAATTGTTGCTATGTAACTAGCACCAGTCAATGTAAAGAAGTTAAAAAAAGGGGATTGCTTGTTTATTTGTTACTCTCCATAAGATTAGATGTTGTAGTGAGTTCACATTTTTGGGTGGTGAAATGAAATCATAGTCATGCTTCATGGCTTGCCTGCTGAAGTCGATTGTCATCTATCCTCTGATTGAAACGGACTTGTCATCCTTTTGTTTTCTAGCTGTGTGTGCACATATCGTTTTGGACGCCTGCTTATTTCATATTAGCTCACATAAGAAGAGTAATTCATGAAAACAATGAGGGGAATGAACGAGAAAAATATGAAGGCGAAAGGACCCAGCATGTTTGGGGTGGTGAATGGGGATTCGGGGATAGAGACTGTTTCGTTTCATGTTTGTTGAGTGGCAAACTTGGAGACCCCAGGAGGCCCCTCTTGTTGTAACTAGTTTGTTTGATGGATAAGGAATTGTGTCAAATTCTTAGTCCGTTCTTGCCCTGTTCACATCACACATTGTTCCTGTTTCCATCGGAAAGTTTGTGTTAATCTTCTCATTATTCTTTGGTAGGCCGAAAGTCATGGAATCCAGAACTTCCGACGCGAAAATCATGTAGGACTATTGTCCAAATTGACTTCCCTGTTCTATTCACTTATTTGTTTACTTTCACCTCCGGTGCGATTCATCCGGTCATTGAAACAACAATTACACCCTATGTGGGTCCCTTTTTCTGGATATGGAAAGATCAAAATACAGACAGTCTTACATTTACAAACATTATTGTGAGCGTTACGTCATAGGCATCGGGTGCCGCAGGAGCATGTGCAAATGTGCAATGAGGTGGAAATAGGAGATTGCCGAACACTCCTGAACAACTTTCTTTCTGTATTTTTGTGGGTCGTTAGTGTGGGGATCAAAGTCAATTTAGGGTGGTCAAGGATGAGTTAGATCTTGCATTTATGTGGATTGAGAACCTTGTGATTGTGCTCGTTATTAGGGCATTAATATATCAATGCTAGTATTTGAGAATCCTGAATGTTTAAGTGCGTCTGAAAGCATGAGGTGGACCTTTGGCATGTGGGGGTTGCCTAGCATTTAAAATAGGGCCAGAACTACTTACACCATGACTGCAACACAAGTCCTCCTCGTCCTCCTCCTTTATGGTGTTAGGTCTTTGCGTTCTGGAATTGGCAGATGACAATCTCCCATCCACATCATATGTGGCCTTAAAACTTTAGGGTTTATCACAAGTACTTAAAAATTTGGTACATATTAAGGTATAAAAGATCTTTCACATACTTGAATTATTAATTTCAACTTTTGGTTGAAAAGTTGATATGTTATTTGAGTTTCGACTATTAGTTTTAATGCTTTAGTTAAAATGGTTCTCTGAAAGTATCTAATGTGGAAAAAAAATTTAAGGAACACATCAAGATTTGGATTAAAGTCAGGTTCAGATAATAAATAGAAAACCAAATTTGCATCCAATTTAAAATGCATATGAAATAAGTTATGACCGTGCTTGGTTTTTTTTTTTCTTTTCTTTTCTCCAGACTAGTAAAACTCGAGTTATTGAGGTGGTTAAAATGTTATTACTGCTAACAATGTACCGTTATCATGTTAACAGAAGCCATTTAACTTCTTGTGAGCATCGACATACTTTGAATGTTTGATATCATGGCATGAAACATATAATCTAATAATGTCTTAGTGTGAATGAAACTATTTTGAAGATAGACACAAAAATAAGACACTTGTTAAATACATTGATCTGACCTGAATGTCTACAATGTCTCCCCTCAACTCCTCCCCCCCCCCCCCCCAAAAAAAGGAAAAAGAGTAGGCACTAAAAATAGCCCAGCTGCCCAGGTCTTCCTGTATTTATTTTTTTAATAAAAAAAAAATCTCCCTTATTGACATTAACACATGAGATGGGCCTTGGGATTGAAGTGATTTAGTGGATTGGATCGGCAATGGATTAGTGGTAACTATGCAAACTTTCAAGAGTACACATAGTTGGTCTTGTGATTGTATTAGGGCTCATGAGCGACTCATGGCCCAATCGGCCTGCATGCACATGCAAGCTGCCCGCCCAATGGACACCACATCCTCCCAGCCCGTGTGGCTGGGAGTTGCCTTGTCCAGCCACCCCTCCCAAGCTCGAATCCGAGGGGGAGCAAATTGTGCTTTGTGCATGGAATTTGCAGTGGGCCTGGTTCTTAGGCTTTATGCTTAGGCTTTGACACCCTTTACCTCTTGGCCTATTCAGCCCATTGAGTACTCCTAAGATAGGGGGTTTGATGGGCCAGACCCGCTTACCATTTATTAAAAAAAAAAAATCCACACTAGAGTGTAGAGGAGAGGATTAGTTAAGTACACTGTTGTTCGTGGAGTTCATGGATTATAGTACCACCTTGATTTGCTTTTTGCTCCACACAGCCACCTCATTTTAAAATTATTCCAACTTGCCATTATATTTAAAAAACAAAACCCAAAGCACCATTCTTCATTAGACTGACCTGCTATGCCAGGTAATATCAACTTGCCTGCTCTCTCCGGTTGAAGGGAAGCAACAGCATCCAAGCTCTCCATGGCCACCATCTTGCCACCGTCTTGTATGACGCCATGAAACATGGTTGCTCGGCCTCCTATATCGATTGAATGGTGTGGGTAGAACCCTTTTTGGCTGATTTTAGCTCTCTGTAGCTGAATTTTTCAAGCTTCAACGAGATTTGAGTCAATGGGTTGGTTGTTGAACGGTGGAATAAAGATTTCCAAAGTTGGTAATGGAATCACTCAAAATCTCAAAATCAAAATGGCTTGGTTCTTCAATGGTGGAATAAAGGGTCACCATTGAAATTCGAATCACACCATGCCCATAAAGTCATATTTCTTATAAAGAATGGCTGCATTGTTGCATTTTGCAATGTAGGTTTCCTTCCAATGTCTCAATCAGCAAAACTTTTCTCACTTGGAAGGATCAGTAGAGGGAGTGAGGCATTCAAGCAAAGAAATGTGCATCCATTGGGGCCTAATGAAGCTGTTAAAACTAAGGCTTGCAAGAACCATGTAACTATGTAGTCAAACTGTGGGCTTGTAAGAAGAATGAATCAGACTCAGAGAAGCCACTTTTTGTACCTTATTTTTGCATCTAATTGTGGAGTTTTACCTAATGAAGGTGAAGCTATGTAATGATGAATGAAGAAGCCATTGTTTGTACCTATTTTTTTGCATCTAATCTTTTGTTTAACAGTTGGGGAATGTAAAAAGTTTGAATTTTATTTATAAGAGGTTTCTAATATGCACGCAATGAATGCCTTATAGCCATTTAGTACAGGACCTCAAAATTAAGAGGACCTCAAAGCTAAGAGGAGCCTTAAAAATTTGCTATGTGCTGTCATTCTGACTTATAGCCATTTTGTTTAATAAACTTCAAGCTAATCATCCAAAACTGAATTGAACTAGCTTGCATATGTTAATTTAGCACAACTCAATACCATTGAGTTTCTTCTAGAACCATTCAGTGCTAATTGAAATTACCTTACATATATTTTCTCCATTATTTCAGTGTCATTCCATAGCTTTAGCACCTTCAAACCAATAAGTATTAATCGGTATCATTCAATCGATCCAGTGCCATTTAGCAATCAGGACCTTATTTTTAGTCCAAATAAACATCCTTTCTGGTAAAATTACCTTAACTTTCTTTTAGATCAACATCCTTTCTTTTAGATCAACCAACAGAAGGGGAGAGATTTGCTTTGCTGACTACAACATAAAGGAAGGTGGTTGAGAGCAGCGAAAGAGCTTACGAACAACCAACATCCTTTCTTGAGGTATGTTGAAGATTTGCCCACAAAGAAAAATCAAGTTGAAAGCAACAAAAGAAAAATCAAGTTGAAAGCAGTTTCTCTAACATCCTTTCAACGTAAGCTTACAAACAATCAACAGCAAACGATCAACCAACATCCTTTCTTTTAGAGCTAACAAACAAAAGAGAAGCAAAGTTTCTGTCTTTAAGCCTATTGAAAGCCGGTGGTTAAAATTCAAATATTCAGTTACGGTTGCTGCTGGTGACTGGACTGCTGACTAGACTATTGCTGCTGGTGACTAGACTGCTGACTGGATTGCTGCTGCTGACTGGATTGCTGCAACTGCTGACTGGACTGTTGCTGCTACAAATTGAAGTGTTGTTGCCGACGGTCCTAGTGACTGTACCACTGATTAGATTGCTGCAACTGCTGACTGATACTGCTGACTATTCTGCTAACTTTGCTACTGACTGTAATGTTGATTATGTTGTTGATGTGTTTCCCATATTGCTCCTGCTGATGAATTCTGGTTAGTCTGGTCAGCCTAAAAGTTGCTGAAATCAGATGCTGAAGTTTTTACACCACCACCATTGCAAATTACAAGAAAACATACTGACATACCTAATGCATTTTAGGTATATATTGAAGTCCCTGAAGTTTTAAGGGAGGTATAGGAGCGTGAGATTCTTGAGTTGCAGAGGGCTGAGTTGCCTCACTCAATGCTTGGTTTGTAGAGAGATCTTTTCTTACGACCTAAAGGCAAACAAAAAAATATCCATTTTTAATGAGGCATGTTCAGCTGTTTTGGAGGGGCCTTTCAATAGCCATGTTCAAGCAAAACTTGAACAACGTACCTCAAAATTGCATGTTCGCTTCGTATGACCAACTTGCTTGCATTGAGAGCATGTCTTCTTGTGTCCTTTTGTGGACACTCTACCGTAACCACTTACTTGCTTACTGTTCTTCTCTCCTTCCTCAAGCCTCCTTTTCAAAGCTAGATTTTTCTTTGTACCTTCAAATGAGGGTGCATGGATTTGATCTCCACTTGCTTTAACTCAAATATTTTGGCCATTAATGGGGTTAATTGTCTTTTTATATGCTTTCTTGTACTTCTCCAAAGAATAAAAATCATCCACATAGTCTTCAACTTTTAATCTTTCCTCTCTCATTATGGCCAGTGCATGTCAGTAAGGAATACCAGTCAAATCCCATCCTCTACATGTGTATGTCCTCTAGTCAAGGTTGACCATAAACCCCTTTAGTCCATGACTCACACTATATTTGCCACCTCCAGCTCGGGTTGCTTGTCACCATCTACAATTGTCATTCTTTTTCTCCAACTTTTTGTTGATTCGTGGGCAAATCTTCTGATCATATGTTTCAAAGAAATCTTTTTTTCTTCCAACCCTTTCCATGACCGATTTGAAGATGTCTTCAAGGAGGGAGATTATCGGCTTGTACCTAGCCTGCAAACAAAAGAAAAATTAAATGAAATACTTACAAAATCAGCAAAATTAATTCAAATTCCCAAACACTTATATGTAAGTACCTCTATGATAAAGACATTAAATATCTCGGCCATGTTGTTGTCAACCGAATCACACTTTGCTTGGTAATCAAAGAACAACCTACGCCATTGCTCGGGGTTTTACTCATCTAGAAATTTCCATGCATTTGGATCAAATTGCTCCATTGTCTTCTTGTTCATATCAAACTCCACTTCAGTGCTAGACTCTGCAATCCTCCAAAAGATGTCTCTGTATTTCACTCCCTTATACTTCTTCCTTAAGTTCGCATAAACATACCTTGCACATAACCTGTGCTGTGCTCGGGGAAGGAACTGAGATATACTTTCAACCAACCCTTTTTATTGATCAGAAATTATACTCTACCTTATCCCATCACCTAACTGCAAATCAGATGATAACATCTTCATAAACCAGCACCAATTGGGAATATTTTCCCTCTGTGTCATAGCCCATGCTACAGGATACATCTGGTTGTTACCATCTCTTCCGACAGCAACTAATATTTGGCCTTTCCAAGGCCCTTTGATGAAGCAACCATCAATAGAAAGAATGGGTTGACAACCCTCTAACAAGCCATGCTTTTTAAGGCCCCAAGACATATGTATATTCCTGCAAATATGCTCTGGTCATTTTCATTCTTCGTGATGGCAACTTCAACTATGCTTCTTGGATTTTGCCTCAAAATCCCATTTCTGTAATCTCTAATAAGCCCAAATTGAGATCTGTAGTCACCCACTATCTGCTTCACGGCCTTCTTCTTAGCTATAAGACACACTTTTAAAGAAACCTTGTAGTTTAGGTCTTGTTTACCCATTTCTCTCAAGACTCGCATTTTTATGTTTGGTTCGATCCTAATCTTCTCCAGGCACCTTCGAGAAAGCCAATTACTGCTTATTTGTCTTTTCCACTTCTCAAAGCTAAATGGCATGCAACTATGAGCTTCACTGATGGTTTTGATTTGATAAGATTCCTCATTATTACATGGAGAGGCCCACATCTTCCATTTGCACCCAGAACCCGTGCACTTAGCTTGGAATCTTCGCTTGTCACTGTGTAACACTTTAATATCGTAGCCCCTAAGTATTCTATAATCGTCCAAGACTTCCCTAAGCTGCTTCTTATCAATGAATTTCATTTCTACGACCATGTCAACATCTTCGACGCTTACATGGCGGTTAAACTTAGGGTGACCAATAGTCTTACTTCTCGTAGCATCTCTGTCTTCAACTTCAGGAATGCTAGGGCTACTCGCATTTTCGGAATCATGATAATGCTCAGGAAACTCATCATCATCATAAGACCCCTTTCCATTTGAGACCTTAGCTTTCATCATAACCTCTTTTTTCTTTTCCTTGTTTTCCTCCCTCACTTTTTGCTTTGCCGTGGCAATTTCATCATCAGATTCGGACTCAATGTCCAAATCATATAATAAGTCATCATCACCATCATCATCCCGACAATCATCTAACTCATGTCGTTGTGTATTAAAGACATTAGACATCTCAACCCAATTTTTACGATCAAGGTGTTCCACGTCTAGCTCAATAAGTGGTTCTTTGATACACAATTTAATTAATTTACGAACATCATCATCATCTTCTATGGACACAAGGGCTTCTTTAAAATATATGTTCGGCTTTCTATAGTAAACTTTCCCGATTTTGTGCCCAACATAACCCAATTTCATGATATCTACATTTATCTCATGCAAACTCAACTCATTAGGTTAACAATCAAATCCTTAGGGTCACCTTCAAGATAAACTAATTTAGGAACTCTAACAAATGCACCTCCATGGTGGATATGCAATTTTATTTCCATTGCACTCCTGCAATTAATTAATGAGAGAGATGAGAGAAATACAACCAACAATATTGAAGCTTTTTACACATCCAACATTGGAATCAACCTTGCCACAAACACAACATGTACTAATCAATGCCCATTCAATATTTCTGGGTAGATAGATCAGACCTAGACGCCTTTTACATGTTACAAACTAAAATTTGAGAACTTAACTTTGAAATTTACCCAAATTCATGTTTTCACAATCACATTCAACCATGATGGACTATAAAAACCCACACTTAATTGATTTGATGATCATTCATCCAATATTTTTGTCTTTTATATACTCAAACAACAAACCCAAATTATGAACTGAAATCATGAATGCTAAAAACAAGCAACATACCTCAAGAACTTGATTGTTTCCTTCAACTTAATTGTATTCCAGATTCATGAACAACAACAACAATATATCTCTTGTTGAATTTTGAGATCAAATCAGTTTTTGAGTTGGGTTTTTTCAATGTGAGTAGTAGGGGAAGTGAGTCCCTGTTCACGTTGATATGTTTCTGGAGGGAAGATAAATGAGCTCTTGTTGGTCCTTTTTTTTTTTTAAATTCAAGTTGTCTTCCTTATCAAGCTAGCCCAAAAACCAAAAACAATCACGTATTGCCTATTCCAGTGGTGTTCGGTTGTTGAGTGGTAATGGTAGTGTTATTTTAAAAACAAAGTGGCAGGCTAGAACATTTTCAAAACAGGGTGGTAATCAGGAACAAAAATTAACACAGGGTGATGTCATAATCCTTGAACTCGTTGTTCGTGCTCCGTTGAATCACCGCAAAAGAAAAATCCTGATAAACAAAGATTTTATTCCGTCACCTCCAAAGTAATTAAAGCTGAAAAATTCCCTCACACTTTATGCTCTCTCCTCGTCTTTTACCTATAAGAATTCCCACGCGTCCTTTTCATTGGAACACTGTCGGTTAAAAAAAAAACCAATCTAAATCGAATAGAATTGATTCAAGTGGCGTCTAAAAGAATCAAATGTGGATAGAGCGCACCAAGGCACAGAGTAGGGATGACAATTACTTTCGAGTTTGAGGTACATCGAATTCGATCCGAAGTAAAATAATTCGATTCAAATAAGAAAAAGTATTCAAGTTCGAGTCCGATAAAAAACAATCTGAGTACAAGTCGGATTCGGATCGGATTTGGAGGAAAGGTAACATCTGATCTGATAATTCAATCCTCTCCGATTATTTTATTAAATAATTAAAATTAAAAGCTTTACAAATCTAAAGTCTATAATTCAAGTCCAACCTCCAAGCCTATCCCCAAATTTTTGATTTTAAATTTTTTGTTTTACAAATCTAAAGTTTACCCTTCAAACTCAATTGTAAGTCACTGACATCAACTGTCATCAATCGCTTAGCCTCTCTCCCTCCCTCCCTCTGTTTCCTCCCTCTCTCTCAGTTTGACTTCCCTGTCGGCCGACTGGAGCTGCCGGACTCTCTATCATTGGACAGTAACGTCATTTGCCTCATTGTCGGTTTTCCCTAACTTAGTGTTAAATGTCCAAATATTTAGTTGACATGATAAAGATGCACATGTTATCGTATCGTATGGTAGGTGGACAGAATAAGTTTGGAAGGAAAAACATAATATACAATTACTTTGGGAAAAAGAAATCAATTCGGAGCGAATTAAATCCGACTCCAATTTAACCTGACTCGGATCGAATTTAGGAATTTCTTCCAATCCATCGGATCTAATTTGAATTGAAATTGAATTTTTGCATCCGAAACATAATTGAATTCAAATATTTCAACATGAACACCGCACCTGGAGCTGCCTGCATAGTCGAAGACAATGCTATGGGCTATCCTCTAGATTTCCTCATAAACGCCCCTTCCCCTTTCTTCTCTTTTCTTCTACAGTCTTGACTCTGCCCATATAATAATTCCACTAATCTTCTTCTAATCACTTCTGCTTCACGGCTTACTGCTAAATTCCTTCTTCAAGCCTCCCTTGCTCATTGGCTCTCTCTCTCTTTCTCTTTCTCTCTCTAGACTTGGATTCGATTCTTGCTTCACCGGCGTTCTCAGAGGTATGTGCTTTTCTTCTCTCCATTTCTCATTGTCTGTCCAATCATGCAGCTAATCTAATCTGTCATTAGCTTCTTACACCTGCTTTCGAATCAATTCGCAACTATAACTGTTGAAAATGGAGTTTTCGAGCTTGAATTTGGGCCTTGTGTTCATGATCGTCGTTGGATTTGTGTGTGGTGAAAATTTCGGCGTTTGTTCTGATCTGAGCTTGTTTTTCTGGTCGTTTCTGCTGTGTAAATTGACTGTTTTTGCGATGGTGCGTGGTCGGCGATTCTTCGGCAGTTGCTTGCACTATATGCTTCCAAGAAAGAGACCTGCTGCTGAAGGTCAAGGTGAAGCTGACACAGTTGAAGCAACAGCTTCTGCTTCTTCTTCCTCCTCTTTTGCATCTCTCAAGAAGACTCGAATCAAAGGATTGACCTCTGCATCGGAAAGTGTTGAAGCTACGATCTCGTCCAAGGCCGACAATAAGACTTCCGGCGAGAATACTAACAGCAGCAGCACCGACGGCGGAGTTCCGGTGAGCATGGCGATGGCCGATGGTAACGCTCCAGACATTGATGAGGATCTCCATAGCCGACAGCTTGCTGTCTACGGACGTGAGACTATGAGGCGCCTCTTTGCCTCTAATGTTCTCATCTCTGGAATGCAAGGCCTCGGAGCTGAAATTGGTAAGCCTGCCGCTTTTTTTTTTTTTTTTTTTTTTTTCAATGTCAATTTCACCATATTTGAAAACATTCCGCTTGATATTCATATTACTGTTGTTGCATGTATGATTGGGTTTTTAAAAAAAAAAAAAAGGCCGTACTAGTATGATCACTGTGATTTAAAGTTTCAGGAGGTTGATTCTTTGTTTCAGTGCCTCTTGTGTGATCTTTGCTTGAGGCTGCTCTTTAGCTTGAGAAACCTTATGAAAAGTTTTTATTGTGGATTATCTATGTTGCGCGAACAGTGAGGTAACCTAGTCTGGTGACTGAAATGGATCGTGTTGAGGTAGGTTGATCTGTGTCCCATGAAATACTTAGTGATATGACTTCATGCTATCTAATTATGTATCGTTTGGACTGCGCAATTCCTACCCCGAATTCTTTTGCATGCTTCTTAGCAATTTGAAGTTTTGGCTTATGTTTCCAAGCATTGCTGTACTTCCACTTCCATGCTGTGCCAACAGCGGTAAAAATATTTTTGTGGACTAACGTAGGGTATGGAGAAGAGAAGATGAAGGCAACTAGTCATAGAGTGCTCCTTTGGGAACCGTCCACTATAAAAATCACCTTCTTCTAAGGCCCAAGATGGCTTACCTGCAGCTGCAAGTAATTACGCACTTAACGAATTCTGCATTGTCCCCCCCCCCCACCCCCCCGGTGGAGATTTTCCTATAGTGATATCATAGCCATCCGGAATGGCAGTTTACGTCATATATCTTTAATGCTTGGATGTCCCTACTTTTAGTTTTTATGCCTCTCCTCACTATACTTCTGAGCCCTAAATCCACATAACCGGAATGGCAGTTTACGTCATATATCTTTAATGCTTGGATGTCCCTACTTTTGGTTTTTATGACTCTCCTCACTGTACTTCTGAGCCCTAAATCCACATAAAACTAATGAAGTTCTGTGTTGAATACTCTGTAACCTCTTCGTTCATGTATATGCTGCTTGTGGTTCCCCTTCGCCCCTACCTGGAAATTGAGCCCTGTATACTAGGATCTGATCACTAACCTTGACATCTTCGTTGGAGCTCAATTGTTTCAGTCATCTCATTTTTTTGTTGCTGTTGAGTGCCTTTTTCTAGTGCGGTCTTTTGGTTAATGGATGTGGTTGTTTCCTGTTCATTTATGTTCTTTGTTCCTGTTTGGTGAAGTCTTAATAATTGATTGAAGTTTAACTAACTGTTTTTACTGATTTTGTCTGAATACTTTATATTTTTTATATGTTTGCTGCAAGCTATGACTGCAGATGACTAGAGCTCTTTTAGCTATGATTTGGGATAGAAATTCTTTTAAACTCCTATATTTTGGACTTGTCAATAGAGGGATCATGGCAGGTTCATGATATGCAGCACTCTGAGTATGCTTGTTGTGAATTTGCAGCCAAGAATCTCATCCTCGCTGGTGTAAAGTCTGTCACATTGCAGGATGAAGGGGTAGTTGAGTTATGGGATTTGTCGAGCAATTTTGTTTTCACAGAAGATGATGTAGGAAAGAACAGGGCTCTTGCTAGTGTTCAAAAGCTGCAAGAACTGAACAATGCTGTGCTTGTTTCAACCTTGACGACACAGTTGACCAAGGAGCAGCTTTCTAACTTTCAGGTACTGCCTTAAGCCTACCATCTGCCTCTGCCTATCCTATTGTTGAGAATAATGCATATCATAGGTACTATGTCTATTTCCTCTGCACTAAATGATTGTCGGACATTTTATGCTGATTATGTGCATCAAGTTCCAGATGGTAGATTTGATTGCTGTGATTATGATGCGTTATTGCTGTGATTATGGTGGGAACGCATGACCCTGTTGGACTGGTTGTTAACTCATTGTTCATGCTAACTGTTGTCATGATAATGAAATGAGTACTTATGGTTCGCTGGTTTGTAGGCTGTTGTTTTCACTGACATCAGCTTGGAGAAAGCTATTGAGTTCAACGACTACTGCCACAGTCATCAACCCCCTATTGCTTTTATTAAAGCTGAAGTTAGGGGCCTTTTTGGTAGCGTGTTCTGTGACTTTGGACCTGAGTTCACAGTTTTTGATGTGGATGGAGAGGAACCACGCACTGGAATAATTGCTTCCATAAGCAATGACAACCCTGCGCTTGTATCGTGTGTGGATGATGAAAGACTAGAGTTTCAGGATGGGGATCTCGTTGTGTTTTCGGAAGTCCAAGGGATGACAGAATTAAATGATGGGAAGCCAAGGAAGATTATAAATGCAAGGCCTTATTCTTTCACTCTTGAGGAGGACACCACCAATTTTGGTGCTTACCAAAAGGGTGGTATTGTGACACAAGTGAAACAGCCAAAAGTTCTGCATTTCAAGCCCTTGAGAGAGGCACTCAGTGATCCCGGTGATTTCCTCTTGAGTGATTATTCTAAATTTGACCGTCCATCTTTGTTACATTTGGCATTCCAAGCTTTGGACAAATTTCTTTGTGAGCTGGGGCGTTATCCAAGTTCTGGTTCTGAAGAGGATGCTCAAAAGCTCATATCCATAGCCAGTGAAATGAACGACGACCAAGGGAATGGCAGGCTAGAAGACATTATCCCCAAGCTCTTGAGGCATTTTGCGTTTGGGGCCAGGGCGGTGCTAAGTCCGATGGCTGCCATGTTTGGTGGTATTGTTGGTCAGGAAGTTGTGAAAGCATGCTCTGGAAAGTTCCATCCTCTTTTTCAGGTTGGTACCTGTCCTTTCAGCATCATCCCCTGGTTGTTGCTTTGCTAAGCTTCTCTTTCTGTCCTGTGCACTAATTTGTTATCCTGTAATTTGCCTGTGTTTGTAGTTTTTCTATTTTGATTCACTTGAGTCGCTCCCTACTGAACCGCTGGAACCTAGTGATCTGGCTCCAAGAAAGTGTCGTTATGATGCTCAGATTTCAGTTTTTGGATCAGCACTGCAAAAGAAACTGGAGGATGCTAAAGCATTTGTTGTTGGATCCGGTGCTCTTGGGTGCGAATTCTTAAAGAATTTGGCTTTGATGGGGGTTTCTTGTGGTAGCCAGGGAAAGCTAACAGTTACCGATGATGATGTGATTGAGAAAAGCAACCTCAGTAGGCAGTTTTTGTTCCGTGATTGGAACATTGGACAGGCAAAATCTACTGTTGCTGCTGCTGCTGCGACATCTATAAATCCCCAGCTCCATGTTGAAGCCTTGCAGAATCGTGTTGGCCCTGAAACTGAAAATGTGTTTGATGACAATTTCTGGGAGAATCTTGATGTTGTCATCAATGCACTGGACAATGTCAATGCTAGGCTGTATGTTGACCAGAGGTGCTTATATTTCCAAAAACCACTCCTTGAATCAGGAACATTAGGTGCCAAGTGCAATACACAGGTGGTTATTCCACATCTTACTGAAAATTATGGAGCCTCAAGGGATCCACCTGAGAAGCAAGCACCTATGTGCACGGTGCACTCTTTTCCTCACAACATTGACCATTGTCTGACTTGGGCGCGGTCTGAATTTGAGGGTTTACTTGAGAAGACTCCGGCTGAAGTGAATGCATTTCTTTCTAATCCTGATGAATATATTTCGGCTATGAGAAATGCTGGTGATGCTCAAGCAAGAGATACTCTGGAACGAGTTCTGGAATGCCTTGAAGGAGAAAGATGCAAAACATATGAGGATTGTGTTGCTTGGGCTAGGCTGAAGTATGCATCAGACTGATAGCTATGTTGAGTGATTTCTACGTGGTTTGTGTCATGCATGTCTAACAATCTATTTGTAAACAGGTTTGAAGATTACTTCGCCAACCGTGTCAAGCAGTTAACATATACGTTCCCTGAAGATGCTGCAACCAGTACTGGAGCTCCATTCTGGTCAGCCCCAAAGAGATTTCCTCATCCACTGCAGTTCTCATCCTCCGACCCTTCCCATCTACATTTTATTGTGGCTGCGTCAATATTACGGGCTGAAACATTTGGAATTCCCATCCCTGATTGGGCCACAACCCCTAAAAAGTTGGCCGAGGTTGTGGACAAAGTCATAGTCCCAGAATTTCAGCCAAAAAACGATGCAAAGATTGTGACTGATGACAAAGCTACTAGCCTCTCATCGTCTTCTGTAGATGATGCAGCAGTAATCGATGAGCTTATCAGTAAGTTGGAGTGTTGCCGAAAGACTCTGCCACCAGATTTCAGGATGAAACCAATCCAGTTTGAGAAGGTTTGTTTCTCATATGTGATTTTTTTTTTTTTTTTTTTTTGGGGGGGGTGCCCATTCTTCTTTCAAGCCTAAAGTAGTAAGGATGAAACTTGCTTCATTTGTACCACCTTCTGTCACATGAGTTAGAAAAGCATCAGGGAAGTTCATGTTTCTAGCATGTGCTTCAAGATACGTTATGATCAGTGTTGCTTTGCAATACTTGCAGGACGATGACACAAACTATCATATGGACCTTATAGCAGCCCTGGCAAACATGAGGGCTAGGAACTACAGCATTCCTGAAGTGGATAAGTTGAAGGCCAAATTCATCGCTGGTAGGATCATTCCTGCTATTGCAACCTCGACTGCATTGGCCACTGGCTTGGTGTGCCTTGAGTTGTACAAGGTCTTGGATGGGGGCCACAAACGAGAGGATTACAGGAATACATTTGCTAATCTGGCTCTGCCCCTCTTCTCGATGGCTGAACCGGTCCCACCAAAGGTGTTCAAGCACCATGACATGAGCTGGACTATTTGGGACAGGTGGGTGTTGAAGGGCAACCCTACTCTGAGGGAGCTTTTGCAGTGGCTCGAGGACAAGGGTCTAAATGCCTACAGTGTCTCTTGTGGAAGTTCCTTGGTGTACAACAGCATGTTCCCGCGCCACAAAGAGAGGATGGACAAGAAGGTGGTGGATCTCGTTAGGGAGATTGCAAAGGTGGACATCCCTCCGTATCGTCGGCACGTGGATCTCGTTGTGGCATGTGAGGATGACGAGGGTAATGATATCGATATCCCCCTCATATCAGCCTACTTCCGTTAGAATACCTTTTTCTTATTAAAAAAAAGGAAAAATATGTATTCAGGGGAGTTTGTATGAGGTTATAAGAGGATGAGCTTTAGAATATGCCAAAATAGGTTGTATGTATGTTTCTCACGACTATAAGGCTGAAAGGGTGTTGAATGTGACTACTTGTGGTCGTAGAGAAACGAATTCATCAGCATTTTTGCCTAAGGCTTTTAAGCCATTTTTCTACCTGTGAAATGTTGTTTTAGGTTCTAAATTTTGCATCCAAAATTCTAAATCATCTCAACTTTCAGAGTACTACAGATAGCTCTAATACGGGATGCTTGTATATGAGGTGGCAAAGACACGCATTTTATATAAATTTGGGGCAGTACCAGGAAGAAAAATGCAGCAAGTTATATCACATATGTTTCACATGATCGAAGATGCTCTGAAAATGGCAGTGCACTGCCTTCAACGCTTCTCGTGATTGAAGACGCTGATGCTCTAAGCAACACAGTCTCGAATTATTCCATCCGACTTACCTTGTCGCGTTTCTCTTGGAAAATGTCAAATGCTCAGCATACTCTTGACAGTTGTTTTAGGCTTGTTTAACAAGAAACTCCATCTCGCCCACTGTGAATAAGAAATCTCAAGAATGAGCATCGGTATCTCTTGAGTAAACATGATAAAGCATTGACGAAGATATTGCAGAGTCTACACTCTAGACGAAGCCCGCATTTTCAACAAGGGGGAAAAAAGGACAAATGAACTCTGAGCGATTAACGCGATTCAACGTTATTTTCCGTCTCCATACACCCCACGACTAAGGAATGAACCATAGATGCCAGCAACCGTGGCCCTCTTCATATGTCGATTTTGATTTTTTTTTTTTTAAAAAAAAAAACTAGTGTAGTTTGGGTACCAAAGGCTATTCTGCTTTCTCATGTACTTGTCCAAGCAAGGTTGTCTACATCTTGATCTTCCCAGACCTTGCGAAAGCTATATCCATATTGGGAAATGTTGCTGCAATGACGTTTGAACCAAAAGGCACGATCAATTTCGGTCCTCTTGATACATCGATGTATTTGACATGCAGTTCCAAGTACAAGATGCTAGTTTTTCTTGTGAAATTCTTCGAATGATCAAAATGCTAAGCAATTATGGCCCAGTTGACATCGATGTATTTGGTGCTGGCTATCAGTTTTTATCAGCACCTTCATCAAAATCGGTGGCACCACTGGCTCGGAAGTCCAATTGCTTCTGATATTTCAACCTTCGCCGCTCATCAAATTCTTCCCATCCATCAGCCTGTAATACGGATACCAACTTACGCATCTTTTTAACATAACTAACACATCAGTAAATTGTAGAAGCAAGACAGATACCTGACGCAGGACATCCATTGTAACTTCTGTTCCATGGAGATTAAGAGTTGAGAGCTTCACGCACTTCCTAAATAAAGCGGATGGCAATGAGTTGAGCCCATTATTACTGAGATGCAATGTCTGTGCAAGAAAGATGTTACGCAATTTAAAAAAAGCAACAGATGATACTGCAATCAGGAATTGTGGATTAACAAGAGAATCAAATGGAACACAACCTTCAAATTCTGTAGATTTCCAAATGTCTCCGGTAACTGTGTAAGAAGATTTGACGAGAGATCTACCTGGATCACACAAAACATACAGTGAAGAAAAGTGTCAGTGAGTAATATATGCCTTTCATTTACAACAAGGCAATCCCAGAAGAATTCCCCCCCCCCCCAAAAAAAAAAGCAATATTCTACCTCGATTAAAGAGCTGCAATCGCCGATGCAAGGTGGTACCGTACTTATCCTGACCAACAAAACAGACATAAATCATCTAGCAGAATATAAGAGTAGCCACACCGAGCATCTCAAAACTCAAATAATACAAGCGTACGAGACCAAGGAAGCTTCTTACTTAGCCCCTGGGGGAATCAGAAGAAAAGCGGAAAAAAGAGTTAACTACCTGTTATTGTTGACTTTCAAAATCTCCAGCTGAGTTAAGCGACCTATTTCCATTGGAAGACTCTGCAGTTTGTTGCCTGCTATATGCAATTGCTCCAGAGATGTTAGCGAACCCAAGGATGGAGGCAGATTCGTTAACCTGCATAAGGTGCAACATTATGAATGAATTCATCATCTTGGCTATGTTACTTAGTAATAACAAAATGAGTGGCACAATGCTAAAAGCTTTGAAATTCGAAAGCTTTTGCATCTCACAATAAGAAAAGGAAAAAGGCATTTCTCCTATAGAGCTCCCCAGCCCCCTCCCCCAGCTGAGGTTGTTCTTGTGGCACAATTGATAATAACAAGCGGCAGAAGCAACCCACATGAAAAGGTTTAGAGAGTGGTTTGCCGAAGGTTCTGATACAATCATCAAATTTTTGAAGATGATGTTACTACTAATCACGCACAAAAACAAATTAAAATCCTGGAACATGAGAGGTATCGCTAGCAATGAATAGAATACTTACTGGTTTTGGTTCAGAGACAAATATGTTAAGCTCTTCAACTCAGTTAGACCTTGCCAGCTAATAGAATCATCCGAGAGTTTATTTGAATTTAAAATTAATTTCTACACAACCAGCAAAGAACAATCACCAACTTAACATAATTAGCAGCACCTACAGAAAAGGTGTGGTATACAGTCAGTCTAACCGCTAACCTGGATAGATGTCAGGCAGCCAATTTTGATAGGCACATTGCACATATGATTATTTCCGAGATCAAGCACTCTAGCAGAAGATCCACAATCCCATACTTCATCAGGTATACTCTTCCAAGAAACAAGACTTACAGTAATGAGATTCATACAAGGAAAGAATTTATTTAAACAATCCCCATCTGGGATACAAAGACAAACTCTTTC
The DNA here is from genome assembly GCA_029747015.1 of Carnegiea gigantea. Lineage (NCBI taxonomy): Eukaryota > Viridiplantae > Streptophyta > Magnoliopsida > Caryophyllales > Cactaceae > Carnegiea > Carnegiea gigantea. Next base: position 286,487 of record JAKOGI010000196.1, on the reverse strand, counting down.
CTCCCTCTCAATAACAATCAAACAAGACAGTGTTGACGGATCAAAAAGCAACACACTGCACAATGCAGAGCCAAAGCTATCACAACTCACTCAACTTCACCAAGAGCTAATGCAAGAACATAGCACATCCAATTATCCAGAATATCAAATAAATCAAGCAGATGGAGCTTTAAACCCATCATACGCTAAAAATATGCAACACAAGAGGCACATCTCTTCAGTGAGAAAAGCCATATTATGCCATCTAATTCAGATTTGAAGAAAAATATCATTTAAATTCAACAAGGGTACCTTCAAATTGGATTCAGAGAGGGCAACCACCCCAGTAATCTTCCACCGTTCAACTCTAGTCTTACCCACTGGGGCTTGTCCAATGGCCTTGCTCGGCTTCCGATCCACATTCATAACCCTCCGATAATTTGAAACCACTGGATCATCCTTTACCTTCGGACCATCCTTTCCAATCCAAAAATTGAACAGGGTCAAAACCCCTCTGGTCAATCGCATAAAATTGACATCGAAATCAGAAAAATGGGAAGCAAAATTAAAACTTTAAAGCAAATACCCCTTGGTGAAGGCCCTGAGAAGCCATAAGCATGATTTTAGAGCCACTAGTGATTTCCGATGACCTCAATGTCTGGGAATCGACCAGAATCTTGCCTTTGTGAATGAGCTTTTGGCCGCGAGGGAGGACGTCGGTGGAGGATTGGAGAAGGGATTTGAGGTGGGAGACTGTGGAATCAGGAGAGAGAGAAATGGGAATAGTCTGACCTCCGAACTTGATCTGCAGTTTCACTGTTTCGCCTCCGGCGGCTGCTGCTTCCTTTTCCATCTTATCCGGCGGCTACAACTTCCACCTACGCCCCAAAGCCAGACCACCGAACCTGGGTTTCGTTATCGTAACTTCACGCCACAGCTGTACGGGTGGTGATTACCTCACTTGATCAGATCGGAAATTCTAAAAATTGTGAACCGAAAATCAAATCAATCCAATTCCAATGAGACCTTTAAGAAGGTCATATGAGACCGGTTTGAATCAGTTTAGTTTATATGCTACTTTGTCGATTTTATACATTCATTAATAGCAAACAAGTGAAGAAGTTTTTTGTGTTGCGAAATGACGTTCCTATATGTTGCCTAAATTTTGCTAGTTGTGACATAAACTTCTATGTGATGTCAAGTTTCAAAGTTGTTAAAAAATCACAATCTTCAATCTTGGTTAGAAAGCGTGAGAGAGAAAGCGTGACATATCAAGTATCGTGAGAACTGAGAAGTGAGACTCGAAATAATTTTATGGCTAGTTATACCATAAAAGTTGGTTTGAATGGGGAATACAGGGAGAGAAAGAGTAAATATTGTTCTTCGTGTTTGGGAGTTATAACTGGGGAGTGATGGAGAGACAAGGAGATGCATTTCATTTATTCACTCATTTGTTCTCTAAATTTAAATAAAATATATTTTAATCTATTCGGTAAGGATTTATGCGTTAATTTTTTCGTTCATTTTTATTAACTCTGTTGTTCTTTCAAATAAGGGCAAGTCTTTACTCCAATCAAATTCTAAACAAGAACAAACAACTTATTCTTATTTACTTCTGCCTTGGTGTGAGTTTTGATCCGTCACCTTGGCGAGCTGCATAATGTATTTGGGTAGTTCTTAATTTTTTAAAGATGACTTGAATTTTATCATGTATGTTATATTTACTCATGTTGATTGAGAATGAGTCAACAATGAAGTTTCATATTTGTTAGAGAACATCATTTATAAATATTGGTATGACTTTTCATCAATGTAGATTTTTGTACATTGTGAAAGCCTTATTTGTACTAACTAATCTCTCAAAGTTCCATTTATGTCATGTTCTTTTCGTTGGTAAATCTCAATTTATCAACTTCAACCAACCTCAACCCATTTTACAAACTTAATAAAAAAGTATCTACTTCAACGAACTTTAACCGACTTCAATCCACTTCTCACTATTCTAACCAACTTCTACCTATCGTACAAAAAAAAACTTCAACCCACTTCAACCAATTCCAATCCACTTCAACCCACTCCAATCTACGTCAACCCATTTCAACAAAAGTTATCCATTTCAACTCACTTTAATTCAATTCTATCAGTTTTAATTAATTTTATTTATTTATCAATTCATATTTATCAACGTAAAAAAACAAGCAAGCCCTTAAAAATATAAATTCCCAATCAAAAATCCAAAAGAAAAGAAAAAGAAGCAAAAGTATGTCACGTGAAAAGGGTAATAAATCGCGAACCAACGCCCATGATGCTTTTCCAGAATGCACCCACCTCGCTTTCTTCTGCTCCCTTTGCCTCATCCTGCCATTTTTAACCTTCCTTCGCCGACCGTCCCCCTTGACCCTTTCCTTCAATGTCTTCGTCTCCCGCTAAAAGTTATTGTAACTCAAGTCCCACTCCTTGTCTGCCACACTATCCTTTAGTTAGTCAATGAGGTCTTGGTTTAATATTTAATGAGGTCTTGACTTAATATTTTACCATTCTTTCGTTAATCAATGAGGTCTTGACTTATTAGAGCACCTCCATTTGCTGGCATGTGTTTCAATGAATGGAATTCAAGTGTCACATCAACTAAAATTTTACAATTCCAACCATAACACATGCACAGGAAAATGCGAGGGGGAATGTCAAGGGCGTTCCCCCTCCCACTCTAATTTTTTTGTTCTTTTCTGATTTATCTATTTATTTTTCTTTTTTTAAATAAAAAATATTATTTAGGTAGTTAGAAAAAGATTGTGTGTTATAACATGGGTCCATAAGAAATATTTTATTAGGTAATTTAAGTTGTAGTTTCAATGGTTGGAGAAATGATAGAATGCAAGTTCCACAAAATTGAAACTTTTACTGATGTGACAGACCTGAATTCTAAAAACTAGAACTCAGGTTGAGAATACTCTTATTTTACCATCCTTTGTGAATTGTGAATCATCTGAACCTCCCCAAAAATCATCTTTTAATTGACTTCCCTTAACTTTTCTTTCCTTTTGTATAAGAATTATTATATTTCTTCACAAAAATGCTTTTTGATATTTTGCAGCTTATAATATCAGAAAGTTACGTTGACTATGACTATGAATTTTTATTATTGGATATTGGCAGCAACACAAAGATATATTCTAATGAAAGAATTTTGTGACTTGTCTCTAATGATAATCGTTTCATATTATGAAGCCTACAGGAATATATTTTATAATAATTTAACTGCCAAAGTTAGCAAGATTTAACAATAAAAATCAGAAGTGGACTGTCTTAAATGAAACGGGAGGAAAACATCACAGAGATTTAGAAACGCCAAAAAATCACAAGTTATAAAATAGTACCAATTCTGAGTTTCGTACAACCTTCGAATGGCATTCATTGCAAGCGGAGACTAGCTGTAGTGCTCTCGCATCACAAGAATAACTTTTGTTTTTTTAAAATTAATTTATTATTCCTTTGATCCTTTTGATGATGTTCAAAATTACCTACTACGTCTTAGACATTTTTCCTTGTAATAATATCCATTACACATGTTTAATTGACAATCATATTTTTGAGGTTTTAGTCCATTTTTATTTCTTGAATTCTTCTCCAACTCTGCAATTAGATAATGCGTTACATATTTTTAAAAAATTTGTAATAAAGCTAAACCATATCATTTCACTAGACCAATTACCGATGGTACAATAGCGTTGTTAAAGTCCATAGGGAGTGGATGTGGTGAGTATCATGTCAGAAGGTTTGGTACCCAAATTCTTAATTTAGAAAATTAGATGCCACGAGAATTTGAACCTTGATGATGTTGGTGAACAAGTGGTATCAGTGTTGCTACATCAAAACAATTTGAACAAACAGTCCATATTAATGAAAGGAAAAATAAAAAGAAACTTCCCTGTTATTCTACTTTATTTATCAAATATAATAATAAGCCCACCATTATAAATCATTCTTTTCAGTTGAAGATGCCTTCAAATACACTTAAAAAAAATTTAAATTATTCAGATCACAACAATGATTCTTAATGAATTAACATAATCATGTTGCAAAGCTCTCGTGCTTGGCAAGCATCACCCAAAAAGATACTTAACTACAAGAAGATTGGGCAAAGTACATGTCCCACGAGGTTATTGTGCAGATAATCTTAGACTGAATTGTTAATAACCTAAATAACATTATACTTCTTTCGACTCCATTCATTCCATGATCGTCCTCCAGATGCACCAGATTATATTGCACGACGACTTCTTTAGTATAAAATTATCTTTATCTAACATAACAATCATGTAAATGTTATTAACCATATATACATAACCCCCAACAAAATTCCCAATGACCGATTTTTTTTTTTTTGGGGACAATTTTTTTAGGGTTCAAAGATGGTATAAAATGATGATACGCCCCAAGTGCTCAAAAATTCTTAAGAGAGCATTTTGCCTTTTCTTTTTTTGTTCTTTATTTTGATAGAAATTTCTTCAGAAAGCATTGACAAAAAGTCCGTTCTCCTCTCGTTTTCAATAAAACAAGCAGCGCACCCTTTGTAATCTGTTTCCTCCGTTTTTTTTTTTTGGGGTGTTCGGTCAGGAAATCTATTTCCTCGGTTGCAGATTTATGTTCAGATATTTCCATATGAGATTTACGTTTCTTTTTCTTTTGGGGGGGGGGGGGGGGTGTTCTTAAGAATTCAACCAACTTAACAACCAGCCAAACCTAGTAGCCTGACCACGCCCGACTCCCGTCAAATTCCCTCCTCCTCCCTCCCTCTCAAGCCCCCCGCCAAGACAGAGACACCCAGAATCGCACCCAATTGATTTTGTCTCTCATCCCCCCCCCCTCTTCACCACCGTACATTCATCCCCGCCGTCACCTCTTGTTTTTCTGGGGACCCAATGTCAATGTGGCGGCCGTGGGGCAAATCTTCCCCCAGAAAATCAGACAACTTCGAAGGCCTTTCTCCTTCCTCCATTTTCAGATGCTCCTCCTTTAAAGACATCGAACATCTCTGCATCGACCCAGATTCTGTCCTTCCTGAAGAACCCAATTCCAAGCACCTCCACCACCACCACCAGCCGCAACAACCCACCACTCCGCGCCGCTCCATCTTCCATCGCGTCCGCACCGCCAACACCCTCCTCCGCCATTGGTCCGCTCAAGCCAGATCCCAGGGCTCTAAACTCGAACCCCTACCCGAACCGGACTCCGAAGATCCGCGTGTCGTCGTCTACTACACCAGCCTTCGGGTGGTCCGGTCTACATTCGAGGCCTGCCGGACCGTGCTTTCCATCTTGCAGGGATTTCGGGTGGATATCGACGAGCGTGACGTCGCCATGGATACGGGTTTCATGTCGGAGCTCCGAGAGAGAGTCGGATCGAAGGAGAAGGTGGTGGCGCTGCCGAGGGTGTTCATAGGCGGGCGGTACATCGGCGGCGCCGACGAGGTGTTGCAGCTAAACGAGATCGGCGAGCTGAAGAAGCTGCTGCAAGGGGTGCCGCCGGCAAGTACAGGCACGTGCGGCACGTGCGGAGGGTACAAGTTTATCCTCTGCGCCGATTGTAACGGAAGCCACAAGATTTTCTCGCACAAAATGGGGGCCCTTCGCTCGTGTGCGGCGTGCAATGAGAACGGTCTGATCAGGTGCCCTCGCTGTTGCCGTCCTACTCCTAACCGTCCGATGTCACCGCAACGAAATGCATGTTGACAGGTCATATTTTTCCTTTGCCTTTTTAGATTTTGGGCTTTCTTGTTAGGATGGTTAGGCCCAGAATTAGGATTAGAAAACTTTAATAAGCAAACAAAAAAAGACAAATAGTTTTGTTTGACTTGGCAAGGTTGTGGACTTGTCATTGTGGTGTAATTGTAAAGGAAAGATGAGATGACCAAAGGAATAGAGAAGTAGGTCACTTTTTGCAAAATTAATTTGGATTTAGCTGCTTCTGGTTACATGCTAATGAGTGTGACCCATGTTAGTTGAGATTGTCTCATGAATTTTTTTTTTTTTTTTTTCCCGTCTGTTAATGAACCTGCAACTCGCATTGTAATTGAGAAATAAGGGTTGAAAAATGAGTGAAGTTAGTTGAAGTTGATGTTTTTTGTTTTTTTTGGGAAGTAGGTTGAAGTGAATTGAAGCAGGTTAAAGTTAGTATATTTTTACATGATTGGTAGAATTTGGTTAGAATAGTGGGTTAAAGTAGATTGAAGTTTGTATTTTTTTAATTAAAATTTGTAAAGTGAGTTGAAATTGATAAATTGAAATTTATCAACGAAACGAAAAGAACAGAGCCTTAGATTGGTTTAGTTCGGCAAGCATAATACTTTTGCAAGGTAGTGGTGTTTTTTTAATTTTTTATTTTGTTATGAATTTTATTTTGTACTCTTGTGAACTCTGAAATTGTTGGTGGGGATGGGGAGATGTGTTTGGTTGGTGGAGACTGGAGACCTACTATTAATGGTAGTAATAGGAGCACATTAGCATATTGCATGAATGTGGTGGGTTTGAAAGAGGAAGGCAAGTCAACAAAGGGGACGTGTTGTCCCTATCAAAATTGAAGAAAAACAAAAGGAGTTATCAAAAGGGTCAAAGAACCATGTTATGTGTTTTGTATTGTACCGACCTTCTTGTACGAGATGCCAGTATCATTTTTATCATGCTGTGTTGTGTTACGTGCCATAGGAGCTGATGATGTCCAAGTTGAAGGAATTTTATCAGTTTTGGCTCCCCCCTTCCTTTCCCTTTTCCTTTTCCTTATCTTACTAGTCTATCAGCATTACCTGTGTCCAGTTTGTCATTGTCCATCTGTTGCAATTCTTTTTTTTTCTTTTTTGTTTTTTGGAAGCGATGCAGCAATGTGGTCATCAGACATGATAGTGCCTCAGCTCGACTCAGAACCAGCCATGTTAGCTGATGTTTTGGGGAAGCCGATGCCCCCATGATTGCTAGTTTATTGTGCAATTCTGATAGTAACAAGTTTAGGTAACTCTGTGTAGTCTAGACGACTGTCGTATTGGTTTGTTTGGGTGGAGTTTGGTTACAGGAGCCAAGTAGGACTTGTAGAAGATAGATAAGATCACATCAAGTGGTATTTCAGGATTACAGGACAGATGAGATAACGTCAATTCCCATTCCTGTGAGGACTTTTCTCCTCCTCTGTAATCGAATAATCAGTTTGATGCTGTGTCTGGATCAACTGGACGTTGACAGCTAGGAGACTGGAAATGGTGATTGTTTTTCAGAAGAATATGCCTGATTTAATTTCCATCCTTCCAAGTGGGGACTGTATTCGTGCAGTGTAAGCCAAGGCAAGAAACATTTGATACAAGCAGAAACAAACGACACGAGATATGTGGGTTCCTGAATGAGTGTATGGAACAGCTTATACGTAAGGTCTCAGTCTTTTTTTCATAATTGGGGCATCTGAGTGTGTATTGAAGGCTTTTCAGCAGCAGGGGATGCATCCGTCATCCATTAGATGAGGAAAGAAAAAATAGATGAACTGATGGCGCTGAACTCTGATTGTAACAGGTATATTGATTGATTCAGAGGCATGGTGCTTATTTTCTGCGAGCAGAATAATCAGCCACTCCTTCCTGTCTGTGCTGGATTCCGAGAGTGTACTGTGCGTATACAGAGTGATGTGCTAATGATAACTCTAAACTCTCTATGGGGAGCGTGGATTTGGGCCTAAACACAGCTGGTAACTGATAAAGGTCGGAAGTTTGGGCTGACTGCAATCAGAGTCTATGACACAAATAAAATCGGAGTCCTATGGGCTCCGGCTTTCTCAAAATTTTATAAAATTTTTATTTTGATTCGACCTATGTTTATGTCCTAGAAGGTTTAGAATTACTAAATTGTGGTAGTTATAATAGAATACAATGGTTTGATCAAAAAAACAAAAAAATAATACAATGGTGGCCAAAAAAGAGAAAAAATAAAGAAAGATTACAATGGTTGACTCATGGGCTAAGCAAATGGTTGCTAAAAGAAGAAGTATAAAACTCGAAATCGAGGAAAATGATCAATAATATAGTAATTTTATATAATATATGAATCCTCACAGTCCTATGCTACAAAACTCAACAACTCCTCGTTGATCTAATATATAATATATAAACTAGCCTTTGCTATTCATGCGATGCACTGAATTTTTATCAGCAATTTCTAATTTTAACTGTTTTTTTTGGAGCTAATTATAACGTAAATTTTCATTGATTATGTTAAAAATACATTATGGATAACTAGATTTTGAAATTCATAAAAATTGTGATATCATATTTTTGGAATATATTTTTGTGGGTGTGAATAATTTTTACATCCCATTTTAAATAAAATAGCTGAAAAAGCATACTAAAAGGCACATAATTTATTAATAATATTACTGTTTTATAACTTTACTATTAATTTTGATAAAATATAATTAAAAACTTGATTTTGCATCAGATTAGGAGTTGCAAAGTAATAGTTTTGGTAAATAGAATCAGATAGAGTTTGACAATTTTTATTGTAGCTACAGTTGATTCTCATATGATGCATAAGTTAATCATGCAACATTTCAATTGCAAAAATTATTGATTATGATTTGTTTTTTATTTATCTATTCTGATGAGACGAGACTGAGACTATTGTTATGTTAGATGAAGAGAGAAGCTTCCGGGAAGCTCTGGCATGCATGAGGATGAGCAGGAGTTGACCATGTCAAGAAGGCTGCTCCTCGTGGCTTTCTTTTTAAAAATAAAATAAAATAAAAACAAAGAAAGTATAAATGAAGAAAAAGATAAATGCCAGGGTTGTGAATTCTTTTTTGCGATAGCCTCCTGCTTATGGATGACAATCCACCTAAAAAATTTTTAGGTAATGTTGTCACCTAATGGTACAGCTTATGGAGAAGACCCCCCTCCCTACAAAAACTCTCATCGAATAATTACAAACCGTATGTTTAAAAATTAGCAATTAGATAATTATAAATGCAAGTAGGCTATTATTTCTTGATAATGGCGAGGCCTTGGTCGAGTTCATCCCATACTCATTATCTAACTATTTTATCTGTCAATGTGTAGGAATTAGAATTGTGCATGTCTCATTCATAACAATTTAATTGAGGATCGAATATTAATCTCAAAATTTATCAAACACAGCTTGCATGAATTTATAGGTGCACACATTGCAATTTTTTTCTTCGATTTGAGCGGCAGAAAAAAAAAAATTTAAATGCGAAATAGATGTTCATGCAATTTCAGCAGCATTAGTCGGATTTGCTTGGTGTCTCCTGTCGTGGTGAAATCAAAATATGGTTAATGGGTCACGAATATGACACAGTATTGTACTTGAATGAGGTCCAACTACTGGTAAGACATTGTCGATCAAGGGAGATCTTGATTTGGACATTATTCATCTTTCCTTCTTCCTCCCAGTACTCGTTTGAATTTTAAGCACAGATGGGTCGCTTTCAGCAAATAAACAAGCAAACAAATTTTGAGTTATAGTACAGATTTAATATATATATATAGATATATAGAGGGCCTTTTCTTCATCTTCTAACTATTTAATTCCTTTTAATTCCTAAGTGTTTAGGCGAAATTACTGCTCAACTATCACATTTGGTAACAAATGTCACCATATTACCTTCTTAGCCAAGTGTACTACTTAACTTAGTTATTAAATTCAAAAATGTCATTTTAACCGGCTACAAAAGGTAACCCTTGCTTGAACAACATTCTGCAGGTAAAAAATCATACTTTAGCTGTCTGGCTCGAAAAATAAAAGAAAACTTATCAATTTGGAAGGCAAGACCCCCCATCACTTCAATCTCTCTCGTCGCTCTCTCAGAACAACGTCTTCTTCTTTTTGCTCTCCGTTCATGTGAGATGAGAAAAAAAACTTGAAATCTAAGTATAAATTTGCAAGCACAAGGAGAAGACGTTTTTTGAAACGGAAACCATCCCTAGAAACAGGGCAATTCGTTCACGTATGACTGGACTTTCTAGCAATTGAAGTAGATATTTTTTGAGTTCGTCTTTACGGCCTTGAATTGCTGATTCGAATTACTCAAACAATTTCAAGTACTGCTGTGAGATTAATTAAAAGTTGTTTACCAATCTTGGGTTTCAAATTGAACCCCAAAGCAGTTGATTGTGGAGGAGAAAGGGGAACAGAAGAAATAGCAAGCCACAGGGCGAGGGCATTACTTTTTCTCTTAAATAAACATTTGACTTATTTTTGCCATTAAAATTTTAATAACAAAACATAAAAAAACATGTTGTTAGTGCAGTGGCATTTTTACCTTAATAATTAAGTGAAGTGATACGCCTAGATAATTAAAAGTTGTGTAGTAACTCTACGTAAGTACTCCAATTCCTTCCTTTTTTAAAAAAAAAAAAACAGTTCCTTCATATTTTCCATCATTTTCAAATTTCTTTTGTTATTTTTCGTTTCTTCAAATTCCTTTCAAGTTTTTGACTAAACTTATTTGAAGTGTGTAGCTCACAGAAAAATTTAACTCAATAGTCAAATAGCCAATAGTAAAGAGACCCACAGTGAATCGAAGATATGCATGTCATAGTTTCTAGAGGGATGACATGTTGTCCCTTGAAGAAGCCAATCCCACGACTACGATGGATGAACATACAATCTAAGTGTCGTGGAAGCTAAGGTGAGAAACATAACATAACATGCATGCCCACATGTGCTTTATTAATGTAATGATGATTGCTTAATAGCTAGCCAGGCATCACCACTTTGATTTTCGAGAGGGTATGGTTTAATGGGTATTTATGGGCAATCTTTGAATGCACCCAAGATCCTGATACTAGAAGCAACAACATCAACATGCACTGCTGAAGTGAACAACAATTAAAGTGCGTATGATATGATATTCATAACCAATAATTATCACAACCCACCTCACCTCATTTCGCTTCCCTACATGCATGGTTGGATCTGCTGCAATTGTCATCTGATCTTCCAACTATAGGAAACCTCCCAATCCTGTCCTCTACTCCATTGCATTTCAATTCCAAGTCTCAATGTCGGTTTCCATTCATGTCTCATCTTTCTATTTCACTCATTAGAGGGCAGCCTTATGTCGACTTTTATGCTTCCTTTTTACTCCCCCCAAAAAAAAGAAAAAGAAAAACGCAACAGTTTCATCACTTTTTCTACGGATTAGGGCATAAATTATATATCTTCTTATAAAAAAAAGATTTAAACTAAAAGGGACTTGTGCTTTTCAACTTATCATAAGTAATTTATTGTTGATCAATACTGATGAGAGTCTGATGAGTGCTAATGAATGTTGATGAAGGCTAACTGGGGCTGAAACTGTGAGTAGAAAAGTATCACTTAGTGTTGAGACCAATGCCGATGAGTGCTGATCAGTGCTAGCTGATTAGTGATGAATGCTGATGATAAGTATTTATGATCAGTTCAAAAGAACAAGCCCAAAGTAAACAATGATTGATTTGACAATAAGTGTTAGATATCAATTGTTAGTTGATGGTATTAGTTGTTAATTGTTAACTAATCTCATAACGTCAGGATATCAAACATGAATGTAAAAATCTCACATAAAAAGTCTACATGAATAGTGAGCTGCGCTCCTTTCCAACCATATAGAATTTAGGATGCAACTTTACTTAGGCTTATTATTAAGGACTCCGAGTAAAATAAGTTTTCTTTTGATTTGGATCTTCTCAACACGTAGCATTTGAATCAACGGTGCATTCATCTCGGAGAGGTTGACCTGATGATGAATTGAATAAAACCAGTTCGAGGTTAGAAAATAAAATAGCTAGGAAGTCAAAGTTGGTAGATGATATATAGGTTGAAATGTCCCATGCCATGTCCATGTGTCTAGCTGAAGCAAATTAGTCGGCACAAAACATGGAACCACATTTATATTCAAAATATTAATACTAGTATTATTACATGATTAATTCTCTCCCGGAATTAAACTAGCCAATTACAAAGACGGCAACCGCCTTGCAACATATACGTTACTGCTTTACTGCATTCATTATCGGACATTCCCCCCTCTAATTATTTTCAACAACTTCTACTTAAATATCATTCAATTCTAGATCCTCAAATCTCAGAGAAAGGGAATTAATTCACACAAGCAAGAACAAAAAGAAGACTAATTAAAGATACTTAGATTACTATAAAGTTATGTTAATTGATGAACGAACTACCAACATGGGGCACTTTTGATGATTTCTGTGGCTAGCAAGTTTAGTTATTACATTTATTTTGTTCTCGGGATTCTCTTCTTGTAACCTAGCATGGATGCCAAAGTTATTGAGAATGAACTTGAAACAAGTGTAAAACGTGTTTGCGGGGGTGTTTGGTAACAACATCTGTTTGAAAAAAAATAGCTGTTTGGGAGGATTTTAGCTGTTTTGGCCAAGTCAAACAGCTAATGGGTGTTTGATAAAGAGCTGTTTGCAATAGTTGTTTGACTCCAAAAAGCTCTTTTTGAAAAAGCTATTCTCATTAGCCTTTTGAGAAGAGCTTTTTGTAGAAATTATATAATTGTCCATGAGTTTGAAACAATTACATACATCTCATTAAAAACTAATTCATAAATAAGGGCATAAATGAAAATTTAATAATATATTTTTTAGAAACAGCTAGTTTTTACCAAACACTTTTTCTAAAAACAACTAATTCAAACAGCTACTATAAACAGCTAATTCAAATAGCTAACAGCTAACAGCTAACACAAACAGCTAATAGTGGTTTATCAAATAGGGCCTGCATTGTGCAAATTTCCATTGAAAACCTCTAAAATTTAGAGTTGGATTTTTTTTTCCCCCCATAATTTGATGATGAAGGTAAGTAACTGTTCAATAACTAACTTAATTAAAAGTTTGAAGTGATTGAAGGTATAGAATAGGTTCTAATGGTTTTGTACTCTACCATACTCCTTAGTCCTTATGCGAATTCTCTTTAGGATTGAAACGTGGATGTTACAAAAGTTCCTCCTTAATTTTCACAATAATTCAATGTAGGGTTATTGAGCTTCGAACATGAGACGTTTCACTTTTAAAAAACTTTGATATCATGTTTAAGATCTAAAAGTTCAAATTGATAGCTACATACCTAGAGTACATTTTAATGCTCTAACAGTAACCTTATAATTTTAGATTATATCTAAAATACATAAAAAATAATTAGAATCACAACAATTATTAAAGAATGACAAGTTGCTCATTCTCCTTTACTTTTTTTGTGTACTTTACACATATTCATTAATCCTTCTTTCTTTCAAATTTTCATTAAAGGTGTGTTTGGTAGTGGTGAAAATTATTTTTCTAGAAAATAATTTTCTCATTTTATGATATTAGGAAAAACAATCAGGAGAAAATCATTTTCTTTAGAATGAAGGAAAATATTTGTGTTCTCACATAGTCTTACACTCTTTCTCTCTCCTGTGCTATTTCATCAATATACGGTTCGAAGATTAGCGAAGTTGTATCATCCCAATGCCGACGCCGGTGAATATGATGACTGTGATTTCATTGAAATCCAAAATGCTCTATAATTTGTTTTCAGGGGTAAGAAAATAGGGAAGCTCACCAGGTTTTCTTTGTTTGGATTCTTGCTCGAAGGTGTGAAATCGATAAGTGTTGCTAGCATTAAATTCTAGGCAGTAGGTAAGATCAAAAAAATTAAAAAATGTACATATTATCACAACTTTGATATAGATGATACCACTATTGTAGTATAATTTTCGAAAGAAAAAAAATATAAACTCTCATTTTTGTAAACTTCTTACTTATTTTTTATGTTTCATTAATGTGTCTCTTTTTAACTTTTTTGTTCATTTTTTGTTAATTAAACTCATTTTTCAGAAAGTTCATTTTTCTTTTTACCAAACAATTGAAAATATGAGTTGAAAAATCATGTTACATGAAAAATTATTTTACATAGAAAATTATTTTCTGCAAAAATAATTTTCAATGCTACCAAACACACCCTAAGGCTGGAACATTGAATTTCCCTTTTTTGCTTGGCAACTTAGATTTTCCAAACTACTTAAATATGCTCAATTCCCCCCCCCCCCCCATTGTTATGAAACTTGCATATAAATCAGCAGAATAAAGTTGAAAAAGATAAATGAAAATGACCTTCCACCATGCATATTTCAAGTACATATTTGGTATAGTGGCATTGAATCATGATTATCATTTGCCACCATCTATTGTCCTCCCCCACCCCCCCAAAATCAAACACCAACTATAGACTTAAAAAGGAAGCAAAACACCCGCACCAAAAAAAAATGCAAAACATAAAACAAATTAGGTAAATATATGTCAGTAATAGTAAAACTTAGAGTGAATGTAATAGATAATAGCAAAACTTAGAGTGAATGTAATAGATAAGAGTGGTTCGGGTACCCGAATCAAAAGAGATTTCGATTCGGATATTCAAAATTTGGTGTCGATAAAATGATGAACCATATTCGAAACGAAATTTTCGGGTGCCCAATTTTTTTGGGTATCTGCAAATCTCGCTTCGGATTTTCAGTAACTCAATAACCTATTACTTTCTAAACTTGTTTCGATTTTGCTTGGTAATTTTTTGTATCCATAATATAATTATTGCTATTTATACTATAAAACATTGTTGTATTGTGAAAAATTGCATTTGATATTATTGCACAATATTCCATATATGACACCATACCTTATCAACATTCACATTTCAAGGACTCCATATTTCTGTGAAGTATAAGCTTACTAACATCATATTCATGCCCAACCTACTGTCTGGACAAAATCTTCTAAAGGACCTAGACATCCAAGAAATACAATACGACGAAGTCAAAATACTTGTCTTCTTGCGGTCTAGGGATATTTGACTTATAAAGTCTTTAAAGAAGGGAAAATTTAAAAAGTTCTGAAAAATTTTTTAAAAAAAATTTGGGTTTTCGGTTACTCGAACCGTCGAAACGCCCGAACCATACCCAAATCAATAACCCGAAAATAATATCGGTTCGGATATCCGAACCAAAATTTTCAAATATTTCGGTTTAGATACCCGAAATTTTGAATCAGGTAGTGATTTTTTGGTTGGGATTATTGACTACGGATATTTTTGAACATTCCTAATAATAGATAATACTACTAATTAATAAGTAATCTTTGGGTTAGATTTCGTTGGTATATAAAATGGGAGAAAGACGAAGAGTTGAGTGAGTCAGGGTCAGGAGGGTTGGAGGCGGCTCGTGATGGAGGCGCCAGAGTTTGACTCACTCGACGTTGTCGCCACGCCTACAATCATATTGGTGTTCAATTAGTCATCTTCACCAGCTCTTCATCAACATTCAACCCGATTCCCAGATAACTAAAACCAGAACAGTGAAAACACCAACAGTTCAAAAAAAAAAGGGGGAGGAATTTGTAGGCAATAGCACTGCATTTAGGCAGCACATAAAAACAGACAGAAGAACAAGACATATTTACACCGACGCGGCTTTGGCCAACAGAGACTCTTTTCCTGGCAATTCTCTTCTCTTACTTTTGCCACCACCAAGACTTGTATGAGTATTTGATTTCCAAACCCAAACATTAAACCAACATACCTACATACATACATACATCTCAACTCAACGCGTTTTCTTCTTGTGTTCTCTCTCTCTTTGCCCTTGTTCTTATCATTATTCTTTCTCATCTCTTTCTTAGTGCATTGATCAGAATTTAAGAAAGAAGGCAAAAAAATTGTTGCTTCCCCTTTGAAGATTCGATTTTGTATGTGCCCACTTCGAGTTGGGGTGTCTGCTCCTTCTTCGTGCTGGTTTGGAAAGTTTAGTGTAGAAAAAAATTGAAGAGGATGGGCATGGATAGAGGGTTTTACTGGGAATTCAATGGATTCAAGCCTATGAATACGATGGTGTGCCTTGTTTTGCTGCTGCTCTTTCATCCAAGCCTTGTTCTCCCCTGTTTTTCTCTCAACTCCGAAGGTACTAATTATTCTGCCCCGAGTAATTCTTCTTCTGCTTCTTCTTGTTGAACCCAGAAACTGATTTAGCTGATTTTTGGCTGGCGTCAGGTTTGGCGTTGTTGAGGTTTAGAGAGAGAGTGGTCAAAGATCCATTCAATGCCCTTTCTAATTGGAGCGCTCAAGAAGGTGATTTTGACCATTGTTCGTGGTTTGGAGTTCATTGTTCCGACGATGGCAAAGTTGTTGTCTTGTATGTTCTCTCTTTCTCTCTCCTTCTCTACTATTTCTTTGCCTTTGGTTTGCGTTTTGACATTGCTGAAAGTCTCCATAAGTTTTTGTGAGACGGACTCACACAAGACAAACGGCATCTTATGAGAGAACCCAGAAACAAATATCAACTCTTTGTTGTGTTTGTAATTTACAGTCTTTTTTTTGGGTGGTTTTTTTTTTTTTTGGGGGGGGGGGGGGGGGAGGAGCCCTACCATCATGATTACACCAGCGTGCAGATTGCTAGTTGATTTTCCCACAAACCCAAAATTAAGCTAAAACAGGCATAGTGGATCCGTGTTTTTAGCATTGAATGTACTGATATTCTCATTGTATTACTATCATTTTTCTGCGAACTGTCTGAATCTACTTTCTTCATCTGCAAGTATTTGTCAATCGTACCCTTCTTCCCTTTGTCTGCAAATCATGTGGATTTGGGTGTATTGATGAGTGTATATTTGTTCTTATCTCCTGCTCATCCACACTGGCTGCTGTTTGGGCGCAGAAATTTGAAGGATCTTTGTCTTGGAGGGACACTAGCACCTGAACTCAGAAACCTGCCTTACATTAAATCTATGTGAGCACATTATTTTCAATCCACTCACTTTATATGCTTCTAATTATATAATGCTCATGTGCCTTCTCTGTTGATCAGACCGTCTAATTTGCCTCTAGAATCTCCAAAGTTACCGCTGCTCTTGAGCAATTTGTTTCTTAATTATCATCCTTATTGATGTTCTCTTTTTTGTTTCCAGCATACTGCGCAACAACTCTTTTAGAGGGATCATTCCGAATGAAATTGGAGATCTGAAAGAGCTCGAGGTGTTAGACCTGGGTTACAACAATTTCAGTGGTCCGGTTCCATCTAACCTCGGGAACAACTTCTCGCTGTCAATTCTGTAAGTATATCTAGTTGATATGTAACACCTTACTGAGACTAATGCTCCTCCAGCTCCTTTTTTTTTTTTTTTTTTCACTGGCCAGTATTAATAAATTTTCGGGTTTTTTTTTTATCCCATCTAAATTTGGTGCAGTCTTCTGGACAACAATGAAGCTCTGGATAGCTTATCTCCCGAGCTGAATCAGCTTCAGGTGGTGTCTGAACATCAGGTGGGTGAGAGCCATCTACGCCTCGCTTCTTCTAAGGCTAGCTGCAGCAGCAGATCCTTTCCTTGGTGAGTTTAATCATAGCTGACCTTTGCTACATTTGTCTGTTTCGATATCCTACAATATCCTTGGTAGGTTGGCTGGGAAAATTGCATGAATGAATAATGAATGCTTTCACCATCTCCCCATTTCTTTCTGCATTACATTGCTAAGGGTAAAAAGAGCAAGTTATCTCTCTTTGGAATGCAAACTGCATGATAAAACCTCCCTTTTTCACTGAGTTGCAATGTAATACCACTACTTCCAGTTGCAAATGATACTCAAGCAAGCAACCTCATTATTTGTCTCTTGTTTGGTCATTTATTCATGAATGATGAACTTGAATTGAATTTTTGATTTTATTCTAGATTATCATTGGAATTTTCACCTAAAGCTTATCCCTACTGCCCCGGCCCCCCGGCCCCTATGAAAAAGAACAGTCCCAATCTTTCTTATGATGTAAGTTGGTAGAAGTTGGTTTCGGTCGTATGTGACTACCATTTTGTTGCTTCAATAGACATTCCAATCTCAGTTAGTAGTTAACCCCCCCCCCCCCAAAAAAAAGACAGGTAATGCGAGCCAAAGGGCAATGCAATACATATATACACATCAACAGAGAGGGTCACCTAGGATCTAACCTACTAAACATCTCAATCTTAACCATCAGGTTAAACTTTATCTGTTTCATCGCAATTTTTATGGCTTTCAGTTGCTTTTGAATTATCCGTTTCATCTTGGTCCTTTGCTTCTTGATCAGGTACATTAGCCAGCCAGAAGGATCTGTTGGAAGAAGCCTGCTACAGCTGGGACGTGTGGGAAGACAAATTGTGAAAGGTATCAGAGGGACTGCTTCATCACGACCACAGTCAATAGCGCCTTCACCAAGTCATTCCCCATCCCCATCCCCATCCCCATCCCCATCCCCCTCTCCATCACAATCACGCTCTCTTCCTCACTCCCATGCATTTAGATCTCCTTCTCCATCACCACCACCAGCATTTGCTCCATCACCCTCTCCATCAGCTGCTCCATCTCCATCACCATTAAGTGGCTCACCCTCACCGGCACCTGCTTCTGTGTTGCTTCCACCATTAGATCCTCCTTCCATGCCTCCAGCAAATCTGCCTATTGTTTCTGCACCACCAACATCAGCAGCACAGGCTGCCAGAGTCCCAATATCTTCATCTGCTTCTAATGGAAAGTCAAAGGGCTCTAGAGCAAAGCATCACAAGGTTGCAATTTGGGCCTCTATTGCTGGGGCCTCTGCATTTCTAATTATTTCAGTGGCTGCTGTTATTATCTGTCGTGCCAGTAAGGTGGTTACTGTCAAACCTTGGGCCACCGGGCTAAGTGGGCAGCTTCAGAAAGCATTTGTGTCAGGTGTTTCCCAATCTATACTACCATTCTGCTAAATAACATCGTATTTTAATACTTCTAACCCATAGGGTTAGATGCTCAAATGCAATGTTCCAGCAAGCTCTTGCTAACATTTTTGCACTGCAGGTGTGCCAAAGCTCAAGAGAACAGAACTTGAGATAGCTTGTGAAGATTTCAGTAACATTATTGGGTCTTTGAATGATGGGATCGTCTACAAAGGAACTCTTTCCAGTGGAGTTGAAATAGCTGTTGTGTCAAGCACAGTAAAAACTCGTGAGGAATGGTCAAGGAATCTGGAAGCCCAGTTTAGGAAGAAGGTATGATGTCCCTAATGATGACACTTTAATTGCCTACAAAATGTCACATATGGTTCTGAATTTGTCTTTTCTGCTCATGTCTACAGATAGAAACATTGTCAAAAGTGAACCACAAGAATTTTGTAAACCTTATTGGTTATTGTGAAGAAGAGAAGCCTTTCACTAGAATGATGGTTTTTGAGTATGCTCCAAATGGGACACTCTTTGAGCATCTACACAGTAAGCATCTCTACATCTGACTCACTCTCTTCTCATTTAGCACCATAGTCAAAATAACAAAGCATGCAACTGTGTTTTTGATTCATTTCTCTCAAAATGTCTTCTTGCAGTAAAGGAAGCAGAACGCTTGGATTGGGGCATGCGATTGCGTATAATCATGGGCATGGCATATTGCCTGGAGCATATCCACGAGCTGGACCCACCCGTACCTCACAGGGACCTTCATTCTGGCTCCATATATCTGTCAGAAGACTACGCCGCTAAAATATCAGATTTCAGCTTCTGGAATGAGGGTACTGGAACTAAGATGAGATCCCCCTCCTTGCAGCTGTTAGAGGCAACACTGACAGACATAGAAAGCAATGTCTTCAACTTTGGGGTTGTTTTGTTTGAAATTATCACTGGTAGGATGCCTTTTCTGGAGGACAATTGCTCTCTAGCAGAGTGGGTTTTAGACTTGTTGGAGAAAGATAACATACCATGGGAACTTGTCGATCCAACACTGAGCTCGTTTCAAGAAGAGGAGGTCCAGAGACTGTTCTACATAATAAAAGATTGTATGCAACCTGATCCGAAAGAGAGACCAAGAATGAGAGAGGTTGCAGGACGTTTGAGAGAGATAACGCGGATGGGGCCTGATGTTGCGATCCCCAAATTATGTCCTCTTTGGTGGGCAGAACTTGAGGTTTTGTCCATAGAAGCAAATTGAAGGGGTTGATCCTGAAAGTATAAGCTTATGGTGAGTTTTGCTCTGCTTGATTCCACGTTTCATCTCAAAACGATGAGTCATGTTAGGATTAGATGGCATTTGTATGTAGAGAGAGGATAAGATCATCAGTTCCGGACCCTTAACCTGAAGGACTGGAACTGAATTGAGAAGTTCCCCAAGCAGGTCTATTACTTGTTAAGTTTAGGAGACTTAGAAGGAGTGGCTATTTTTGTGTATATATGAGTGAGAAAAACAGGGAATTCATTTGTTTGCTGTGTTTGCTGCTTACTCATAGTTAAGCTGCGGCAGCTGTTTGATTTTTACTGAGCGAAATGTCTAGTGAAATGGAACAAAGCATATTGATTCTTTTTTTATATTAAAAAATTATTTTCTGGTTAAATTTCAATTTGTGATTAGGAAGATCTACCCTGAAACTTCGACGCTCCTCGAGAGTTTGTTCGTTTGAACGTGTAAGACTAGTATTTAGCGAGCAACAACATTTAGGTAAATGCTTATAATTTTCCCCGGAGGAAGCTTGTATCATACATAGCCTTGTTTTTTTCGTGCGTCAATTCGAAAATACCAATCTCAATCCACTTCAACTTATTTCAACCCATTTCTACTATTTTAACCAAGTTCAATTTATTACATAACAAAAATTCAACCCACTTTAATCTACCTCAACCCATTTCAACCTACTTTAACTCACCTCAACCTACTTCACCCTTTTACCTATCTCAATTTACCTACGAAAAGAACAGGCCCATAGAGAAAGAAGGCAAATGCTATAGTTGCGACACCTGTCTCATTGATAATTAATACTTAGTGTTTATTTTTTATTTAAAAAATTTTAATTTATGATTTAATGTTACAATAAAAAAGTTAGTGCGAATGCTGTGATCTTGACAAACGGCAATTGAAAAGTTAATATTATAGTTGATTTAAATGTTAAACTTTGGTTTAATAGGACTCATCTCCTTTCCTTGAATTAAATAAATGAAGAAAAAAATTAATATTGTAAAGATTAATACATGTATTAATCATTACTTTCTCAAGAAAAAAGAATATTAGAACACTAACATTTTACAGTATTTTTAAAACTGTAATTTAATAAAAGTCTATTCATGATACGGAATTGGTGCTTCATTACGCGAAAGGCTTTGCCATTGGAAATGGATCATCAAAAACTGACATTGAAATTTTAATGATTGAGACTTGGCGGCGTCAAAGAGATCATAAAAATAGAGATGACCTTTTCATCTCAATTAGCAGAAATTGTCGCCCTCGTCACGGCAAATCATGGAGATGACCTCACCATGTTATATAACGCAGATTGGTGGATGTGTGGCCCATTTCACTTGGTGAGTGACCATGAAAGAATGCCATACTAACTACCATTTGGAGATTTTGAATACTAAAATAGCAGCACATCTAATTTGTTGGTCAACTCAGCCATACAGAACTCAATATATACTGTAATTCTTAGGCTCTTAAAGATACATGCTATCAGAAGCTACATGTCAATTTTGCAGTGCATATTGCTCCATAGACACTAAGAAACCAAGGAATTTGACATTAAAGCACGGACAGTTTTACCAAGGCAAGCAAACATTCGGATCATGTGTGGTGCATCACATACCACATGCTGTAACGCATCCCTATTTTGGTAGAGTTGATAACGATGATGTACAAGTTTGCGAATATATACACTACATTCTGCACATTGAAATTACACAAAAGTTACCTTGACCTATATGCAACTCTGGCATCTCTCCCATCAGGCAAAAACATGCTTTTCTTGGGTAGTAATGTCAGTAATAATCCCCATCATCTACACCATTTTCGCAATCCAAAGCCTGTACTTCTTTATATACATATATACAAGACAAGGTCCAATCAACTCAGCATCAGAGAGGCGTCTGCAAAACCTGAGGTAGGTCCCGGCATGCCCTGGTTGCTGGATCTTTCGTCGAAGTCCCTGAAGAACAGCAATCCTGTCCAACCGCTCTGGGCTCAATCCCATGTCGAGCATTTTCGTAACTGTTTCTGCAGCATCCTCGAAATTCCCCCCTTTTATATAGCCTCTCAGTAACCATGTTAAAGTCTTCTTTTTACCTGAAGCACTCGTGGCCTCCAATCTGGCTAGCAGTCTTGAAACAGCGCCAGCTTCCCCTTGTGAAGCACAGATGGCTAGCACTATGTCGTAAACGTGTCTCTGAACCTCCTTCCCTGTAACCTTCATTTCCCAAAGCTGTCTTTCAGCTTCAAGTCCACGGCCAGCACATATATACATAGCAAGCAACTTCTCGTGAACCAAACTTAGGACAGAAGTGTTTCCCTCTTCGGCTACCCAGCTTGCCATTTGTATCCCTTCTTCCAACACATCGGACTGATACTTTTTCACAAGTTCAATGTTTTCACCACCCAGTCCTTCAATAAAACCATCTTTTGCAAAGCCCTTCAATTTCCACAGTGCTTTTCCAACTTCATTCAACTCTTTGACCACAGCCGTCATTGCAATCAAGTAGCTGTAGGTTTCAGGTTTTAACCCAGTTTCCCTAAGATGAATTACCAGTTTCACTGCATCCCTGTAATTTCCTTCTTCCTAAAAGAAATCGATTACAAACTGATCAACACTGTAAACCTTAGGGACCAGCGTATGGAAAACCACAAAAGTGCAGAAAAGTCCCGTGAAAACTAATGTGAAGAGATAAAATTAATAGCTACAAGAGTAACAAACTAAGAGCTCCCTCTCCCGCCCCCGGAGGTGCCACAACAACCCCAAAACAACCAAGTTCAAATTTACATTCCCTTGCATCAATGGGAAAGTTTTGTTTTTTTTGTTTTGTTTGGGAAGCAGCATGAATAGGAACGATGAAAGGGACTATTTAGTGGTACAAGTTACCTTCCCACATAGTGAAACGGTGTCCTCCTGAGTGATAGATTAGAGCCCTTATGGGTCATCTGACAATCTCCACCCACCCACCACCGAAAAAGGTAAAGAAATCCCGGTAAAGAAATCCCTTGCATTGCCCATAATTTCACAGGTGAAGAAAATGCAGTATTCAGCAAATTCCTTTAATTCCAGTAAGAATATATAGATGAACATGAACACACATCCTCAGATTGGCTGCTTAGAATATGCATATAATAAGAAGCTTTTTGTTAGTTCTCACAATAAAAATGACAATCATAGTGAATTCAACCATGTTTTCAATCACACAATTCGCAACTACCTCAGGAGTAACATGACACAACACACCAAACCATTATATCAAAGTCCTGCCAAGGCCAAGAATTTGTAGGGGAAGTCATCTTAAATCAATGTAGTCTTATGCTGTAATCGAACTGCAGAACTTTTGTTCTTGTTAGCCCCTAGATTAGAAAAGGATTTGATTGCCTATTACTCCATAACAAGAGCAAGAATAGGACACTTTATACAGTATATGATATACATAATTGCAATAATGAAAACTCACCATCATCTTCCAAGCAAGGTACCCAGCAGGACCTCCCTTGTGCCTATCATCCCCACCATCCTCTAAACATGGAATTCCCCTAGTCAGAACTTCCTTGACAAAAGAGAGAGCATGATCCTTCTTACCCAAATCCCAATACACAGAAATGGCCTTCTCCATCATGCTGAAATTGGGTGTAAGACCAACACAATCCATGTCAACCAAGAGATCAACGACTTCCCTAACATCCTTCTCATCTTCAATCATCTTCTTGACCCGCCCACACATGATTGAAACCATCAATTCCATGGTCTCCTTATCAACCCTATTCTCCTTCTTGAGCCACTCAAACACCTCCAAAGCACACCATGAGTCCCTCCCCTCTTGAGAAAAGTAGACCAACACAAGCTGCAATTCCCGGACTGATAGACGATCGTTCATCTCCTCCAGAATGTCAGATGGTTCACGGGTCATCCGCTCTAATTCTTCAATTGCTTCGAAGAATCCTTCCCCTATTTCATCCTCATCCCCACTCGTCAAGACTCGATCCAACTCGACCGAGTTGAACAGCCTAAATTGTCGGGTTTTACTTCGAATTGGGACTATGCATTTCACCTTTTTATCCCCAGTTTGGCTCATGGGTACCCTCGAGCATGCTTCAATTCTCAAATTTCTTTGAACAACAAGGTCTACATACCCCGCAGGATAAGGGGATTTTAGATAGTTTAACGAAGCAAACCCACTCGCAATGGACATTTCTGGGGCAGCAAGAAGACTCAGAAGGAAATATTATGCAAGGAAATATAAAAGCAAACAAAATTCAGAATTGGAGGTGCTGGGTAAGAAGTTGGAATTGAATTCAGAGACCCAACTTCAGGTTCATGAAGATAAATAACTGGAATTAACCAAAGATGACAATTGGGCAGACAGTTGGGCAAAGACTATCAAAAGCTAAGCTTTACACTAATGATAATCCAACCGACTGGAATTGAAAATTGAGGGAGAATCGAGGAGACAAACCCAGGAAAATGAGAGAGGCAGAGAAACAAAAGGGAAAGCGGCGGTGAAGATTTCACACAACTCCCGACGGCTCCACTCTCTCTCTCTCTATTTCTCAAGACCTCCAGGTGCGTTTCCGTGCTCCCTTGGGCCTCTGAGACGACAAAGAATTTTTTATTTTTTTATATACTAATCTGGATCCGTACTTTGTACAGAGCATGTTTAAATAGATATTTTATAGATATATTATCGAAATAATAAATTAATAGTTATGATAGATATGACTAATATTATAATTTGAAGAAGATAATGAAAAAACTCAATGAAAAAGTTAAGTACACAGCAACTTCGTGCATAACCAATTGAATTAACAATTGAAAACTATATGATTATGGAAAAAGCTATGTAAGTATGATAGAGACAATATAGAGTGAATTTGCCACAAAACATACTAAATAGGGTGATGATAAGTCAATCTATGACGCCAATGATGAAAAATTCTACCTCCTTCTTTTGTTGGTGAGCAAAAATTTATAAGTCATTAATTGTCTAGTTAAGTTAGGTAGAAACTATTTTAAAGTCGGTTTTGTTTGAATTTCACATGTAACATAAATAAAATTTGTCTTTCAACGAAAATAATTTGAACATTATATTTATACTAATATATAACTTTTTTGACTATTTAAAGTGGCCCATTAGGGGGTGCTAATATAATTATATATTCATAGTTTGTACATTTGGTTTTCATGTCAACTCACAATAGCTTTATGGGTTTCGATATAAACTTTCAATTCCCTTATATTGTCTTACAAGAGATGGGTTGAGTTCAGATTTGTGGGTTAAGATATTTCTTAGTTTGAAGTGTTATGACAATTTGGGATATTTTAGTTTAAATCGCAAAAAATTAATTATAATTTTAGGTGTTTTATGAAGAAAATTTGATTATTGGATTTGTATAGTTTAAAGAAAACAAAAATTATTTCATTTTTCCTTGTGCATTAAATAGATTAGATTTTGGTCAATTTATTTGAAATGTTAAAAAATTAATTATACTTTTAAGATTTACATGAATTAAATTTAATTATTAGATATGTATGCTTTGAAAGAAAAAGAAAAATATTTTGTTTATTTCCTTCTGTTAAATAGATTATATTTTATGTGAAAGAAATTCAGCTTCACGGGCATAACATGATGATCGTGTTTTTATTTTTAATTTTTTTATATTTCACTTTAACCCTTGTAATATGTTATATTATGCTTATAATATGTAATTTTTCAGCATAACCCTTACATATATTTGATCATAATTAATATTAACTATATTATCCAATTCAAAGAGAAAGATAACAACGACGACAACGACAATGACGTCAACAACAACAATAGTAATAATGAAAATAATCATGAAAATCATATTTATATTTCTATTATATCTAATAATGCATGCTCAAATGTATATTTGTATCGAAAAAGGCAAAATAATAATAATCATGGAAATAAAAAATGTTTATTATTTCTATATAAATGTGTATACTATATTATGTGTTAATAATAAGGTGTCATATAAGGTTTTACGGCTTGTTCAGTAATTATAATTCGGTTTCCTTAAGTTAGAACTTCTAAAACATGAACTTATTCTATAATAATAAAATAATAAAAATTTTTATATCTATTATAACCTCTTAATCTCTCTTTGATAATTAGATAATCATAATTAATATTAACTATGTTATTAAATTCAAAGAGAAAGATAACATCGCCGACAACAACAATGACGATAATAAAATAATAGTAATAATGAAAATAATCTTGGAAATGATATTTATTTTTCTATTAGCTCTAACAATATATGCTCAATTTTATATTTGTATCAAAAAACACAAAATATTAATAATAATCATGGAAATCAAAAATGTTTATTATTTCTTTATAATTGTGTATATTATATTATGTGTTAATAATAAGGTGTCATATACGGTTTTGTGGCTTGTTCAGTAATTATAATTTGGTTTCCTTATTAAAACTTCTAAAATATGAACATATTCTATAATAAAGAACTAATAAAAATTTTTACATCCATTATAATATCTTAATCTGTCTTTGATAATTAGATGATCATAATTAATATTGACTATGTTTTCAAATTCAAGCAGAAAGATAATAATGACAGACACGATAATGATGACAACAACAACAATAATAATAATGAAAATAATCATGAAAATTATTCTATTATCTCTAATAATACATGCTTAAATTTATATTTGTATTGAAAAATACAAAATATTAATAAGAATGATGGGAATCAAAAACGTTTTGTTCAGTTGGAGCCATAAAAGGCAATATAATGCAATGAGGGAGGGGAGAATCGAACCTGAGACTTAATGTGTCTAGTAAAGAGTACAATACAATGAGGGAGGGAGGAATTGAACCTGAGACCTAATGTGCTTAGTAAAGAAAGAGATATTATTGCATGTGCTATCTATTGAGGCAGTTATCGAGATAAATCCAAAGGATGAGATTGTCTAAGATTGTGATCAACAGTTGTGCAGCAACATTTATGCGAAATTCACTCTTATGTTAGCACTTTTCATTCCCTCAATACTCAACCCGTTACACATTTTAGCATTTATAGTATAAAGGTAGTATCTCTTGGTACCTATAATGGTCAAAAACGCAAATTCATTAGTAATAAGTCGTTCTTTTCATTTAAAAGCTCATAGTTGTAGTTGATAAAGGATCGAGTTACAAACGTAATTAAACCACACCAAGAAAATTTCAAATTAATGTGAAGTCCATCCAAACTTAGCCAACAATCTTTAAGTTACATTATGTGTTTAGAGAAACACACAATCAGAACACTCCCGTTAAGCCTTCGTAACTCATGTAAAAGGTTACTAATGTAATGTATGGTTAGATATAATCAACTTTATAATGCAAACAAGTTTGTAATTGTATTTTCATTACCTTATTTGGTTATATGAGAGTATTGCAATATAAGAACTATCTTGTAATTATGATTACTACAAACTAAGTAATCATGATTATATTGTAACGTTGATTGTATTACATTGCCATTACATTACATCCAACCAAACATCAGATAATAGTATTGCAATAATAAAATACACAAGAGCTTAGAGCTTTGTTTGTGTGTTTTAGGCTGGGGATAATATATTGCAGTCATATGATTTTCTAAATGGAGTGGGGAAAAAAAATTGACCCCTTAAATCTCACATGAGGTTTGCAAAAAACATTTTAAAAATAAAAAAATCTAGCATGAGAATCGTGTACAGTAAAGTAGATGTACAAATTCATTAGAGGACAATCTTGCTAAACTTGACAACCTCTCTTGCAACATAAAATCAAACTAATCTAGTCGCTTTTTTAATTTTAAAAATAAAAAAATAAAATTCAATATTCAATTTTAAAAAATAATTTTTATACAATACAAATCTTTTAGTCCTCCCCCGATGTAAGTTGTGACCCCCTTTCTCTCCAAGTCCCTTCATTTTCACCTCTACAGAAAGTTTCGGGCAAATCTTCTCGCTCCTACTAAGAAGCAACTCAAATCAGGATATGAATTTGGTTGAAATTGATACCAATGAAAGTGTATAGTATACGATTGAGTTTCATCGATATCCTGCACTATCCCATCAAGGCCACCAGTTAAACGACCCGTCGTCACTATGCTTAGTATGCTACAGTAGAAGGCCAGGGCATACGAACATTTGGTTCAGTTTCTTTTAGAGAATTTGGAAGTATTAGACCTAGATTTATGGGTGCGGGGGGGGGGGGGGGGGGGAAGAAGGTTGATCATGTCATTTGTGAAAGAATTGCATGTGCCCATGGAGTGGACTTGGGCTCATTTATTTACAGCCATACACTTGTATGTCGCTGATAAAGAGTAGAACGGTTTTAGACAGAGTGGGTAGTTCAATTCATGTGGGGGAGATTTGCTGATTTATTCGTAACCACTTTAACATTTTTTTAAAATCAAAAATTGAAAATTTTAAAATCTTAGAGCAAAAAATGTTGTAGGTAAACGAAGATGGACGGATTTTTTGAAATTTAAAATTCATTGTTTATATTCAGGCGGGATGCAACTAAATTGTAAGGATGAGAGAGGGAAAGCTTTTCAGCCCCTTATTATTCTACTATTTATTATGTAAAGATTTTTTTTGGTTTGGGGGAGCATATATTTTGGAGAATCCACACAAAGATATGATAAGCCAGAAAGGATTTGGATAATATACATTATATATGTAGGAGTATGCACTTTTACTTGTTATATTTTTATATTTTTTAATATACATTTGTTTTATAAATAATTTTTAATATATACTGTTAAGAGTATGATATAGACTTTGAAAAATTTGTAATTTTTTCCTTGTGGCTAGTGGCTTCAATTTTGAAGGAAGATGATCGTGGGCCAAACACAATCGGTTTTAGGGTTCAGGGTGCTGATTGAAAGCCCAGATGGTCTAATGTAGTTCCATTGAGTAGGCAAAGAATAATCCAATCTCTGCTTTTTATTAGGGTTCCTGTTACTTAGCTTTCAATTCCAGCTAAGTGGCACATGTCTCATCTACGTTGCGTTAACAGAGTCACAAACAAGCATTTATTCTGCTTTCTTTGCACTCTTGCTTTGCTTTCTCCACATTCTTTTAAGGCTTCGATGTCCTCTTCCAGGGAATGGCAAGTTTCTATCATGCGTGAGTTTTAATTTTTCAAATAAGCAAAGGTAGATTATTCTTTGAATGGTATTTAGAGCTTGTTCTTTTTCACGATAAAATACAACTGTAAGCTGTAAGAAAATGTAAAAAGTTGTAAGAAGCTATAAGGAGATGTAAGAGATTGTAAGAAGATGTAAGGAAATGTAACCAAATATAAAAAGCTGTGAGCAGATATAAATAGTTGTAAGAAACTATAAGGATAGATGTAAGGAGTTGTTAAATTATTGAAAAGTTGTATACTATAATTTGTAGACATGTATTCATATTATTGGTGTTTAATGTACGATTTGCGAAATAACGTATAATATATTAGTCATATTTACGAAAAAAATTGATACCATCAGTAAACAAATTATTTCTTAATATTATTGAAACAAAATTTTTCTTTTACAACGAACGTTTTGAATGGAAAATAATAATATTAAAATAATATACTTATTGAAAATAAACCTTTAACCAAGTAAATTAGACAACAATAAAATATATAAAACCCCACAAATTTTTTCTATCAAAATTTCCTTCAATTCAGGTGATTTCTTATATTTACGTTAGTTTGATCTTCAATAAGCAAAATGTAACCCCCCAAAAAAAAAAATTCTCACAAAATTGAATAGAACTTTTAAAATGAAATCCTCTTTTAAGTAAACAACTTTAAATGAGACAGGAGCAGCAACTTGAGATAATCATTTCTTATTGTATTCTTTACAATTTTATTATTCTGCATAATAAATGCATATTAATCTCAGCAAGGGAACCAAATTTGGAATGATCACCAAATGTTAAACTGTATAATGATAGCAACAAAATTGTCATGGGTAATCTTAGGGATGAAATAGCTGTAATGCTTTCGTCACATATAGTTTGAGAGTTTTTATATATAATTCAGACTTAAACCTGAACGAAAGCGCCTTTTTTTTTTATGATTTTAAAAACATATTCACTTATTTCATCTATAATAACAAAGATTGTTCATGTAAAAACTCAAATAAAACTTACATCATTAAATTCTATTTTTATGTTTATATAAATGTTGTGTTCATAATATATTCACAAATTCTGTATATTGATAGTATAATGTAACGGCCAGAACCTAAGATTCATGCTAATTACCTTAAATTATCCTAACTACAAATTAATCAAGTTGGACATCACATATCAATTTAGCATTTTATGTATATATAATTATATATATAATTTTGGACATCGCAGGTTGAAACGACGGCGTGGCCTCGAAATGAACCTCGTAATGCTCCTAAATAATTCCTTCAAGTGCTAACAAATATTTGAATGCCCGCATAATAAAAATTAGCCTAATTATCAAATGGCTAATTTG
Organism: Carnegiea gigantea; assembly: GCA_029747015.1. Classification (NCBI taxonomy): domain Eukaryota; kingdom Viridiplantae; phylum Streptophyta; class Magnoliopsida; order Caryophyllales; family Cactaceae; genus Carnegiea; species Carnegiea gigantea. Next base: position 255,976 of record JAKOGI010000196.1, on the reverse strand, counting down.
TAAAATAATAATAGTAATAATAATAATAATAATAATAATAATAATAATAATAAGTGAACAAATATAGTAACAATCTAATAATAATAATAATAATAATAATAATAATAATAATAATAATAATAATAATAGGGTGAGTTATGTATATAAAAATAGTTAAGTAATAATCAAAAATGAAAATGTTACACCCAAATTTTTCACCCAAAACATGTACAATTCTATTTATTAATTTTAGCCAAACCTATTACTTCAATTATCTATATATGTATATGTATATATATATATATATATATATATATATATATATATATGTATGTGTATGTATGTATATACAATGAATGAAATAAAGATAAAAAGAGTTGGGATAAATGTGAGAATTTTCCAGAAAAAAATCGGTGTCAACAAGTAAAAGGTAGAAAGAAAAAGGAAAATAAATAATAAAAACTTAAATTAGACAACGCAAACTTAAACCAGCAAAAAAAAACAAAAAAAAAAAAAGAAAGAAAACCCAAAACCCATAACCCCTTTTCTCTGCCCCCTCACGATAGAACCAAACCCCCATGCTATGTTTTTCGCTGCCTCTGGACCGCCATCGTCGACCGACCGATGCCACCCAACCGCCGCCCAGTACTGCCATCCCGACCGTCCCCTTCTCAAGCTTCTTGTGTGTGTGTTTGAGTTGTCTGAGGAGATGAGATGTGAAAACCCTAACTCCTCCTTAATTCAATTTTTGATGTTTTGAATATGAATTTCTATAGTAAATGATGTAATTAGCCTTGGTGAATGTCAATTTGTTGTTTTCTTGAATATTGGCCGTGAAGTTGAATGGATCAGGTGAGATATGGAATAAACATGGTATTAAGGGGGGTGATGTTTGGTGTTAAGATTGGGCTTGATGATGTTATTTTGATGATGTTGAGATAATTTTAGTGCCTACTAGAATGAGATCAAAGTAAAAACCATGTTGGATGGATGAGTTATGATCATGAGATTGAAGGATTAGGGTTATAGCTTGAAATGATATTTAAGTTAATTGTGTAGAGTTATTAATGTTTAAATGAGCTAATGAACGATCAAATAGAGACGTATGTATAAATATGTACAAGGTTAATGTGGGTGTTATGTTATGATCATGACTTGGTGATTTGGATTGTAATTGGAATGAAATTAGAAACTTTATTTTGGTTGAATTGGTGGTTTTAAGTTAATTATAATGAGCATTTGAATGAAATTGATGAGAAAGTAGTGTTAATATTTTGTGTATTGGGGGTGTGCGTGTTTGTCATGAGTTGGTAATTGGGGTTTCGATGTGGGGTGAAGTTTAAATTTTAATTGGGTAGCTTTAATAGTGTTTAAGCAAGTCTTTAGTAATGATCAAATGAAAATAAAGAGATATAAGCATATATAGTCTGTTGTTGTATAAGTATATGACAAGATTTAACTTTCCAAGTGAGGATGGGGGAGAGGAGAATGGAGGGAGATATAGTAACTTTGAATGTTTGAAAATCATAAACTAAGTATGAGAGATTCTAGGATTTGGTTATTAAGGGAGAGAGAAAGGAATAAGTAGCTTTGTAAAGTGGAGTTGCTAACATAACATACCTATGTTGTTTTATTTTATAATAATAATTGTATGATTGAGACTCGACTTAAACCGTATCACAATCCAAAGTTTAACGGCTAATGGCGATTTGTTAAAGAGAAAAACAATAACCATAATAATAACGTTAATAATTGCTATAAAATAGCCACAATTCTAACAATAATAATAGTAATAGTAATGATTAATAATGTCATTAATATTAATAAATGCGAAGAAATAACGTGATTAACAAGCTTTCCATAATAATTCGAATAGTACTGGTGATAACGCCTTTAATAACAAACTCAAGATGAGCCACACCATTATATTACTATAACATGTATTAAAAGATCGTTAGCCGTGTGAAGGAGAGAAACAAAAACAAATAAGATAGAACCAAATTAAGTTGAAAATAATTGTTATACTGATAATAAAAAGATAAGTTTAGGGACTTTAATTTATTCATTAAGTCAATAAATGTAATAAAACTTCTTAATCTTACAGTAATCGAGAGAAATTACATATTTGGAGCAGAAATTAAGCAATCTCTGTCGTTTCAAGCTGTCAACAAATGATTTTCAGTAAAATGGAGAGAGATTATCAAAAACCAGGTACGTACATTGCATATGCTCTTCGAAAACTCACATGTTCGTCAAACTATACAAAATCAATATGATATTCATATAATGAATCATTTTATGCAATGTTTTGTCACCTAAGCAAATGGCTCCATCAATTATCAATTATCAAGGCTTATACCCTTTAATTTACCTGCACGACTGTAACTCAGGTTTTTCGATCGGTCGGGGAGGTGTGCACTTATCTCAAGATGGCTGCAGACTTCAACAAGGATTCACTTTCGGATATTAACCGGCAAATCAACTTTACTTATATGTTCTTTCTCTTCTGTTTACAAAACAAAATGTTTTGATATGCGAGCACCCGACTAATTTAAACTCAAAGTCTATTTTACTGCATAGGAGTGTATGTGCTGAGGTTTGGCTCATATTTCGAACGTTTTTGTGTTTTTATTTTAGGTAAGGGATCAGTGAACAATCCTCCTCCTGACAAACCAGAGGGTAGCAAGAAATGAAAGAACATTACAATTCCTTTTAATGAGGATTCGCTAGCCAAACACTCACAGGGATTTATCGGCTAGCTCCCTAAGCACCTAAAGGTTGTGTATTCTTTTGGACATTACAGTCACTAGTATTTTGTAATCATATGCTGAGTTATAAATGGTTGAATGTGTGTATTTGAATTATGTGGTGAGTCAGGTGATTAATCGGGTAACAGAATGATACAGGTAAATCTAGTTAGCCTTGTTTTGTTACAGAACGGCGATAATGCCTTTAATCAAAAGACTTCCGCTGCCAATCAATAGTAAATGAGTAATTAAGCTTTAATAATCAGGTATTAAGAATTGCAGGCGTTACATATATATATATATATATATATATATATATATATATATATATATATATATATATATATATATATATATATATATATTTGCGTGTGTGTGTACACACACACACACACACACACACACACACACATATATATATATATATGTGTGTGTGTGTGTACGTATGTGTATATATACAACGACAACAACAACAATTCAGGTTAGGCTGATAAAGTATATATATGTATGTCACAACAACAACAACGTACATATATATGTATGTATATAAATGTACATACATATATATGTATGTATGTATATGTATGTCACGGGTTCGAGCCGTGTAATCAGTCACTGATAAAGTCAGGTTAGGCTGCCTACAATTCACCCCATGGGGTGCGACCGTTCCCCGGACCCTGCGTGAATGCGGGATGCTTGTGCACCGGGCTGCCCCCTTATGTGTGTGTCTCTCTCTCTCTCTCTCTCTCTCTCTCTCTCTATATATATATATATATATATATGTATATATGTATATATACATATATATATACATATATATATATATATATATATATGTATGTATACATACATATATATATATATTATATACATATATATATATATTATATTAATACATACATATAATATATATATATATTATATATATATATATATATACATATATATATATGTATGCGCGCGCGCGCACACACACACACACATATATATATGTGTATACATACATACATATATATATATGTACACACACACACACACACACACACATATGTGTGTGTGTGTGTGTGTGTATATATATATATATATTTATATATATATATTTCTGTAATTTTTAGAACAAAAATAAATAAATTTTATATAAAAATCTATATGGGATGTAAGAAGATGCACGAAAATGTAAGAAGATGTAAGGAGATATAAGAAAATGTAAGAAATTGTAAGGATTATATTAAGGATGTAAGGAGCTGTAAGGAGACGTAAGAAGATGCAAAAAGTTGTAAGTTGTTAGTTAAATTCTCCCAAACGCAAAAAAGAACAGGGCCTTAATTTGAGTAAGGATGGATGAGTAGTTATCAAGAAAAATAAGTAAGGATTTATTGAGGTATTTCGGACTAAAGTATGTCAACTAGTTTATTTAATAAAATCTTTTCAGATGGTAGTATATATATTATAGTTTTTCTTTTGAAATAATCAATAGGCCTTCTTCTTCTCTACTGGTATAGCCTTAGTTTCAATTTTTTTGTATTTTGTTTATTGTCATGATTTCTCAGGGTTTCAAGACTTTTTGTCCTCCTTTCTTTCCTCTTTTAAATCAACCTAAATATTAAAAAAAAAAGGATGAAAATAGCAATAATGGAAACGATGAACTAGTTACTACAATTAAATAAACAAAAAGCCTTGATGCGGTATCAACTAGGGGTTTAATTCAAATCGGAACTAAAATATATCAATACCTATTCCTAAAAGTTTCAACCAACTCCGACACCTATTTCAACTGAAGTTCCGATATTGGAACCGCAGCGACAAGTGATCAAGCGTAAATCGTTAAAGCCTACCAAATGGACACTCAAATAACTTTTATTCTATTTATTTATTCGATTTTCAAAATCTGTAATTTCATTTGAACTCTGTTGCTCTTTTCTCTTTGAATTATTCCAAATAAAATGTAAGAATATATCATCAATGAGCAAAAATACTTAATATGACTTATTTTTCCCTCTTTTACTTCTCCCTCAACTCATGAGCCCATCATTAGTGTTATCATTTGGTAAGTACGATACCCATTGAACCATCTCTGAACTATACCCATTGTCAATAATCTCACCCACACTTGCACCAATACCCATGTCTATAATCATTGGATTTTGTAGTTTGCGGATTTCATTCAGACACGAGTGGCGAATGAAGGTTAATACCATAGACGGCCTATATTCAAGTATGATATGCGTTCAGATCATTGAAAGATTGCAAACCAGTCTTGTTTCAGAAGTTCAGTGCTGAGAAATATGAAATCAAGTAAATTGTTGGATTAAAATTTTATTAGGCAGGGATGAGTTGAACTTTAACCCAAAGAGAGAGAGACCAAAACACTTATTGCATTCTCTTGTAAAACAGGTACAAATTATGACAGCATGAATGGCTCCCAGTGAGGCCTATACCCATGCCTTTTTCTCAACATTATAATGCCTCAAGCCCTTTATGACGGCAGACAATGACGGCTTTGAGGATCAATGATTGACCCTATATATCACCACAAACCTCTTTCAGCGTACGTACCTTGTCCTTATTCACCCCCTACCTCAAGAACTTCGTAGGAGGTCCTCTATCCCAAGAGTGTTTGGTGATAAGCACACTTAACTATGAAATTCTTGGCTCCCTAAAAAGAAAAGGCGTACCTTTGGAGATATAGGTATATATGTCTTCCTTTTTGGGGGGGGGGGGGATTGCAACATGACCCAATTTGATCGCTTTTGGATTGGGTCACTGGGGGCCTAACAATATCAGTTTGGCAGTGAGTGTCAATGTTTTCGACTTATACCTGTAATAAGAGGCCATAGAGAGGAAACCTAAGCAGGTTCAAGCCATAGTTGCCTGTATCCACCATGCGTCAAACTTGGCTCGCACTCGAGATTAATGGGTTAAGGAGTGAGTCGGGCCGCTTTCTCTTCGGTGGTGCAGAGCGGGTTTCAGGTGACACAAAGTTTAATGACATTATAGTGTGGTTAAAGCGTTCAACCGGCGAACCCAACCTGACCTTTCGTGTTAATATTACAGTGCGATCGACAGTAAGTTGATAACACGAATGGGTTTTGATTTATATATTTAATAAGTGTTAATATCGCACCTGTTTCGAAAACGACTAAAATTTACAAAAAAAGAAAAAAAGTAATATGTTTCACAAATCGTAAGACACATTAATCTTATGTCAAAATTAGGCCACGTCATCACAGGTTGATGCACATTAATGCCGCCAGTGTCCTGAGCATCCTTGGTTGAAATCTTTTTAAATCATTTTGTATGCAAATTCTTAAAAATTTTAATAACATCCATAAAAATTAATTAATATTAACTTCAAAATCGGTCATCTATATTCCGAATTTCTAAATCCACTATTGCACGTTATTTTAAATTCAAATTTATCTCAGTGACTTTGAGGGGAGTTGGGACTTGGTGCCATTCGGTCAAACTTCTCAGTCTTCCTAAGTTCGAAGCCTCTTGACAAGCGGGCCTCGATTTGGGCCTTGAGTTCTCCTGTTATTGTAAGGAACAAAACAAATTGCTTGGAGATTATGCGAATTACAGTGAGAAATTAAAGTTGAGATTCATCACTTTAATTCTGGTATAAAAGGAACAGGCCCTTACGTAGTTTCTATGTAGTTTCCATAATCAAAACCGAAATAAAATTAAAATAGAAAAAGAGGTTTATGGCCGGTTGCATGCAACTTATTATTATTTTTGTTTTTTTTAACCAAAAAAAAAAGAGTAATATGGCCGGCTGTAATTTGTGTGGAGAACAACTCCCAGTGGCTCTCCCTCAGCTGTTCATTAGTGTTCCAACGACCATGGGCTGCCAACTGAGCGCGCATCCCTAATTAAGAAATATACCTTGTTTTTAATAGGTTTAGCAAAGTCCGTTTCCATTTTCATCTTAACTACAAAAAGTCATATCCTTCTAAAATTTGAATTTTTGAAATGTGCAAATTCTCCTTAGTTAAAAATTTATATGACGATGTTGATCTTAAAGAAAAAGTGGAGATTAAAAAGGTCACCTTACGAACTTGGTTACGTTACAATCTGGGAGTTTATAAAAATTATATCGTAGTTTCATATACGTTGATATGAAATGCAACACCTCAAGAAGTAAGTACTACCATCACGTGTCCTATACTCCTAGGACTATAGCATTGGCTTTAGTTCAAACAAAGTTTAGTTTGATTTATGTATTGCCTTAGTGCCCGTTAATGACTCACGTCACCATAGGGCTTGTCTCTTTTCGATGAAAAAGAATGATAGGGCATAAGAAGGCACGGAAAGGAAAAATATTTTTCTTAAAGGACGACTTATAAGAAATGAAAATAAATGGTAAGAAATGAGAAATTCTTTTTTAAAAGAGAGTGTTAAGAATTATATTTTTCTTGAAGGAGTTAGAAGAATCATAAAAAATAGTAAGAAATAATATGGAATGAGAAAAAATAAAAAGGGTGGCAAATTTCAATTTACCCTCGCAAATAACAGCCACTCACTAAGTGATATAAGCCTTAGTGGACATGCAGCTCACCAATAAAATAGATTTTCTTAAGTGTGCCCTGACCAAACTAGCCCTCTCCTCATTTTACGTGGCATGCAATGCATGAAGCACTTTACAATAACAAAAATAAAAAAATAAAAAAAGGTGAATGGCTCTGGCTAATTAAACCTAAACCGCGTGGCTTTTGCTGGGGATTTTGCTAAGCTAATTCAGTCAAATCAAGTATTATTTATACTAATCCTAGTATTTAATTTCAGAAATAGTTTCGTATTTCAATTTCCCTTCTTTTCGGGAACGGAAAAAAAATTTATCAGTGGGAAATTTGAAAAATTTATTTATTACAACAATTATAAATTCTGATGGTTGGTCCTGGCAGTATTTGTTTTTGTTTTACTGTAGAAAGTAGACACCCAACTCAACCCCCAGCTCTCGAAAAAGAACAAACTCGAAAAAGAGAGAGAGAGAGAGAGAGAGAGAGAGAATTGAAGGGTGGTTTTGTTGTCCAAGTTTTGATTTTTGAAAAACATTCTGACAATTCAAGAGGGTTTTTGTCGTGGGGTAAAAAATCTCCTCCAAATTTCATATTATTATTTGTCAATTTTTCTGGGATTCAATCTTTGGGAACCCCCCGTCTCTCTCTCTTTCTTCTCTGTTCAAAGCACAGAGAGTCTGGGAGATCAAGAAGAAGATGAGTTGTTTTTTTGCCTGTTCTGGGAATTCAAAGGATAAGCAGAGATCAGAGAGCCCTAATTCTCAAGATGTTGTAAACAGTGTTAAAAAGAAAGCTGAGAATCGAAAGCCATCTGTTACAGGTACTAAACCCCCTTCTCTGGAAATTCATTTCTTTATCCCCCTTTTTCTTCAATTTCTGAATAGTGGGATTGCATGGATTAGGTTTAAAGATGGGGGTTATCTTTCCAATTTGATTGGTTGCCCATTTACTGCTGTTAATTCTGCTGATGATTTTGACCCACTTTGCTTTTCTTTTGAATTGGAATCAAGGGCATTTTAATCCGCTCTTTGAATATCTTTTGGGGTCTTTTATCTTGTCCTTTTACCTTTATTCCGATTTCTGGGTTTGAATTATCGTGATTGCCCAAATTTGTAGATTCAGGGTCTTTGTTTCTTTCTCTGGGTTTACACTGAATTACTGCTTTGCTGACTTGTTTGTCCTCATGAACTTTGAAAGCTGTGTTCTTGTCTTCCTCCATGCATGCTTGACTTCGCTACAAAATGATTTGAATTATCAGTATCTCGAGCCATGCTCATACAGTTTTATACTTTAAACCCATTTGTTGACTTTACCTGGTTCTATCATTACCCTTCTTGTCTCAATTATTACTTTTGTCTTTGAATGTTGACAAGTATCTGGGTGTCATCTGTTTTTTTTCCATTGGTTATCATTGTTGGTGAAAATGAAATATTGTCCATATGTGTTATTCTCAAATTTTCAACTGCATATATGCAGTTTTGTTTGGTGGTTCCACATGTTATATCCAGAAATTTGTTATATGTTGTTTCTATAGATGCATCAGGGGCCAAACAACAATCAGACTCCAAGGATGCCAGTTGGAAGAAAGACGGTAGTGGGCATGTCAATCCATCTTCCGGTGCTAGACACACGGATACAAGGGATATTATTGTAGAAGGAAGCCCAAGTAACTCCTGTGCACGAACATTTACATACCGAGAACTTGTGGATGCTACTGGAAACTTCCGGCGCGACTGTTTACTTGGTGAAGGTGGATTTGGCAAAGTGTACAAAGGACGGTTGCTAGGCACTTGTGAGGTGGGTTTGGTGGACTTGGTGCTTAGATTACATCTAACATCCTTGTTTTCCAAGTTGACATTGATCTTAATCACACCTTCTTTTTCGTGTTATTTGCGTAAAGGGACATTCTTGATGCTTCTTGCTCTTGCTGGGTCTGTCCCAACCCTGACAATCTTCTCATCCACATGTAGGTTGTTGCCATCAAACAACTTGATCGTAATGGATTGCAGGGCATCAGGGAATTTGTTGTGGAAGTGTTGACACTTAGTCAAGCTGATCATCCTAATCTTGTGAAATTAATTGGATACTGTGCCGAGGGTGATCACAGGCTGCTGGTTTATGAGTACATGCCATTAGGATCCTTGGAAAGCCATTTACATGGTAAGCATTTTGGTTTCTACCAGCTGTGCCTCTCTCTAGCAGTCCATGTTCATGCTGTCTTTCAATCATAAGTGAATTCAGCAGCTCATGCATCGTTTTGAATCTGTTTGTACAGACGTTGAATCTAATGAGAAAGCTCTTGATTGGAACACAAGAATGAAAATAGCAGCAGGAGCAGCCAGGGGCTTGGAGTACTTGCACGACAAGATGAAGCCACCTATTATATACCGTGATTTAAAATGCTCAAACATCTTGCTTGGTGAGGGTTATCACCCTAAACTGTCGGATTTTGGGTTGGCCAAAGTGGGCCCTGTTGGCGATAAGACCCATGTGTCAACTAGAGTGATGGGCACATATGGTTACTGTGCACCGGACTATGCTATGACTGGTCAGCTGACTTTTAAATCAGACATATACAGCTTTGGTGTGGTTCTGTTGGAGCTCATTACAGGAAGAAAGGCAATTGATTGTACAGAAGATGGTCGGGAACAGAATCTGGTTGCCTGGGTAAGATGGCCATCTTCTCTTTTCCTGAGTTGTCTTTTGTTGATTTGATGACTTCTATGGTGATGTGTGTTGTTACAGTTTTGGTGACGTACGGCTCTTCACTTCCTGCCTCCTCTCTCCCCCTTATCCAAAACAATGGTTCCTTGGTTACTGCTTGTCACTGCAGTTAAATCTGTTGCATTTGAATTGTTCAATATAGAAATTCCGAGTATACATTGGTTGAACTATCCTCAGCTCATACCTGGAGCTTCCTAGGTTCATGCCTAAATTTTTTATTAGTCTGTATGTCCTCAATCTAGCACGGCTTTATCAAAATTCCCTGCAGGCGGTAATTGTTGATCTCCTATGTCAATTTGTCCAGTTGTAGGCCTTACCAAAATCCCTGTATGGCACAATTATTGTGTTATATGGTTCATTTGAATATCAGGTCTGTACGTGGGCATTGTATACGAAGTTAGAGAAAATTTTTCATTGCAGCTTTAGATTGGTCAATCTATTACATTAAGAAGTCTCATGTCCTGCATGGCTGATAAACTTTGGTTATTACACTGGCAAGTTAGTGGGTTTTAAAAATTCGATTAGCCTAACTCATCAATTTTATCGTGTTCACCACATGTGATATGATGGACACATAGAGTCCCATTGTGATCCCCCCACAAAAAAAGGGAAAAATTCAAACCAAGACTGAGTTCCTTCTGCATCTTGAAAATGGGGAAGATTGTTCAATCTGATGGATCACCTTAGGAACTTGAATTCGGAAAGCAGAGATGATAATTTGAGTCCAATGAATTTTGGTTTGTATACTAATCCTCTGAGGGGTCCACTTGTCTTGATGATGCTGGGTGCCGCCTTTGTCAGGGACTTGATAGTTTTAATGGATTTTCCGATTGCTGGGATAATATGAAAATTTTCCCTCAGGATCTTCATGTTCAGTACACAACCTGTTATTGAGTTTGTCAATCCATAGTCCCCTGAGAGCAGTTTATTACTTAAGGTGTCAATCTTTCATTCGTATCCTCATCTTGGATTTGGAGTGCCTGAACTGGAACACAGATAGCCTATTATTGTTATCCTAGTCTGCATAGTTCTCCTTTGGAACCCTGGAAACATGCAAATGTGTATGACTTGCTTAGCTGATTTTCTAAAATTGAAGACTTAAGTTTTAGTGTAGCTGTGGGTTTGGTAGGTGCAACAACGTTGAGTGTTTGTGTTGTTGGATCTAAATGTTGGTTGGCTAAATATGTAGTGTATTGATCCCAGGCACGACCAATGTTCAAGGACCGGAGGAAGTTCCCGCAAATGGCTGACCCAGCACTTCGAGGTCGGTATCCAATGAGGGGTTTATACCAGGCATTGGCAATTGCTGCAATGTGTGTTCAGGAACAGCCTACGATGAGGCCTCTCATAGCTGATGTAGTCACGGCGCTCAATTACCTTGCATCTCAAAAGTACGATCCTGAGAAGCACAGCAGTCACCATCAGAGAACCCCGTCAACTCCCAGGGCCAGAAGGGATTACAGCAAGCAGAGTGACACAGGGGATGGAAAAGCAGAGAACGAACAGGACAGTGACTAGAAGATGGGAAAGTGGATATGTCATGTATAATTCCGCCATTTGAGAAACAAAAAGAGATACTTCGACACACAATATGGTGCCGTGTTATCGAATTTTGTGTTGTGCAGATAACAGGTGCCACTTGGATATAGTATTCACAGGATATGCATCTGTCTTGCCCATCTCTCTCTCTCTCTCTCTGTGCACATGTGAGCTATGGTTTCCTATTTTCTTTTCTTTGTTATCTTTGGTTTTTGTTGTAGGGCAAGTTGGATGCCTATCTATGATGTTGGTAGTAATCATAGAGCAAAAGACACTTATGCATTGAATGAGCAGGATACCAGTGCTTCATTTTAATATCAAGTCATTTTGACATGGGCAGACTCAGATTCAGATTCAGGTTGAGACTCCCTGTGGAGTTCAGCTGCTATAGGTGCATAATCACAGCACTGCTATGATTCAGGTGGTAGACCATCAGGCATTAGCTCATGTGGTTTGTTTTGTGTCTTCCACTCACTCTGGTCCGCGGTTATCTCTTCTGCTTGAGTCTTCCTAGTGCTGGACCTAGGATACAAATTATATGATAGTTTTGGATCCAAAGATCCGGATTACTCTGCGTGGTTTTTTTTTTTTTTTTCACATTGTTGAAATTGGTTTTGAACCAATACAAATGCTAATAGGTCACACTGAAATCGAATCCAGATGTGAAATTTACGTTGTGATTTAGTTATGAAATTTGATGTGTACGATGTTAAAGCAAGATACGAATCCGGGGCCATTGGAGGATGTTGTCTTGGATGGATCTTGGAATTGCTTTCAAGTTCGAACCAAAGAACAAGTTTGTGCTAAAGAAATTAAGACAGCTTGAGGAAAAGAAGGTTCAAGAAAGGGGGCTTGGATATTTATTTGTTTGTTTTAGTGATCGTTTTGAGGGAGGAAACACGGACAATGTTATGGGACTAAAAAAATCGGATATTTTTTACAGTACATATCAAACGGATAGAATAGAAAAATCTCATATTTGAATTCAAAATTTAAAATTCATGATTATATTCAACTTTCTGAGTTGAATAAATTCGAATGAGAGTGATGATATTTTTTATCGCAAGACACCATTAAATGTCTTATATCATCTTAAATTTACATTTTTTTTTATAATTGAAAATCATCAAATTTTCAATGATTATAATTAGTTATAATTACTAAACTTAAAATTTTGTCGGCTATGAAGTATTAAATGACATGATACTTTCAACTAATCTAAGAGGGTATATGACACGGGTATTCTAAAATGTGATAATAAAAAGATAATTTCACATAATTTATATATTATAATATATTTTTGCTATTTAATTATTTTTTTTTATAATTTAAAAATATTGTAACATAAATTTTTAAGATAAAACAAGACACTTAATCTACTGTAACAGCAATCAAGAATAAATACTGCAAGGTCAAAAAAAGAGAACGATTTGCGCCCCAAAAAAAAAAAAAAAAGGGACAATGATTGGGCTGGGAAGGGAAGGGGACGGAAGGACTCGATTAACATTGGAAAGGGGAAGGCGTAACTTCCCGCCTGAAATTGGTTAGGTCAGTTGGGGCACACAACGAACCAAAACAAGAGCTTAAAACCAAGCTTTGGTGCTTTGTTAATCTCGCTCTGTCTCTCTCTCTCTCTCCCCCAAAATCCCACCGACCATTCTCTCTCTCTCTCTCTCTCTCTCTCTCTCTCTCTCTCACACACACACACACACACACACACACATTCAATCCAAAATGCAGAGGACAGTGAATCCGGGAAGAGAAGTTGATCTGGAAAAACAGCAAAAGAACACAATGGAGCACCAGATCGAAATCCCTGATCACAATGAGCAGCAGCTCAAGAACCCTCCAATGGCACCAAGGACTAGGAGTCGAACCAGGAGGGCCCAACCCACCAACACTGGCCTCCTTCCGCTCTTCCGCAACTGCCGCCCGCCAAGGCCCTTTGCCCACCGCCTCAGTCTGGTTATCCATCTCATTCCTCTTCTTGTCATCCTCTGTTTCGTCTTCCTCTGGTGGTTCTCTTACCCTGCTAATGGTGTGCTTCCAAACCCTTTTCTTTCTTTCCCTGTGTTGGAGTTTTGCTGGTTATCCCTTTTTTCAATCATTCCTGTTCGTCTTTGTCATCTTCTTTTCTTATTGTTCTGTTTCATGATTAGAGTTCCATTGCTCTGCTTTTCTGACTATACATGTTGGTAATGGTGCTCATAAGGATTAGTCTCTCGTTTGTTCCGGTTTCTCATTCCATTTGCTTGGCTTTTCTGCGTTTTGCTTGGGGCTAGATTGAGCCCTTATAATACGTCTGTCGATTACCTCAGTTATGAATTAAGTCATGAAATCTTGGGTCTGTTTCTGCATTTTACTTCTTCACCTAGTCTTCTTTACTGTATTTGTATTGTGCTTATTTCTTCTCCCTTTTTTCAATCTTTGTTGTTTGTTCCAGATTATGTTTGTGTCCGTTATGTGCTTGTTTGTGTCCGCTATATGCTTGTTTTCTTCTTCTATTTGATGAGTAGAATTTGGTTGCTCTGTTTCTGGGACTTCAGTTGTTGGTGGTGATTATTGAACCCCAGGCTTGTTTTCTTTATTTTACATCTTGGGTATTATTATTGATCCTATAGGATTAGTGATTCTTTATTTCATTGTAATGTCTCGCTGCATTTGCCTGGTTTTTCTGCCTCTGTTTGAGGAAACAATGAGGACTTATACAATACATTGGATGGTTTTTCTGTAATGAACTAAGCCATGAACTCTTGTGCCTGTTTTTCTTGAGCTATTGGATTAAAATTTTTCAAAGTCAACTTTCAGCCAACCAATGCCCAGTTCAGATAGAACCTGTGATTAATGTGATTGATGATAGTGATCATATGACCTTTTGGATGGGTTCTGGATTACATCCCAGTAACATTAATCAAATTCTTGTGATCAACATTTCGTTCATTCTTTGGTTTTATTCTGTCATGTCTGATTAGGATTATATGGGGAATGGATTGCAGTGAACTTAATGGTCAAGTATGGAAGGATGACACAGGTTCAACCAATCAAAAGGCCTTTTTTCTTCAAAGACACAGACGCGGTCCTTGATGTGGGGCGTCTGACTATCTTGGCAGTGTCCACTTCCCCAAATCCCTCTGTTGAGCTCGCCCTCAGAATGATTACTGATCATAAGACAGTTGATACCCATCCAACCAGTGGCTACAACATTTGAAGATCACCTCTGATTTCTGTGTCTCTGTGCAAACTTCGCTTTGAAGATAAATGATTTTTCACTTACATTCTCCTAACTAGAGTTGCAGTTCAATTTCTACCGGTTTTTGTTCCAATGGTATGAGACATTATGGCTGAACAAGTATTAATAGATGGTCTGATAATAATACTGTGAAATGTCATATCGTTCTTTTTTGTAGGATTACAATTCAAATCAGATGTTATGATGTGGCATGAAGTTTCTGCCAATGTATACACAGTACTTTTGGAAATTTTACTGTCTGACACATGTGGAGTGGAATTTTTCTGATGCTATGCTACCGAAGCCAAAAAGAATCCCTTTGTTGTTTTTTGGTTTGTTCTTTTCCCTACTGCATTAATTCTCCAGGGCAACATACTGTTGCTCGGATGCTTTTTCCGTCTTCCCCTTTTTTATGGGAGAAACTGGTTGCTGGACAGAGGCAGAGATAGAAAGATTACAAATGCTTAAATGATTGAGGTACTACAATTCACTGACCTCTCCAAGGTGACAATTTCCCACCCTTATGTATAATACTGAGCGCTTTCGTGTAGGTACGACCCTGCAACAATCTCTCCTGGGTGACTGCACCAGCAAAAACATAACAGGATTAGGTTCTTAGCTGCTAGGAAACAAATATTTCATTGCTCCCCCTAGCTTGTTCCTTGAAAACATCCGCACTTTGAGCTTCCATCTTATATATACATCAGCAACATCACACATAGGCTCAGGATGCTTTAAGATTCAGTTCAGACATACATGAAAAATTAAAGCACTACCTTTTGCCAACGACGAGGATCTGTCTTCTTTAGGATAACAACTGAATCGATCTGTTCAGGGCTTTCCATCTTCCAGCGGCAATAGGGGTGTTGATACCTGTTATGAGCCTGATAAACCCCGATGGTTTGCCTCCTGCCCTCATCATACCTTGTCTTGCTCATGTAAAAAATATAGGGAGATTGGCAGGGATGCCTGGTGACTGGCCTGGTATTGAATGAATATCCTGTATAATCGGCTCTTTTGTACCAATTCAGAAAGGTCCGGGCTGGCATCTCTAGCTCACGGGGAGAGATCACTCCCCTCATAATTTGAACTACGTAGCCCCACGAGACCATGATAGACCAGAATCTTCGCTTGTCATAGCAGATGGACTGCTGCATTATACTTGCTGAGTCCAGGTTTATGGACTTGAATAGGTGCCCTATTGCTTGGGGCTGTGCCATATCTGGAAATATCGGCTCCACTACATCGAGATGATGAAGTGAGGCAAGCGGGGTCACTGGATGGGCCGCCAGAAGCCCCAACAGGTTCCCGTATACATCATACTGCAATTCACAACCACAAATCACAAAATACAATTTGCTTTCATTATTTGATCTAATTGCTTTGATCAATTTATGTGTTTCTACATCAGTAAGCGAACTAAGTCACGTTGTGGATCAGGCAATTTGATAAGTTCACAATGTTATATCTGAACTGAACTGAATTGAACCCAACAAGAATATAATTAGTAATACCTGATGAAAGCCTAGCTCTTTAGTAAGGGGGATGCCAAGCTCGGCCATACAAGCTTGAATTCTGTCATCGCTCCCGTACAAAGCAGGGTACCTGTTGATGCAACGGTCCTGCATCTTAGCCAGCTCCTTAGCGAGAGGGTAACTGATAGCGAAGCCACCCCCTCCATAAGCCATGGCGTAAGTGAATATGATGTTCTGGACATGACTTTCAGAGTTGCTGCCAATGTAATAGAGTTGGCGGTGGTCATATTTGGAGAGGATCCTAACCACATTGTCCACGATAAAGACGGTGTCATCGTCCCCCATAACGAACCACCTGACATCAGGCAGGCCGAGGCTAAGGGTCTCTGAGATCACCCTGGAAATTCGGAGGGCAGATCGGCTGCCACGGCTGTTGGTGTACCTGAAGTTGGAGGTGTCAGCCGAGATGTGAATGTCAGGGAGCTTTAAATTTTCGTTATCGTTGGTTTGAACAGGGTTGTCCAGCCAAACAGCCCCTCTCGTCTCATCAGGTCTCCACCATTGTTTTATGTAATCTTTTCTCTTGTCCCATAGATCCGATGAGCCCGCGATCCCAAACACTATGTGTTTCAGCTTGGTTGCTTCTTCTTCTTGTTCTTCTTGTTCTTCTTCATCGTCTTCTTCTTTAGGTAATGCAAGATCAGTTGTTGTGGTTTTTTGATCACCATCTTCATCAGAAATAGAGGAGGTGGTGGAATTACTTGGCAATGAGATGAATCTGTTATTAGTTTCAATGTTTTCAAAGGCTGATATGTTGGTGTTTGACACGGCGGTGGTAGTGGTGGTGGAAGGGCACTCAGAGTTGCGTAGGAAGATCTGATTCGAAGCATGGAGGAAACAGTAGACAGATGTGATGATGATGACCCAAGCTACTAGCTTAGAAATCATTTTTTCCTTTAATTATAAACACCCCTCCACTTTTACTGAGTATTACCCCCTGCTACTGATGTTTTCAATTCCATGCATGCAATGTCTGATCAAAGAATTCTGGGTTGACGTTAGATTAAGGCTGCCATGGCGTACGTTCCACCTCTGTGAGACAGAGAGAGAGAGGGGGGGGGGGGGGGGGAGAGAGAGGGAGATAAGTTAGTTAAGGAATTAACGAAGGTGACGGCTGATCTTTCTCCCTGTGCATCGTTGACATGGGTTCTCTGTTGCCTTCCAATTATGGGATTCTGATAGCCCAAGTTGCTCATATCTGCATCAGAAAGATAGTGGGCCTGCTTTAATTGTGTGCTATATTACCGGTTTCCTGGTTAATTTTGTTTGCCAAAACCAAACCGTCATCTTAATTCTTAAGGTGATCTGCCTGAATTGAATGATGCAAAATTTGTGATTCATTTTTACATAATAATTTGACCATTGTCTTAACATTGTTATTAATATCTATCTTAATTATTTTTTTTAAAAAAAAAAAAAACACCTTGAAGTGAGGTACAAGTCATTGCTGCATTTAGATAGAAGTGAAGTGAGTCTGCTTGTTTTCTTCTCATTATTAGCAATTTAGACAAAATTTTCATGATTACATAGCTCCTTCAAGAAAATCATGTCTCACCTTGCAAGCATAAGGCATCTATGCTTGATATAATGATGTGCATGCACCCACAGGCCCACGCTGGCACAGAGGCAGTAATGTCAACAATTATTGAGTAACCATGGATTAATCTTGGACTAGCAATAGTATATCATACTGTGGGATGATGTATAAGGCGAGGCCCTTTCCTCAATGAGCAAATGAGCTCATATAAAGATCACATTGTCGCTGATACAGAAGAAAAATTAAGCCGTTAAATGGATACAGAGACGGGCTTGTCAGTCATCAGGAGTTGACACTGATACATTACAAATATAAACTCAGTTACACCACGAATGTAAAAAAGTAACAACTATATGAAAAACAGCTGAGTTCGTTTTATTCGATCACTATGGATGAGGTACAAACCACATTACACAATATGATAGATTATCTGTACAATACAACTCGCGAGATTACTAAAGAAGAAGCTAGTGCACAAAATAACAAGTTTGAAGCATCCGGGGCAGGGCAGTCTGACAGGACTTTGTACCATTTATGTCTATCGTCATACGATACCCTGCACACCAATGTAGGTGGGACAAATTAAAGTTAGAAGCAGGAGCAAATCTATGTATTTGTAATTCAATGAATTTAAGTGTGACCACATTGTATAATTGGTTCAGAAGGCGATTCATTACGAGGTTACGTCTCTTGTAGATCTTAAGGTTCAGCTCTGGATCCCATTTGGTTTGTTTGATAACCACTGTTTCCAGTGCCTGCACCCAATTTGAAGTTAGTCTTCTTGGTATTACTTCATACAGTTTGATCTCTGTTTAATTAGTTTGCATAAATTTTGCATCTCATCAATGATCGTCTTTATAAATACTTCATTAAATTAAAGCAAACCAAATGTGAAACAGATATTGCTGAATGCACAGAGCTGCCAAATGACATAATTCATTCATACAGAGGGTAAATATACCTCGATCCAAGCGGTCAACTTGGGTCTACCTTCTGTGATGTCATAGTTTTGCAACTCTAGGAACAAGAAATGGTATCTTAGCATCATTGGAGCGGACACAGTATCGGCCTGCAAATGAAAATACACGCAGGTGCTCGTAAATTTAAGATTTAATCATCAGACACTGCATGACCTATACGCTTAAAGCTCGATATTAATGCTAAACTGATCATGCAGAGAAAATGTGCATGTATCTGAATATCTTAGAACATTGCAAAAGCCTATGATGGAAATTCCATGCATTTGCTGATGAAATTAGTCTGACTTGCAGGACTGAATTCGGCACCAAGGAGGAAAGGCTCTTCCTCATTGTATCTTGAGAAAAATTCCTCAAATTTATCCAAAGAAGCCCCTTAAACAAAGAACAGGTAACAATTGTAAAACTCATTCTTAAAGAATAATAATGTAATTAGTGAACTAAA
Source organism: Carnegiea gigantea (assembly GCA_029747015.1). Taxonomy (NCBI): domain Eukaryota; kingdom Viridiplantae; phylum Streptophyta; class Magnoliopsida; order Caryophyllales; family Cactaceae; genus Carnegiea; species Carnegiea gigantea. The sequence goes on along the minus strand of JAKOGI010000196.1, from coordinate 236,744 downwards.
CTAAATATTCGAATTATTATGTTTGATGGGACACGCACTGACTTCACTCTTAGAAGTTTTTCCTTGAAGGTGCACTTGTTACTGAACTTGAACAACTCTGTAAATTCTAGCTTTTCAGGATCCTGCATTAGTACATATGCAGATAAGAATACGTTTAACATATATAAAAGACCTCAGTATATGTGCAGATACGAATACGTTTAACACATATAAAGGACCGTGTTTTTGTTGCGGCGAATCAACAAATTAAACCAGACGGCGAAAAAGCAGCACATTTAGACTTGCATACTATCATCTATGTACTTAATCACATCGATGCTCTGTCCAATCACCTTATTGTCGTGTTCTAAAGCAGGCACCTACAACGACAAGCACATACGCTTTAATAAGGCAGTACATTCTTTTGAGAGTACGATATATATTCCTGAAAATAGAGGAGAATATCGACCTAACAAAATCAAGTTAGCCACAATTGATCACAGAAAATTTTATTGCAGATAGACTCACCTGATTTGGAGGGTAAGCCTTCTCCTGTACCAAACTGGTCTGTCATGTAGATCAATTGCAACCAGCTCAATTTTATCTTGAGTCCCTGCATCATGCAAGACAATGCACATTTAAATTGAATAGAGGTATAATTGATGAAATTAATGAATGGAAAATTTGAAAATAAGAGGGGTGTCTTGAGTGTAACCTGGGGGGGAGGGTGTTGGAATACTAACCTTGTAGTTTCTTGCTATCCCGGTACGTTGAGCAAAAGGGAAGTAGCAGGTCGTGTACAACCTCAATCATTAAGGATTTTTCTCATTCAAAAACAAGAATAATGAGAGATCAGAAAGTACGAAAAGGAGGCCGTTTGTGTGCTTAGTTTTTTGCACATGTGGGTCGTGGGATGATCAATGCGCACCCATGTGAAAGACTGCTTCAATGAGTTTTTTTTGGGGGGTAAATAATAGTCTCGGCCGCTTTATAAAATGTAAACCAACTATAAGGAATAGTCGGGGATGATAGTGACATTGACATAAAGGTCCGAATGCACATTCAGTCTAATAGCCGAAACAACTAGCTCTAAGTAGACGCGAAATCTGAATTAGCCTCGACCCGAACCTAAAATCACCCTGCTTGAAACCGAACTAAAAATGATCAATCTGCTAGTCTACATGACATTAGACATGAAGGTTGGCGGAATGAGAAGATGACCGGTTGGAGTCTGGAGAGAGAAGAACGGTACATGGTTGTTCCGCCGAAAAGAGATGGTGGCTCATAATCAGAACTCTGAAATGGTGGAAGAACCTCTTCACTGCTATGATTCATCACAACAATACCAACGACAACATCAATATGAATTTTACAGCAAAGAATATACCTTAGCTTGCCTAATCAAATGAACGTACAATCAAGTTACTCCTTGGATAAAAAAGATAAGAATTTCTTAAGTGAAGGGTTATTACATGGCGGACATGCATGGGTAATGCTTCCGTAAGAGAGAAATTAGGTGATCATTGATGAAGAGCAATTGCTCAAATGCTGCTACTTATAATTTGATGATTTCTAGGGATTAATAATGGCTCGACTCTTGTGAAATAAACTATAAAAAAATAATTTAATTATTTCTTCCTAAAAGATTTTGATTTCAGTACTTTTTTCCTAACAAATTTTTGGGATGAGCAATTTGACCCAGGCTGTTGTAACAGTTGTCAATCTTAAGGCTTCTCCCCTTGTTTTTTTTGACCAGGAAGCTTCTATAAGACTTCTCCTCCATTGTTATCTTTATAATGTGTATCCAATGAACTAGAATTTCACATCTAGACCAAATTCCAACGCGTCCGAATTAAGGCAATATCTAGCCCGATGGTAAATGGCGCTCTTAGGTCTTGTTTAGTAAATAACTGTTAGCGATTTGCTATTTATATTAGTTATTTATTATTGGCTATTTGTATTAGTTATTTCTATTAGTTGATTGTATTAGTTGTTTGTAAAAAAGTGTTTTTGTGAAATTGACTGTTTATGTAAAAGTTATCTAATAAAATTACTTTTCTAGCCTTAGCTCTATTTTATTATTTATATGCACAGGATTTTTATTCTTTAGTACGTATTCAATTTTCTTCTCAATATTTATGAATTAAAATTTAAGTAATGTGTACGTACAATAACATTGATTCATAAAGTCTTGTTTTGTTATTTGTACTTATATTTATCTAATCTTCTTTTTAATATTACGAAGCAAAATTTATGCAACATCTACTACCATAACATTGTTGGCTTTTTATTTAGACATAGAATTTGTTTATAATTAGTCTATTTTTATTGTTCAATATGAGTGAAATTTGCATGATACTTAAAATAGTTATTATGTAAAATTAATTGACAAAAATGATTTCATCTTTTTGTTGGAAATGACAATTCATATAGCTTAGATCAACCTTTGGGAATTATGGTAATTTGAAAATCAAAATTCAAACAGTCATTTGAAAAACTACTTCGTTTAGCTTTTGGAGAAAAAGCTTTTTGGGACCAAAAAGTCATTCCAAACAACTATTAACCAAACACCAAAAATGGCTATTTGACCATGCTAAAGTGCTCCCAATTAAACAACTAATTTTAATCGAAAAGATATCCAAACAACTAACAACCAAACACCCTTAGTGTCGTTGCAGTCCACCAAGTTGGGCAGATTCCTTTAGTAATGCATATGTATGGGGCATTTCCATTTAGTAATGGAAAGTATCATGTCCTTGACTTTTTTGCCCCCGAGGACATGCATGCTCTTGTGTTACAAGGATAATGACTCGGGCATAGGCTGCGCGAACCATTACCCGCTTTCTTGTAAACCCACCCCTTATTCACAAAATCCAATCTAATACATTTCATTCATTTACTGTTCACTTGTGAAAACAGGTGGATCATGTCATAAGCGAATAATTGAAGTTTATTTGTAATATATTAAGCCAACTTATAAGAAAAAATAAATTTTGCCTTTCAAAAAGATATTTTAAGTATAAGAAAGAAATAAATGTTATTTTATTAGATCAACTCTGGCAACAATTATAAAAATCAATGTATAATCGTCCAAGAAATTAGTATAACATAAAGGGCAAAAATAAAAAGAGAAATCGATGTAAATGGCTGATAAATAGGTGAATAGCTAAGCAGATGAGAAATAGATGATTGATTGGAAGCATCATCTGAAATCCAACCTGATTCATCAGACAATTCATTCATCGGCATTTTATGATCCGGATGAAGTGTATTTGTTACTTGGGTTACGCTTTGATATACTTTTACTTACATGAGATGGCGAGATGAGTTTTGGATTGGTGGATTTTGGTGGTTCTTTGACTCTCGAATGTATAGTAATAATACCATTGCTATTCGAAGGTGTTACATCTAGTAGGAGTTATAGATGATGGCGTTCATCCTTGATTTTAGATATATAAGACATGAATTATTATATGTTCCTTCCATCCCGATTTATTTAAATATACGACTTGACAAAATAGGTATGTCAAGACTTAGTTTTAAAAAATTATTTATTTACAATTTGTTAAATTAAGATTGTATTAGCTAATATCTTTAATTTCTAAACTTTAATAATTTGCTTAGTAAAAAAGTTATCAAATTCCTTAAACAAAATATCTTTGTTTTCGTAAGCGATTGGTTTTTTTGTTCTTAAACCTCTGTCATAGTTAATCGTATTTTCATTAATTATTTTTTTTTTATCATATCGAGAATAAACGGAGGAAAAGTGACCAATTTTACAGATACAATTAAAAACTATGCAAATCATTTGTACATAGTATATATATATATATATATATATCTAAAAAAGGAATAACAAGCAAATGAAATAGAATGAATGGGGGCAAATGGTAGAATTTCTGTGTGAACAATGAACAACTAGGGAACTAATTAATTAGTCGGTTTATGTACATTAAACTGGATCTGTAGGAACAATCAACTACAAGAAGTGTGATCTACTATGGGCATGGCTTATGAAAGACTGATCACTGCTAATGCTTAAGGTGTCATAGTCATCCCTGGACCTTGAGCCATGGATGTTCTTGTCAATTCGCGGTTGCTGTTGCACCACCAAAATTGAGAATCTGAAGTCATCGGAAGTAGCCAACATGTCGCCCAAAGTCCCTACTTCGGAGCTCTCACTCCAGTCGGTGAGTCCTAGGACTGCTGGACAATCCGGCTCATGGTATCTCCCTACGATAAATAGATTTGCATGTTGCATGGATAACACTACCTTTGTAGTTCCTATCCCATCCTCCACTACCTTTTCTCTGCACACAATGCCCTCTCGCCCAATCGATCTCATATGAAAGTCCCTCATCACTCTCACATCTTCTTGTGGATCGTGCAGGTGAGGCTGATAGTCGTTTGATTTTAGCCAGATGACGGTGAGCTTGACATTAGGATGTTCACCAATACGCCTAGCAAGGGCAAGTGCCTCATGGTCATCGTTCCCTCCAATGAATAACATAACGACTTGATAGACAGAAGGGCTGGCATTCGATGTCATGTTGAAATATAGGCCCCTGCTTGTTCCAGCCCCTTTGTCGACTAGGATGGCAACCGAGCAGGGGGCTTTCCTAAGCACCCTTATATTCACGGCTTTTATTTGTGCGCAATTGGTGTCTACTTTCCCATCAACGCCCCATTCTTTATGAAAGGGGAGGATGATTATGCTTATTCTCTTGTCGTGGGCTAGGGCACATACGTCGTTGTGCATGGTCTTATATGGAGCCACCGAAACAAAGTGTTGCACCGTGACATACCCTTGCTTTTGGTCCTCAAACTGTTGGAAGGCATTGACGGTGTGATTGACATCATTCAAGTTGCCAGGAGATTTGTTGTGCTTCTGGATGGGCGCTAGGATGGGCATTGCACTGCCTGTCAGCTGTATGAGTTGGAGTGCAAATACGGATATATAACCAATCGCTCTGTTAAATTTGGACATCATCTCTACAAGGTTAACTAGAGGAGGCACATTCTCTTGCTTGTGGATACAAACTAAGATTTGAAGTTCGCCATTATCTGAACAGCCCATAAGCCCCCTCTTCTTGATGGTTTTGTACTTTGCAGAAGGGTCATACATCTGTCTTATGAGAGGGTAAGCCAGCCCATTGAAGAGCACTATGTTTAGCATCGACAATGTAAACAATGGGTCGTCCAACACCTATGCATTAAATCACAAATCTAAGCTAATTATCAAAGATAGAAAATTGTGATCATATATATACAGGTATGCAATCAATCAAATACCATGTGTGGGTATACTTACAGCATGGTCCTTCCAAATACTGTACAAGCTGATCTCGACAACGCCTTTGAGCGACATCATTAGAGCAAGAGGTGCTGCATTTTCGATGGACACACCTAGCACGATGGAGGAGACGAAAGTGCCAATAAACTTGCCAAGATGGCCTATCACAAAGATGAGTTCCACAGCCCAAACAGAGGTTCTCTTCTTCAATGATTGCACATTTACCCTCCACCCATTCATGGTACAGAACACTGGCAGCAAAACTCCTGAAGTTACGGCTTCTAGCTTCTGCACCAACTCGGATCCTAAGGGAGGCCCATCGGGCAAAGACAGTCCGAACAAGAAGGTATGGAATCTCTGACCTACGTACTCCCCCCCGAGCCAAGCAACTAGCAGGATAACTATGATCAGCACGAAATGGGTCTGCTTCATACGTGAACCTTCTGTTCTACTTACAATGTAAAGCACCAGGGGCCTCAGGACAGCAAATAATACCAAATAGTAGAGACCCGTATAGAGGAGGCAAATATAAGTAGGCAACACATTGACGTTGTCATTTCTAGGGGCTAATGCGATTAGTGCAATGACTGAAGCAAACAACCCAAAAGCATCGACGACCAACGAGGAGGAGGCTGCTAACCTCCCCATGTCGGAGTTTGACAGCTTGAGGTCATGGACATAGGTGTTGGTCACCATGAAGAACGTAAGCGCATTGAAGAGGATAAGCACTCGAATACCTGCATATTGGGTTTGCTCCAACTCAACCAGCTGTCGAACCACAAAGAAAGCCAGAGCTCCAAATAGGATAGTGGAGAAGAGGCCAGAGAATCCGACCACCAATGACTTGATTCCGCTGTTTCTTAGGGACGACATGTCAATCTTAACTCCCAAGATGAATAAGTGAATCATGAAGCCAAAAGTGGACAAAGTCTTGAGAATGTATCTTCCTGGAGGCGGGAACAACATGTTTTCCAATTTTGGTTCATGGCATAGCAATGACCTCCCTATTAGGATTCCGGCCTGATCAGTCCAACCAAATTTCACACCCGTCACTTCATTTGTATATAAGAATTAAAACATAATAAATTTGATCTAATTTGCTAGAAGGAATGAAAGCAGACATGTACGCGTTTAATTAGTACGTACCACAACCTGTGCGACAATCATGCTCTGGCGGAGGGGAAGAAGAACCAAGTTAATGAGGCGAGTGGATACGAAGATGAGGATGATTTGGCCGAGGCAAAGAGGGGTGGGATAATCCAAAGGGTTGTGGCCAACCCAAAGACCATGGGAAGTCCCTGCCCTTGCATATTGGCAGACCATCCTGTCCTTGAATATGCTTCCGCTTGCCCACCATTTTTTTGGTATCACTGCGGTCCCATTTGTATATGGGTGGTCCACCATTTTATTTATTTCTTTTCTCCTCCTTAATTAATTACATTTCCTTTGGTTGTTTGGAAAACAAGATTGAGATTAGTGATTAATCAGCTGGCTACTTTTAATGGATTGAATTGGATGAGATGAATGAACGAATAAATGAATATATTTCTCATGCAAGGGAGGGTAAGGCAAGCAGAGATTAAGAAAACGGTGTTGAACAAACCTCATAGACAAAGATAGGAGGATGCGTATGAATCAATCAATGAACTGAGGGGAAAATTTCAAAGAAGGAAGAAAAGGAAAAGAAAAAGAAAAAGGACAACCTACAAAGTAAGAGTCAAATGGAGGATCACAAATCAAAACTAATGGAGTAGATTTTGTGCCCAGATAGCCTAAATATATCAACGTAAGATCTTGGGAGACCCCGCCCTCTCCTTCAAGCCACCACTCGATTTCATTGTTCCTTAATTTGTTAATCACCTCATACACCCAAGCCACATACTCTCTCCATCTCTCTCTTAATTAATCAACTTTAATTGTTCGTAATTAATCAACTTATTGTCCTTACACCCAAGACTTTAAACAACTGAAACCTGAAGTGTTTTTTAAAATATTTTATTTTATGTTTTTAAGTGAGGATCAATGGCTCAGATCAGAGGGTCAAAACCTCTACCCGTGCTTGACCTCTTATCACAATCGGGTACCCTAAACTTGAGAATCGGGGCTGGTCGGAGGTAGAAAAAGCTCACCTTGACCTTCACTTTTGAGGGTCGGGTAAGAGCGGGTTTGGGCGAGCCTCCAGCCTGTTAATCATGTCTATTTCTCACTAAAACATAGAACATATAACAATAATATTGTTGAAGGTAGACCTGGTACAGGGGTTCGGTTCGAGTATAGGTTAGATTAAGTTTGGGTCGGATCATATTTCGGATGAGGCGACATTTTGGATGGGTCAATAAGCTTGCATGCAAAAATAAGCAACTTTGTCGAAAATTTCGGGTCGGGTTTGGTTCGATTCGGGTCAATTCGGGTTTCAAGTCTACTTTCGGCTGAGCCTATTTCAAATGTTGAGTCGGGTACAGGTCTAGATCATTCAACAGTTCGAGTTTCGGATCTCGTGTCAGTTTTCACAAATCTAGTTGAAGGCGACAATGAAATCGTCATTCAAGCATTATAAAAGAAAGTGAAGATTCACTGACAAATCCAAAGTATCATCAGGGATATTCTCACATGGAAAGATATGAGTATATACACTATTGCAAATCAGGTGTTCAGAGAAGCAAACATAGTGGTAGATTGGCTCTTCAAATTTGGGTATTCTATTACTAATTCATTCTGATCTAATTTATATATCTCACCAGTGCTTTGGTCAATTATAACAGATGATGTAGTTGAACATACTCTAATGAAAAGAGATGTCTAATCTTATTATTGTTTCCCGTTAACCATTGTTTTAAAAAAAATATATAACAATGCTCATTGCAAACATTGCTATGTGTTTTAGGGAAAAAGAAGGAAAAAAACACCCCGAGTGCGCCGTTGTCCTATCTACCCAAAAGGACAATATAATTTGCGAAAAAACTAGTGGGTGGCATGTGAAATTATTAGATCTATATAAATAGTTCACACCATTCACTAATGCAAAACTTAATAGCTGATGATATGTAATTAATTAAGAGGTAGCCATGGATATGGTGGGTAGCAAGGTTACAGGAATCGAATCGGATCGGACCGGCCGGTCTAATCGGTTAACCCGTGAACCGGACCATGGTTCGATCCGTTGTGGGCCATAAAACCGCTGCTAAGTTGGACCGGTCAAGAATCGGTCAAAATTTGATTGAATCGGCCGATTTACCCAATAAACCAGTGGTTTGACTGGGTTCAGCTCACCTCCTTTCCTTACCTATGTAAAAATTTGCACAAATTGCATCCGCTGAGAGTCAAACCCATAACACTACACCAAATTGCCTTCGCTTCAACACACCAACTACACTACAAGCCCTTGTATGTCATCTTTTCTCATTATTTTTTTATAATAAAGCTACAATAGCCCTCTTTTTTTATTTTTTTATTTTTAGGATGCAATTCTTGATTATATTATTAGAGCGTGACAGCCAACAAGCGTAAAATATATAATTAAAACTAAGCTATGATCTTTTTTTTAAAGTCAAAAGTGAATATAATAATATATAACTATTATAAAATTGCGGGTATTTTCTATCTACATGCAATAAAATTGTTTATATTTTATGGACCCGGATCAATCAGTTTAATTTGATCTAACCAATCTGTCCAATTGAACCACCGGATTACTAGCTTGATCAGTTCACCAACTGATTCGGTTCTGACACCCTTGGTGGGTAGATATGATAAGACTTGAAAGCAAAAATGCAATGTGAAATCAGTATAAAGATCGTACCAACCATTTGTCATCTTCAAGATAACGACATAACTTCGGCCGTCCCTCAAGAAATGCGATGCAGCTTTCGAGCAGTACTACACAATTTAACGCCTTTTATTTTTATTTTTGATTTTCTTGGGGGTCATCAAATAATGCCAATTAAAAGCCAGCTGGAATTGTTTAGGAGGGAAAATTACATGCTGATTGGTGGTCTGATTGATGCATGATGATTGATTAATTATACAACACCGCATAGTCGACCTTTAGTCTTTCTCTAATGATGTCACCCATGGCGTTAAGCCAATGTAATCGCTATTATTGTCCTACCCATTAATTAATGCATATTATAGTTTTGGACAATTATTGTGATATTCTGGAGGTGTATTTCAACAAATATTATGTGCATCAGTCAATGGTGATTAATTTATTTATGTGTTGTTTTACCAGTGATAGATTAGACATATAAAATCGGAGTAAACTACTCATTTTAGAAGTATTAATATAAATCAATCTAACTCCCTTCAAAATATAGAATATTAACATTTATTTTTATTTTTTTGTCAGGGATGTCCATCAATATCCCATCTTTAATCATAGATCTGCCTATGGTTGTCTCTTTAAGGATACATACCTTAATATTATTGATGAAAATTTTAAATTATTAAAAGTTATCATTAAAATTTTATCACCTTAAACTATTATGTCGCCCTACCCTCTATAAATAAATTTGTTGACTCTTTCAAAACGTCACTAAATACCCCAAAAAAAGAGAGAAGAAGCTAGAAATACGCATGGGAAGAAAAACCTTAATTTTTTTTTTAAAAAAAGAAGACAATCACTGTGAAGTCCACCCTAAGAATGGATAATTAGTCACTGCAATATATAGTTTGGAACATGTCGAAATATGTGTAGGTTCAATATGTTAAAAACAAAGAGGCAAATTGTCATACCTTCTTCTCATTGTTCTTTCATAGATATATGTAACGACCATTTAGAATTGTTAGGCGACTGTTAGTACATTTTATGGTGACTATTTACTGTGAAGCCCACCCTAACGATGAATAATTAGTCGTTGTAATAAATAGTAAAAGTCATTCTATGAGTATCCACATAAACAATCGCATATCTATGCATGTTATATCATAAGCCAAAATCCCTATTGATGGATAACTTTTGAATTGTCCAATTTACCCTTATTTTAAAGTTTATTTACCTGCTTCAACCACAAATAGAGGTAGATAACTGCTATGGATAAATAAGTTTAGGGAAAGGTGAAAAAAACTACAAACGATGAAGATGAAACCTACTCTTTAACTTTATAATTTTATGTAGGATGCTGCCTATTCTTTCCTTCAAGAGATTCCCTCATGTTATAATTTTATGTAGGATGCATGACTATTTCCCACAATTTTGTACTTTGGCCTATGCTTGGAATTTCAAATTCTCTGGCGCAACCATGTGTGCAGGCCTTTTTTAAGTTGTTGTGACATTTGGTTCTTCATAAAGTTCTATTATGCTTCACTCTGGGGATGCCTTTTTTGGCTGACCATATAATCTTTTAAGTCTCACCTGATGCATGATATTAATGGGTAATGAATAACCACTCTTTAATTTCTCTATTAACTCTCAACTTTCGCTCGCAATAATTACAATCCTGTTCTTTTCGTTGGTAAATTGGGCGTATGGGATGGAAAGAAATGGAACGGAGCGAGAATGAGTGGAAAGAAGTGGGTTTTTTCCTGTAAGAGTGGAATGGAGTAGGAAAGTGGGGAATGAAGTGGAATGCACTGAGAGAGAGATAGGATCATTAATATCAAGGTATGGGAAGGAATGGAAGAGAGTGAGAGGAGGTGGGAAGGAATGTGTTAGAGGATAAATCTCTTCCTGAACCTTCAACCATTAACTTAAACTTTTGGTTGAGATTATTCTTGAAGCTTTTGGTTGAAATGGTTCTTAAACATGATATCAGAGCCTTTCTGAGCAAGAGGTTTCAAGTTCGAATCTCAACAGCCTCCATGTTGATTTATTGCGCAAGGTAGGGGGAATCTTTGCTGCATCCACGCTTCAAGCCCAAAGGGCATTCACGTGAGGGGACGTGTTAGAGGATAAACCTATTCTTAAACCTTCAACCATTAGCTTAAGAAGCAGAAACATACCCAACCCACAGAAAGGGGGGGAAAAAAAGGGATCTTTCCACCTCTCAAATCTCTCCCCCTCAAATTCTTGTAATCTTTGTCCATCCAAAATTATAAGTGCGCATAGTCTCATATCTTTGCTTTACAGTTCACAGCAACTTTTGAAATGTTAATTTCAAAACGCTATTCTTTTAATTTTTTTAAACGTCCTGTGAGTCATTTAATTTCCATTATGAAGGGGAAGACCCAATATATATACCTTTCAGTTTCAGTTAACTTCAATTACTCAATTTATCCAATTGTAGTGCATTTATTGTATAAAAAAATTATAGCTTTTGATGAACCAAGGGACATACAAGGCAGGAGAAGAGAGAGATTGGTATATTTAGATGAAGAGAGAAGAGAGTCATCGTTATTCATAGTGGGTCATATCTTTGGCCGTGGGCCGGGCCAATCTGTTAGTAGCAGATTAGCATGGCTGCATTTGCTCCACCCTCCACACCTAGGTTCTCATTTGGGGGGGTCTTCTTTTGCCAATTAATTGGAAGAGGGAGGCGGTGTGTGAGTTTGAACCTTGGGCCTTGATAGCTTTGTCCCCCTTTCCCTGCTAGTTGGCATGTTGGGTTCTTCCTGAAATAGAGAGTCCAATAGATGGTCTATATTTACCATTATATTTATATATATATATATATGTGTGTGTGTGTGTGTGTGTGTTTGGCCATGGGCATAGCCATACACTAACATGTACGCATAAATTGTTCTATATATATATATAGAATAGTAGTTGGTAATTAAATTAACAAGCATATCTTATTTTAATTCGGCTAACAAATTGTTTTTTTCAAGTGAACAATGTAAAGCCATATCTAGATTGACCAAGTAATGTAAGTTCTTTGACATAAGTAGTTAGGTTCACTACCTTAGATACAGTATATGTCACTTTAGTTTTCAATATACTTCTTTTAAAAAACTGAATCAAGCATTTAAAGCCAAACATTTTGTGTTTGTTAAATGCTTCACTTTCTTTCAATTTTTAGCAAAACACACAATGTTGATCATAAATTGAAGTATACATATTTTTTTTACAAATCTATTTATGAGACATGATTTATGAATGCATAAACGACGATAACAGCTCCAAGAACAATGATATTAATAGCAGTAATGAAAAATAAAATAAAATAATAATAATAATAGTAATATAGTGAGCCATTTTTTTAGTGCTATTGGATGCCATTAATCCCAACTAAAAAATTGGATATCAATGCTTCCAACTTTGAGGATATTTATTTTCCTTGCACCACCACGGAGTTGGCCTCAGTGGTGGAAAATAAATAGCCTCAAAGCTAGCAGTGTTGGCATCCAATTCCTCTATTTTTTTTATATTATTCTGTTATTTTAAAGGTCAGTTAATTAGCCTTCCACTCATCCCCTTTCTTATTTTTCCAATCTAACATTAGATTAGATACACAAATACAAGAATCTTCAAACTATATATAGACAACTATTAAGATATTGTTAGCTACAAGTTGATGTCAGATGTCAAATTTTATGACTTCGTTTTTCTCTAAAGGTAATCAATAAAAGATTCTCTTGATGCTTAAAAAAGGTTTTTTTTTTTCTTTTTTTTTTGGGGGGCCTGATTGTCGTAGATGTAAGCTACACTTAGCTACAATAAAGTAGCGCTGGCACCATTTTATCCTTTACGTATATTCTATACCCTTTTTTTCCTCCCAAAGAATACTAGATTCAAATTAGTTGGTTAATCATGCACGCATTACGTGTATATCAAAACTAGTCATTAAATAAGATAGCCTCATTTTAAACTTATATTGTATTATAGAAGGTATATCCTTACACGGTTATACCTTTTTCATTTAATTTTGCCATTGTTTAGAGATACACGATTGCATTGTTAGGCATTTATCCAACATCTATAAATTTGATTTTGATATTCCCTTTTTTTAATTTTAATTAAAATAGCAAGAAAAGTTGTATGAAAATTATATTATATCAAACTGTCCTAATACACCCTTGATTGGACAACATCTAGTAATTTCATTCAGTAAAGCAGACACCAACCATAGCAATTGGAATTGCATGCATGCTGAAATGTGGAATTTTGCAAATGTTAAAATTAACGTGTGACATATGATTCGCGGAATGGGAATATTTGTTTCGAATTGAAAGTATAAAAAAGGAAGGCAATGGGGTGAATTTCACTCCGCAATATTCTGCATGTCCACATACACAGCTACTGTCTCCCCCTCATTCGATTGGCTGCTGCTTCTTGTCCTTTGCCAACTTGATTGCTATTAATTTAACGTAACCTTATTGCGTCTTCAGTGAGACTATCTCATGAAAAACAAAGAAATGTGTGAATGGTTATGTTTATAATTCCCACATGAAATACATATTTTTCAAACAGTAAATATTAACTGAGATTATCTCATGATAATATAGTGTGAGACGAGGAGGCCACGTCTGCAAGCACAGTTCAACAATCTCCTTCGTCGGTTGCATTTGGATTACACATGCGTAATTAAACCCTAAAAAAATTCTCTCCTCAGTAGCCGACATCACATGCTATCTCTCATCAATCACACACTCGCTCTAATCCGCCTCCCTCGTCATTTTCCTATATACACGCAACATCGTCATCTCCCATCATCACCGTCCCCATCATCGTTGCTCGCCATCATCGTCCCTATCATCTTCATCTTGCGTTGTTCAAAGGTTTATGCATTTAGATTGTTACGTACTTCCTAACATGTCTTAATTTAGAAGATCAGTGTCGGAGTTTCAATATATTGAATGCATCGCGGGGGGTGCTTGTGTCGTTTAGTAGTTGTATGAAAAAAAAGGCAAATGGCATGACTTAAGATATTGTTTATTTATTAGTAACGCTTGACTATTAATTATTACATATATGAATACATCAATAAAATTTATTTGATACTACACTTGTTTGGTACTTTGATTGTGTTTCATATCACAACATGACTATTTACTTATTGGATGTATGGTTGTATCCGTACAATGCGTTCAGACAAATGGATATGACTCAATACTATTGCCCATGTGAGTGTATGCTAACGTTTTGTTTAGTTGCATGTAACTTGTAATATATGACCACAATTACAACATAAATATGACTAATAACATTGTCAAATATGACCAAATGTTTGTATAATTCGATTGGTGATTTAATTGAAGTACTAATAACATTTATGATCGAGGACTAATATGATAGATTAATTGTTTAATTTTATACCATGACCTAGCCAATAATGTATGAATATTGAATTAATATTCATATTGGGTGACAGATGTGTGAACTACTTTTATTTGGTAATTGTGCTGCCAAATATAATGCAACTTGACTAATTGTGCTGCCGAATATTCATTGTTGCGTGTATGACTATATCTATAAAGTTTGTGTTCATACCATACAAATATGACTAATCATATTTTGTGCGTGACTGACATGTAGTTTGATTTTTCGATATTATAAGATAATGTGAGTAATAATATATGACTGATAATATAGGCGAGAGATGACTATACAAATTTGAGTAATAATATATGACTACTATGACATATTGACTACTGTTAAATACAATAGGTGATGTTAAATACAATAGGTGACTACACTAATGTTCTATTTAATTTAAATGTAATGTCGCAATGCATGACCAATGATAATATATGTAAGATTAATAACACCATAGATCGATGACGTAATTATTCATTTAATGTTTCCATTTTTCAAGGGAATTGGACTTCTAATATATACTAATAATAGTGTCAACAAGTGACTGTAATTATTTGTTAGTATGTTGCACATTTGACATTGTACTCCAAGGCCAGGTGCCACACAGATATGGCTGACAATGTTTCCAAAGGAGGACTATGATTAGTTAATTTTTATTGTATGGGAAGGTAACTAAAACCATTATCAATGGGTTACTATAACTCTTATTTAATACAATCATTTTGAAAAGTAACTAATACCGATGCCAATGGACGAATACAACGTTTAATTAGTCTTTTCAACATGAAGGGTAACTTATGATATTTTCACTAAGTGATTGTACTAACAATATATAAAGCTTTTGCCAATGTGCAGAATGCCCCCTCTTTAACACGAATAATTCATAGCACGCAAATTCTTGTTTCTACACAATCTAAATCGAAGAGTTCAAGAAAAAATAGCGCTTAATGAAGAGCTTCAGTGAGCGAAGAAAGCTTGCCATATTTTTTTTTTAAAAATGAAAATATAGGGCGAGTGAGACAACTCTCCTAAAACACCCTCTTTAATTTTCACAAAATATGCCGCATACGCCATCTCACAATAATTTCCCCTCAAATGCTTTATATAAGAATTTGCATTTTTCAAAAGGATAGTATAAATTAATCTTTTTTGAATTTGACAGACATATAGAGTGTACATCGATTGATTGCTGTCCGGGAAAAGATCAGAAAAAAAAAAAAAATACATATATGATGTATCACCCTTGACCTAGCCCCGCGCCCCCCCCCCCCCCCCCAAAAAAACCCAATCCCTATGTTTTAAGATTGTTTCTGTACTCCTAACATACAAACCAACCAGCCGACCAACCAAAAAAAACAAACATAATGACGCATAAAATCAACAAATGAATCTACAGGAGTATACTGTATTTAATTTGTCAGTGGATAACTGGATCGACCTGATAAAATCCCCAAATCCCACCGGTCCCAGTCAAAATTTCAGCAAAGAAAAGAATCAAAATACATGTCCTGATCTTTTGGTTCTTCCTTGGCTTGAACTTGATTCATCAATCCTAACCCTGATGAGAAGCCAAAACTCCCAGGGTTATTCTGCAGCATCTCTAATGCAAAGGAGGGTAACTGCACGGTCCCTTGGCCTTGGGGACCTCGAACTGCATAGTTTGAAATGGGCATCCGAGGGTTGAGGTTACGGTTAGAGTCAGGGTTAGGGTTGATCGAGCCCATATAATTTAAAGCAGATGGCCTTACGGCCATGGATGGCACCGCCCCTGCCCCAGTGCCCATGCCATGGATGTTGTTGGCCCTGTTGAGTCCACTGCCTCGAGCAGCAGGAACATCATGGTTGTGCTTGCCTTCGTAAGTGGTGATCACTGAACTTAGATCTTGAGCAGCCCGTTCCACGTGTTTCCTCACTGGGCAACCCGGATGAGTGCACTTATAGTAGCTCCTGTAACATTAGCAATAGACAAAATCACAATTTGATCTATGAATAACATTTCTGGAAACAGAAACATGCACTGTAACAGGCAGTATTACAACATCACCACCACCACCAACCCCCAATATGGATCCCGTCTTTAGAGGATCTGGAAAGATCCGGATGTCGACAATATTACACATGCAAGCATTATTATAAGAACTAAGAAGCAGAGGAGTTACCTTGGATTAGGATTGCCCTTGACGACTTTCTGACCATATTTTCTCCATCTATATCCATCATCCAGAATATCGATGTCACTTGTGGTCTGAACAACCACTCTCGGTTCTCTGACTGTTCTGTTTCCACTAACAGTCCCAGCCCCAAGAACAGCTGTTGAAATGCATTCATTTTCACCAATTTCCCCTTTCCTGTGACACATTTCATGCGAAACGTATTAGTCACTTAACGGAAGAATCATCTCACAAATCCAAATTAGACCAAGACTAATGATATCGCTGGTAGTTGCTTACCATCTTTTGGCATTAGGTTGATTATCAACATCATCATTATCAAAATCATTGTCCCCAGATCCAGCTGATCTACTCCTCTGAGAACCCATGTCCTGCTCATCATCGACAATCGAAATCGAGGAGTTCTCTGGGGTAGCAACCGAGTCAGTTTGCCCAGATGATCCCTGTGGCACCACCCCCGAAGAAGAGTGATCTTGGTAATCATTATAAGGAGGAATTAGCGAAGCTTGACAGGATGATGAAGCTGAGGCTAAGGCTGATTTTCGGTTATTAACTGGCTTCGGATGGTTATGGCTACCTTTATAAACAATCTCAGTGATTCGGCCATCAAGAGCCGTCTCAATCTTCTTCTTCATGGGGCAATTGGGATATGTACACTTGTAATAACTCCGAGGGTTTTCACTCCCTTTTACCTGTTTTTGCCCATATTTTCTCCAGTTGTACCCATCATCTGACTTTCTACTACTCTGCTCTCTTTCTCTTCCATAATCAGATGCTTGGTAAGAAGAACTCTGATCCGCCTCATATTTGATATTATAATTTTCAGATTGACCCTGTGTCTGACCCTGGGAATTTGCCAACTTGGATGGTTGATAATGACCATCCTGTTGCTTCTGCTCTCCTGTACTCCATGATGATTGTTGATGTTGCTGCTGGTTCTGCCCTCCCTGCAATTTTAATTAGTACTTTCAGATCAACAAAAAGGTAGGCAATTAAGCCAAAGGCTAACCAGAAAGATTTTCTTAATAAACTTAAGATACTTACAGTTGCAAAAGAGGGTATGGAAGAGGGGAACATAGTGGATGAGACATCAGAAGGCCTTGATTGGGTTTGGAAGGTGAAATCAGAATAGTTTTGGGAACGAACGTCTTCCTGATTCTGACTGCTTCTGGTTGAATTAGCCTTCCAATTCAAGGCCTGCGCGGCAAAAGCCCCTGTTGTGGGAGATGGCAGTATCTGCAAATTCAACCCAACCAACACATAATCATCAGTATTTGATCAATTATTCAGTCCCAGTTCACAAATCCCAACAACCCATTTTAGTACCATTTTCGTATTATCATAATTATTATTGATTTGGAACTCCAAATACAACCAAAATTAGCCAAACAACATGGGCAAAACGCCCTTTTACAGCCTAAACAAAGCGAATTATATACCCAACTGAGTAAGTTCTCTTTCAACACCCCCCATCAAACTCCCCCTGTTACAACAACCAAAACAATTTGGCGGGGAGGGGCACATAAACATCATGCAGTACAAATTTTCAGGAAACCCTTTTGAGAAAACAGTATTAAAAGAGGCATGAATAAAACAGATTTGAGAAAGACTTACGTTAGACGAGGAGAGAAGGACAGGGGAGTCGAGGAGCTCAGCAGGGCTAAGACCAGGCGGGATAGCAAAGTAGGATGATGGAGACAGAGAAGGGGGTGAAATTGGGAGAGATGGGGGTGGCAAAGACTTGAATTTGGGAATCCCAGATCCAGTCCGCTCAGCTATACGATCGGCAAAGCTCCGGGAGGGCTTCTCATCGGCCCCGGAGTTAAGAAGGTCGGAGAAGGAGCAGCCGGTCATCAATAACTTAGCACTACTACTGGCACTATTACTGTTGGAATTATCTAAGCTTCCACAACTAAAGAAGCCCATAAAACAAAGGAAGAGAGAGACAGAGAGACCAAATCAAACAAGGGTGGGTGGAGATCGGAGTTTAATAAAGAGGTTTGAATGAGGATGGAGGAGATGAGAGGAGAGAAGAGAAGAGCAGAGGAAAATGACAATTTGCATTTTTCTTTTTATTTGTTTGTTTGTTTGTTTTTCTACGAGTTCACGTAACGCGGAAGGGAAAGAAGGGCATGGGGCATCTTCTGGGAAGCTGAGTAGACATTTGACCGTGGAAATTACATTACGCCATTTTATTATTCTTGTAAAAACAAACACATCATTTCACGCACACTGGCGATTAAAATAAGATTCAAAGCTCGTGTGTTTTGACTAGCTGCCCCAACCCCATTGGTGGGTTAGACGAATTCGGGCTTCTAGAGGACCCGACCCGGTGGGCCCAACCTAGAGAGAGAGAGAGAGGCGGCTATACCTGTAATGCTGTATACCACACCCACCCCCAAAATCCACATAAATTAATGGAGCTGAAATTCTTGTACCTGTAATAGTGTAGTTGTTTGGTGAAAATCCAACGCTCTTTCATGGCTCCACGGTCCATGCCTTGTTATTCCGTTCACATTATTAATAACTTTTTTTTAAAAAAAGTGAATTAAGCCCTATATCCTAAAACAGTGCTCCTATGCTTACCTTTCTGCAGCACTGGGAGACAAGCACCTACTTTGGTAGCCTCCAACTGCCCTATATAAAACCTCATCTATTGTCACGGTGTAAGTATTATCCGATAAAAACTACATACACTATTCTGCACACATTCAACTGTCAAATCAGTGCTTGCAATCCCTTAGAAATAAGTTTTTGTGTTCTAGTAAAATTTAAGAAGGGGATTATACCGTATGGTTCTCCCATGCAATACTTGATTACCTTACAAATGTATCACTACTATGAATAGTTTAAGTTTTAACACTAGTAGTAGTGGGAAAAGACGACGAGAGAAAATTGTTGGAAGTCTTCAACTAGTAGATGGGAGGATTGTATGATTATAATCTCCCTTACAACTTCAAAGAAGACAAATACTTCAAAAAAGGAATATATATATATATATATATATATATATATATATATATGAAGAGAAGTTTTGGAGTAACGGTAAGGTTGTCTCCGTGTGACCAAAAGGTCACGGGTTCGAACCTTGGAATCAACCACTGACAAAGTCAGGTTATGCTGCCTACAATTCACCCCTTGGGTGAAGTCCTTCCCCGAACCCTGCGTGTACCCGCCAACTCTTACCCATGCCAAACCATCAACAACAACAGGTCAGATCTGTCAGAGATCATTGATCAATCACAGTCATTGCCTTTAAGTTTAGAGGTGAGATAACCGGATTTAGGAAGACCACTTAGGTCAACAAATCTTTAAAGCGAGCAAATACTCTCATCCAACAACAGTCGGACAACGGAATACCAAATCAGCATCTTAATTGACTGGAGATTGGCTGACTAAAACCATACCAAATATAATACTGTGATCCAAATACTAATTATAAGCTACATGATCCTTGGTGTTTTCCTCTTTTTCAAGATAATAACATGTCGTGACAAATACGTCTCCGAGAGCTTGCAAAACCAGGGACAGCAGAATGAATTTTGTAAACACCTCATGCTGCAAATTGTTTGATTGTTTACTCAAGTAGTCAAGTTCAAAATATTTATATACCACTGCTTAGAGTCAATCATATACAGTCATAACTAATCTGATATCACGATAGCCTACTTACTCACCAATGACAAATATATTAATAACCTAATTAACATCTTTTGATCAAGACATTATCCTTAACTATACCTGCTCAATGACATTTGACGTTCTCTTTTGCACAAAACCACCCCCAGCGCAGGGGGTCGCCTAGAAGAAAACAAAAGATACGTGCAAAAATAAAGGGTAGAAACAAAAAGAAACATCCAACCCACAGAAAGTGTATATGCAGAGGTTCCAGCCGCAACGTCAAATGGTCGGCAGGTTCCATTCCAAGGGGGCTGTGTCAACCTGTCCAAGTCACACAACCATTTTTCAGTCTACGTTATATTTTATTGCAGTATTTTAATTTGAAGGTTGTCCCCTCCAAAAAAAAAAAAAAAATTCCATATTTGTTATGGTGTTTCAGTAGAAGTTACAAGCACAGGACAGGACAGGATCTGATGACTAGAGTCAAGAGAATGGAGTGAGGGAAAAAGAAAAAAGATGGGTTTAGATGGAGAATAGGAAGGCGATAGGGAAAGCAGGGTAACCTGAGGCTGAAATGGTTTGTCTCTCCACTGAAACACACAACCGCGGCTTTCCATGTGTTCAAGAAGAGAGGGATGAAGCAAAGCCTTAAAGGAAGTGTGGAGCTTCACTTTCTTCAGGCCGCCACAGGCTAAGAGAGCAGCTGCTAAGCCATTTGGGCTGAGCCCACAAAGGTGCAATATTGTCATATTCTGCAACCGGCTGATGCTTGCCAGTGCCAATAGCCCTACATCCGTGACTGAACAATATGACAAGTTTATCTGCAAATAGAAACAACCAATTAATACAAGAAAGAACAAAAAGAGATTTGAGCCACATGTGAGAATTAATTTAGAACTACTGCAATATAATAAGAGTTAAAATGGAAAAGATTATAAACCTGCTTGAGGTTTTGAGAGTACTGAGGAAGCGGAATCATCCCTGAATTGTCAATTTTGTGACACTTCTTTATATCTAGTATGGCGAGCTGCCTGCATCCTGCAGCAATGGCTGCCAGCCCCACTGATGTAATACGAGGGCATCCTCTCATTTCCAATGCTTTTAATTTCCCGCATTTTGATAATGATATTAGAGATGCATCTGTAATTTTATCACAATATGCCATGTTTATTGACTCCAGAATACCACAGCCTTGAGCTACTGCTGATATGCCTACATCAGTTACTCTCATGGCCCTGTCATTTAAAGGGGAAAGAAAATGAGTAATGTGATATGCCAATAAACATGAGAAAAAGCACCCTGTGATACTTGACCTTGCATCCCCATGGAGAAAAACTGTTTTGGAGCTCATCTTCTACCAAAAGGACTTCAGTTAATATAGCAATCAGAACCAATGCTATTAATGTTACCTGTATAAATCTAGCTCCTTCAGTCTAGAGCAATGCATGCCAACATGAATCAGCCCCTCATCGGTGATATTAAGGCATATCCCTAGCTTCAAACTGAAAAGTCTGGAACATCTTGAGATGTATTTCAAACCTGCAACAGGGGTAAAGTATGTAACATCAGACTCCAAGGAAGAAAGGTAATCAAAACCAGGTCACTATGACATCTGGACACAGGGAAAACATGTAGGGTCAAAAGGGGAACCTTGATCATCTAAATCATCATCTGTGACATCCAATTCCTCTAAGAATTGACAACGATGTCCAATCAAGGAGAATGCTTCTTTTGAGACAAGACTGCAGGCCTCCATCTTAAGGCAAGTGAGAGAAGTACATGATCTTGTGACACAGTCTATAGCGAAGGAAGTGATCTTGCGGCAGCATGTGATGCCTAATTTTCTCAGTCCTGTGTGCCTCTTAGCAATAGCAGAGATACCCTCATCAGTGACACCCGAGCACTTAATCAGGCTCAGCTCTCTGAGCGATCCACACCAGTTCCCTATCATCTTCAATGCAGAAGAAGTGACATCGCAACCATCTAATTTAAGACACTGCAGCATTGAGAAATTCTGAAGGCATTTGACCACATCAACAGTAACCTAGGCCAGAAAGAAGGAGATGTGAGAAATATGATCAAACCAAACGGTAAGCTTTAAGAAACAGCTAAAACAAAGGTTGAAAAATGCAGGATACAAATGGGTACCGACAGCTGCGCCATACGACAGTGTAAGCTGGTGCAAGTATCCAGCACCTCTGGTCATATTCGAGAGACCTATGTGGCTTATGTTCTGACAGTTCGACAAATCAAGCGTCTGTTGGGACAGAAAAGGATCAATTTAGATGCAAAAATAGAGGCTCGGAACCAGAAGAATGGTATTAGTATCATCTAAGACCTTATCATACAACAGCAATCAATAAAAATTTAAGAGGTGACCAGAAACACGAAATTACGTACCCTCATTGTGCCGCAGCTTTCTTTGAGAGAAGCGAGGCCATCATCATCAATCCCAAGGCATCCAACAAGGATTAGATCTTCCAGATATGCTAGTTGCAAAACAGAGTTAAGGCATTTCTCTGTAATCTGCAATGCATGAAGTACAGCGGGTCCTTTCAGCCTCAAATTATAGCTACTTTTGGTAGCTGTGAATAGTTGCATCATTAGAAACCATATTCAGACAAGACAGATAACATGGGCACTATTATGGCTACTTTTGATAGGAATGGTAGCTGTAAATAGTCTCATATTAGAAATCCTATTCAGACCAAATCAACAACATTAATGATATAGGTTCATGACATATTCAATGGGATCGTAACCAATCGCTTTAAATTCTGGTTCTTCAGCAGATAATAGCAATTCAGGGGTTTAAATCAGAGAACTGCGTTGTTATCACTATGAAATCGGGCCTGTGAATTGTTCAATAGTCTCAAATTCAGCACATGCCTCGGCCATAATTCAAGTACGATCTTCATCTTACTGAATTGGGGACAAAGTGAAGACAGCTAAAAAGTCAAACCCTTCATTAACTAGGTACCGAAATCCTAAATCTCCACTGAGAAATGAAATGTCCAAATTCCAGTATCTTCATCGACAGCTAAACCTACTATCAAAATGAAAATTGAGAAGGGAAGGAGAAAAATACCGGAACATAGGAGAGATCCAAATAGCGAAGCTGAGTGCACTTGAGGGCAAGAAGTCCAACCCCTAAATCAGTGACCCTCAAGCACCATTTCAGGCTAATACTCCTAAGCTCACTACACCCCACAGCAATGCATCCGATCGCCATATCAGAAACAAGCTTACACCTAACCAACCACAGCTTCCGTAGATTCTTAGCCCTAGAAATGGCGGAAGCAGCAGAATCGGTGAGTTCAGTGGCGTTGGAGAGATCAAGCTCCACCAAATTGGGCCGCAGATCCGCCATGCCCAACCTCGTTACGAACCTGCATCGGGTGAGCTTGAGAGATCGCAAGGAACTAAGAAAGGAAGACAGGGTTAGGGTGGTGAGGAGGGCATCGTCGACGCGGGGACAGAGGGATAAGTCGAGGTGAGAGAGGCGGTTGTAGCGGCGAAGGACGGCGGCGAGGAGGTCAGGGCAGAGGAGCTTGGCAGATCTCCGGTGGCGGGATTCTAGAGTGCAGAATGATTTGCAGGTGAGAGAGAAGGATTTCAGGGCTAAAGGGTCTTCGTCTTCATGGAGGTAGTCCAGGATTGTGAATATCAGCTCTTCGTTCAGCATCTCCATGCGATTCATATTCTCCTTGTTAAAGTTGCTCCATTGATGCTCAGAAGACTTCTGGGCTGAGAAGGAGGCTTCTGAGTCAGAGTGACAGAGAAACGGTTACTAAGAGACGCATATCAACGCCACTTCCAGTTATAGATACTTGGAACACCTGGATCAGGGCTCAGGCTCTGTTGTCCTCGTAGTTTGATGTAGGGTTGGAACACGGGTCAGATCAGATCGATCTATTTAATGAATGAGTGAATTTTATATCAGGTAAAAAAATAGTTTAGATTTGTTCAAAACTAAAAAATAACAAATTTTCACACTAATCGACCAAATCGTATCGACTTCGGGTCGAAATCGATTCGGTTTAAGTTGGGTTCGTGCTTCTCTCAATAACTTCGGGTCGGACTCATGTCGTGTTATCATGTCCAATCAGACTTTCTCACCTCTAGTTTAATGGGCCCAATTCACTTCTTCCCACTTTCACCGACTTCTTTCCTCCTTTCTCACATCTTCCCATCCTTTAAAAAAATAATACTTCTTTTTACTCTCATCCACTTTCACCCACTCCTTCCCACTTCAATATATAACTATTATTTTTCATATTTTAAAAACTTTTATAATTTATGTAATTGTGTGTGCAAATAGTCTGATAACAATTATGAAAATTTTATTTATTTTTTGAATGTTATGAAAATATTTGTTGGTCGAGCTGAAAATTGTAGATGACGCAATTTTTATTATATATATTGAAGAAATAATAATTTTTTTCCTACTTTGTTAAGTAAATATTAGTTTTTTTGTGACTGGTAGATACTTTGGGATTGATTTTATATATGGAAGAGATGCCTGAATTTTTTTCGTTGGTTACGAAATATTTATTATAGGTCATCAAAGCGTGGATGGTTGTTGTTGTATGTATAACATATTCATTTTCGTTCATCGTAATTTGAGACCAAATTTGCAGATTTTTTTTCCAGCATAATGAAGGAACGTGTAAATTTTTTTGACTTTATTTGTACTTCGTGATAGAAAGTGTTAGGGGTTATTAAAACCGGTCAACCGGAAATTTGGTTAACCAGATAATCAGTTCGCAAAAATTGTGAACCGAAAACCGAATCAAAACTTTCGATTAACCAAATTTTCCGGTTCGGCGAAGATGTGAGCCATAACCGAATCGAACAACTCGGTTAATCGAATTTTAGGTTCGGTTACCTGTTAACCGTTAAGTTTAAATTTTCACTCCTTTTTTAAAATTAATTTAAGTATTTAAGACACCAAATATTAATCTACACATTATTGTATGTTTAGCCTTATCTTTAATAATTACAAAATTTATAGTTGACCAATATAAAATTTAATTTTTTTAAAATAAAAGTATAAGTTTCAGTCTCGGTTAACCATTGGTTAGCCATGCGGTTAATCGAATCTCAAATGGCCGAACCGAACCGAAACCGAAATCGCAAAATTTTTTCGATTCGGTTAACCAAACCGAATTTTTTAGAAAAATCAAATCGGTTAACTGGTTTTTGGGATCTGTTTTTCGATTTCGGTTTTTCTTGCTCACCCCTAAGAAGTGATGATGTATTGTACGTGTATTTTGAGCATTTTTTTACGTGTGCGTTAGTAACAAAATATTGAAAGTTTTTCACACAAATTACAGATGATTGTTTTCCGTGTACTGAGGGCCTGTTCTTTTCGTTGGGAAATACGGGTAGGTAAAGAGGTGAAGTTAGTTGAGATCGATAGAAATTGGTTAAAGTAGGTTGAAGTGAGTATTTCTTTATTGAAATAGGTTGAAGTAGGTTGAAGTGAGTATTTTTTTTGTTGAAGTAGGTTGAAGTTGGTTGAAGTGGGCTAAAATGGGTTGAAATATGTTGAATTTTTTTGTTGTTGATGTGTGATGAATAGAAGTTGGTTAAAATAGTAGAAAATGAATTTAAGTGAGCTGAAGTGGGTTGAATTTGATTAAAATTATTATTTTTTTTATTGAAGTTCATGGAGTGGGTTGATGTGGGTTGAAGTTAATCGAGATTAGTAAATTTTAATTTACCAACGAAAAGAACAAGGCCTGAACATATGTGTATTTTTTTCGTTGTTCGTATTTGATTAATATATGAAGAAAAAAATACATTCGTAATTTGTTTTACGAATAATAAAAATTACAATTTTTTTTGTAACAACGGCCACGAAACAATATTTCTTACCTGAGTCAACACAGAAAAATATTTTTTCAGTCTAAAAAATTTTTATCATTGGTAATTACTGTCACAAATAAAAAATTACATTAAAAAACAAAATATGTAACTTACATTAACTCTCCTACTTCATTCAACTCCTTCCCATTCCTTCCCACTTCTTCTCACTCCTTCCCCCCTTTCCCACACTTAAAAAAAAAATATCACTCCTACCTACTCCACCCACTTCTTCCCTCCTTTCCCACTCCCATCCATCCCAGACCTACAATTTCCCTACGAAAAGAGCAGGGCCTCAGGAGGGATCGGTGTCACAAGGAAACGACCCCCAATTATCCCTGTCACTGTATTTTTTAAATATTATCTCACAGTAATTTACCATTAAAAGATTTATGTAATTAGGCTTAAATTATTTTAAAAGAAAACAGTTGTATAACCATATGATGTCATTATTAATTTGCATGAGATTAAAACTTACTGCTATTTCATTTGATATGTCTATTCAATTGAGATGAAATTGTCTCATGAAAATATGTTATACGATGCTCACACCTAATCAACTAACCTCTTACTATAATGCACATTCTATCACACGCGTACATAATCAATTCTACAATAATTTACTAAATGATCACATCCAAGAATTTCACGCAATAGATTTATGTTCTAAGTTTTTGTCTTTTTCTACTTCTAGAATCTAAATATAATGAATTTCATTTTGAATACAAAATTAGATACTTGGAATTTTACAATCGATTGGACTTGGATCAGAACTGATCGAAGTCCCAGGGAAACGACCCTCATTACTTTTTTTTTTTTTCCTTTATAAGATTATCTCACAATAATTTGTCGTAAATGAAAACATATAATATAATGCTAACATTACATATGTGCATAATCAATTCTACAATAATGTACTAAATGATCACATCTAAGCATTTCACATAAGATATATATGTTTCAAGTCTTTGTCTCTCTCTACTTCTAGGATCTAAATCTAATGAGTTCCATTCTGAATGCAAAGTTAGACATAGAAAACAAAGAGATCTAATATTTTGGGTAATCAATTTTGCAATGCTTTTGTCAAAATTTAGAGCCCTATGGCGCGCCCCTTTCTTGGCCGACTTTTCTTCATAAATGGATCACATTGAAGGCTCTAATTATTGAGCGGAGGAACCTGTCCATGTGAACTATGATTCTAATGGCCGAGTAAACCCCCAACTTTTCACGATTTGGAAGGTTACAAGCTTAAACGAACCATCGTACATTGCAATCAAAATTCAAACTAAAAAATTGGGTTCAAATATTCCATCACCAGCCATTGTCAATGCCTTCTACAAAGTCCTCCACTACCGCCTTTAAAATTAAAGGGAAATACAAGATCTCATTCAACCAGAGCCACTGTTTCTAGAATTTTCAGCTGACTTGATGTACAACCCTCTCAACCGCTTTAGACATGATTCTCGTTGATACTTTGTTCTATAACAGCTCTAAAGCATCCCCCAAAAAAAAAACTCCAAAGACATCCTATGAGACAAATCATTTCTTCGCATAACTGATTTCCATGGGGTTCTGAGGCGTAACTTTGAAACCCTCAAGTGCCAGCATTGCTACTGTAGCTTGGTCCTCGTCTTCAAACTCTACAAACGCGATGCCTGGTTTTGCTTCAATCATTCGCACTTCCTTGAAACCAGGGTACTGCTGGAACAGCATTTGCAGCATTATATTAGTTGTTTCGTGCGGCAAATTCTGCACGAACAATATATTGTTCGGAGCTACAGCTGCTTCCTGGCCACCAGCTTTACGGTATTGTGCCTGTCATAGCAATTAAACACAGTCCATCAATTGCAAACAAAAGTATGCCAAGGTCATGCCATGACGATCTTATCTCAAAAATATGTATCACTTCACTATTTTCTTTGTCAGAACTAATTGCAGGAGCACGTCAGGATAACATTTTACTGTACCTTCTCTGACTTGAACTTTCATCAGAAGATTTGTCTTGATTTGATGTTACTGTTACGGGTCAATAGGACAGATGAATGGATAATTGGATACAGCGAAACTCCTCCATATCCATTTCAAGTTGCTTCAGCCCAGGACACCAGCTAAGTCAGATATCCTAATTTACTATAAACAAAGCCTAGCCCCATTGCAAAAGCTTCGCTATGTAGATTCTTGTTTTCCTTACGATTAATCAGAACATATTAGTACTTATACAATGCCAATATTGATATTATTATTTTCAGTTCCACCTCAAGAGGTAGCATCCTGTTGAACCTTATGCATATTCCCGCAACGACAAACTGCACAAACCTCTAATCTTTAGAAGATCTATTCAATATGAGATAAAGCCAGTATTAATCCAATAAAACCCCGCATGTATAATCTTTTCAGATTCTTCACCCTGGGCTAAACATTTAAATAAATAATTAAGACATCAAAACCTCACCATTCCAGGATTAATATCCAGACAGACCAGATCACACAATGAAGATTCAGCACCACTCACCCACTCGAATATAAAAGCAATTATATTGACTTGTGACACGAAACTGAAATAGAAATCCAAAAATCTGGGAGAAGATGTATCAAGAGTGCACTATTTTGACACCAGTTAAAGAGCACCTACATAAGTTCTTAAGTAAAACTGACACAGAAATATGAAAACTCTGGAAGGCGGGAGACCAACAGTCGAATTAATGAACAAGAGTAATGATAAAGAGTTTAGCTGACTAGCCAGAATGTTGCTACAAAGCTAAAAACGATAGCTAAGATGACAATTAGATGTTTAGCTTATTCATAAAAAAGCAAGCAAAACGATCAGATCAGATCCATATTTGATCAATGAAAACACTCATTTACACAATGAATCAGGAAAAATGGCATGCAGCAATCTGAGACAGATAAGCTGCAAGACAGAACTACACAGTAGGAAATGATGCAAAACTGGTGTTGGACCACAGGACTGCACAGTAAGTAGAGATACAAAATGCTTTTGATCAGTAAACTTACAGCTGTGCCACCATTGCTTTGAGCAGCAGTGCCATTAGCTGCAGGAGCTTGTTGGGCTTCTTCAGTGCGTCGTTTCTTTTCAGCTGAAGAAAGAGATATTTGGTCAGAAGTTTATCGTGCATATATCTCCTTAGTTTGGACAGCCAATTCAATGAAAGAAATCCACATCCAAATTTGTACCGTACTGTTCCGCCTAAGCAGGTATGAGGGTTACGATGCAACAGCCTTACCTCTTAATCACAAGGAGGTTGTTTCTATTGAACCCTATCTTAATTTAACAAGATCCTCGAACAGAATTTATATTATTGGATTAAAATTATTGCAGATGAAAACTACTGATATCCGCAATTGCAAGTTTGCATGAGAATTTGAAGTTGTGAACGAGAGATCGATTCCAGAAAGGGTATAAGAATGGCTAGAGGGGCCACTGGTCTGGTTCTAACCAAATAGCCAGCGATAGGCACCCAAAAACCAGATAAACCCTAGCTATTTCCCTTGGGAAAAGCCAAACAGGTTGAACCAAATACCCAGCCCAGCCACAGCACAACATAGAATGCTGTAGCCATTAGGAAAAATATAGCTGCGCAGTTAGTATTGAAGATTTTCCATTCGCTGAACACTCCATGGAGCAAATTAGAGTGAAACTTGCATCCACCTAAACTACATAACTGTTGGAAAACATTTTTTTACTTTCGGGTGCAAGGGGAGGCAAAAAGGCTGATGTAGGTCATCCCCACTCACGTCTTTGGTACCACCACAAAGAAAAACCTAAGCTGACAGCCATCCTCAGCCCCTACCCCATCTACCAAGCTGATTGCAAAACCAGACATCAAACAGCCAGGAGGCCCAGGACCTGCACTGGAAATAAATGTGCACATGTCCCGCATACAACATACAAGCAAGGGTAATTGATGGCCACCCCATCAGTCTAACTGACAAAATTCTTTAAAAAAGCAAAGTGTAATCAGCAGAAGCAGTTCGTCCCAGGTACGGAAGCTGGCAACCTCTCCAATTTGCTCATACTCACAAGTCTATTTCTTAGAAGAACATACCACATGTAGACTTGACAATGCTCGCGGACGGAGAGAATATGGGTCATTCATGTTTTGGGTTTGCATAAATATGGGATTGTAAGTATAGGCTTGAAAATGCCAAACCCTAACACAAACCTTCCGTTTTGGGACAAACCCATGGATTAGAACTGTAATTTCTATATCCTTTACCCCTGATTATTAACATTGAAGCATGTAAACAAGCAAAATTAGACCTCAGTCATCCTAGTAACCTTATGCAATTAAAACGACTGTTTTCATCAAAATTAGATTACTGGACAATACAACCAAGGAAGTGCGAATATGCTCATTGCCAAAACTAAAAACTGCCCAATTGGTGATACCATCCCATCAACAAAATGCTGACACGTCATCAAAGATTGATACTGGAAAGCCATCACACTCACAATAGTAGTCTACGTTACCTTAGGCATAAAAGGATGCATCTTTCATTAGGATTTCAGTCTTGAGGTCATTCACATCAACCCATTTTATTCCTGACCCCACTTCTAAAATTACAAAATTTTCAACTTCAGAAGATTAAAGGTTCAGGTATACAACTTCTTGTCATTCATACAATTCCAAGTTGAGTCTTTCATGGGGTTAATTTTTGCTAGGTCTAATAACATATGACTACAAAATAAAGTAAAAATGAGAATAAGCATATCACCTTTGTCCTCTTGCGTCCTCTTCTTTTCCTTGGGAACAAAGGTTCCCTCTGCTTTAGCAATGCAATCTGACTTGGTTTTGGCATACTGTATC
This sequence comes from Carnegiea gigantea, assembly GCA_029747015.1. NCBI lineage: Eukaryota > Viridiplantae > Streptophyta > Magnoliopsida > Caryophyllales > Cactaceae > Carnegiea > Carnegiea gigantea. Next base: position 205,793 of record JAKOGI010000196.1, on the reverse strand, counting down.
CGCTGAAAGAAGGGATCAAGGAGGGCAATACAATGTTAGTTCATTGGTCCCATTTCTTGAGTGACGTTATGCGAATATAGAAGGGTCGTTCATAACAATAGGTTTCACTGAGACTCGGTGGACAGGAATCCAGCCCTAGAAATAGTGGAATGCTGTGCTGAAGAATTGATGAACTTACAATTGGTTTATCATAGAAGGGAAAGTTCTGCATTTGTCGAACCGCATTACTTGCGGCAGTAATTTCACTAAAGCAAACCCAAGCTTGTCCTCTTAGCTTGGGCGTTTTCAAAGCAACGACATCCAAGATTCTTCCAAATTGAGAGAACAAACAGTAGAGAGAACGCTTCAATTCTGCAACAAATAAGCCAATGTCTTCAAAGAAACCCTACAAATAGTAGAATAATAACCTAACTAAACAGGTAGAAAATCTGAGCTAGCCGTGGGCATGAATTCCACAATCCCATGCATCAAGAAGCAAAAGCACAAGCATAGAAAATTGAAATCAATTGCTGGTGAACTTGCGACCGCGAAAATTCCAGGAAAGCCTAACCAATGAGCTGAAAGATGGGTGCAAAGAGAGAGAGGAGGGCAGACCTTCTTTCTTGACCTTCTCATTGAGGTTTTTGATGTAAATGGTTTGATTAGGAGGAATATCACCGGACAGCATCGTCGCCGATTCAGAGCTCAGGCGGAGGGGGGGGGGGAGAGCAGCAGGAGGAAGGGGAACGGGATTTTCGCCCTAGAGATGTCGAAGTTACGATGCCACTCGGACGGACGCAGGTGGAGCCACTAGACGCACACTCCTCACTTGAGTAAGCTCAAACTGGGCTTTTGGACCCTGCTCTATTAATGGTTAAATCCCCCTTCTCCGAACACCATACACCCCGCCATTTTTTCCGTTTTTTTCTCTCTCTCTCTCTCTCTCTTTTTTTTTTTTTTGAGGGGTGGTTGCCTTGTGTAGTTGTGTTCAAATGGTATAATGTAACAAGAATTGTCTCGATGAATGGTTCGAATTTAAATCAGAGAGAGTTTGAATCAAATGTTAAATTAACTCGTCGAATCGGCGCAGTTGTTCTTGAATTCAGTATGGCTTTACTCAAATCCTACTTCAATAATGGTCTTGAATTCAATATGGCTCTACTCAAATCCTTTTTAATTAGATCGTTGTGCTTCAATAATGGTCTTGTATTTACTTTACCGTGACTACCAATCCTAGTTGATTACTTACCGTCTCTCCAAATCATGCTCCGATAAAAAAATAGGTTAAAGTGACGCAAGTTGGATTGTGTATGAGTTTGGAGCCAACCAACCTCTTTTCTTTTTTTCTTTTTTTTTTTGTGATAAGGAAAAAAGTTTGGGAGTCAACCTTGGTTTAAACTACTTTCTAAGTAGGAGATCCTACGATTAAATCTTTAGACCTATATTTCTTTTTTCACAGGGAAATATGAGTTAAAAAGCAGGTTGCATTTTGATCCAATCAGGACGTAGCAATCCCTCTCTCAATTCTCTAGCCCTAGAGTCAAGCCTGCCTCGGCGCCTTACTCTCATAAAGAGTTTTTAAAAAAGGAAGAACAAGGAAGGTAGTATAATCCATGTGCAGTAGAACTGGAAGTACTGGCGGAAGTGAGTAGTGCAACTAATTATATCTCTGTTATCAATTTCACGTATGTGCATAATACTAGATTGAAATCAAAAGATGCAGAATAGCTCAAACCAAAGTTAAAACTCCCGGAGAACCAGTAGTGCAATCCGAAGTTAGGTTGGGGATGGACTCCAATTCACAGTACCCAGTAGGTAGTCGCTGGTTAGGTTGGGGATGTGCTCCAATTCGCAGTAGCCGGTAGGTAGTTGCTGGTTAGGTTACGGGACTCAATACGGAGTATAGGGGCCATGAACAAAAGAAATCGAACAGCCAAGCCAAACTTCATATTCTCACAGGTTGAGAACTACCCGCCCAAAAGCAGTCAATCATAATCATGTGCACATGGTGGATACGAATTGAGGACTCCGACTCCTTGCTGGCCTCAAGTCTCCATGTCAACACCAGACCCAAAGAGGGTGCAGGAGTGCTGCTCAGGGCAGTGACAACATTGGATCAAAGTCTCTAGCTCGTGGCTAGAGCAAACATCTCAGCCATGGCCAAGTGTTTATTTGGCCCATGAGCATAGCTGTGTGAATGTATCGAAACACCAGAAGCAATTAGGCTTGAAGTGCAAGTTCGATGGCCCAGGTAGAAGCATCATACTCCTACTTCAAATATGCATGCGACCTCAGCTCCTGGTTGAATGTAACAAAACAATCAAATGGCACTCGGATGCAACACAAGGACCCGCCTCACAAATGTCTTCAACGTATTATTTCCTTGCAAAGTTGAGTTCCAAGTAATATCCATTGCTATCGTCCATCCAGAAATATCAACAGTAATGCAGCAATCAAGTTGTAATTAGAAAATCCAGGAAAGAAAGTAACTCTGAATTCATTCCTCCACGCAAATAGCTTCTTAAAACCAAGCTTGTGCATAAGATTTGTCTGCATCCAATGTTAAAAATCCATACATTACCATCCAGAATTCAACCATTTACAAGGACAATCAAATGAAACATAGAAAACACGTTCCAAGTAAGGCACCAAGTCGGGGGGGGGGGATCTAAGCATCTGCTGCCAAAATTAGAGTTCGGTTACACTGACAGATCTAGCTACAGCGGAATTATAACCATGACAGGCAGATCCTAGAAATGAATATCATACCTGAGCTACAATTGATTTGTCTTGATAAATAGTGCAGGACCTCCAGTATGGGCAACCCCTCATTGTCAAAGCTACAGCTTCGGCATCCTCTCTGACGAGGACTATATCGAACTCCATTTTACTGGATGTATTTAGTGTTTGCTCTACACTGAACAGCAATTCCTCTGAACATCCATCCTCTTTGAAGGCTTTCCATGATCCACGCTACATACAGAATTCAGAACCAATTACTATATGACTAGATTAAGATCCTCCAAGCAACTACAATAACTCTCAGTGTAGGTGCCGCCTTCACCAGATCTATGAGATTCATATGGAGACAGTCTTACAAACAACTAAAATGCCTCAATCTCGGAAATTAATGAAGCATATAAAACTATGTTGGTGTTACACTCCACCATCCGACAAATGATCCTAATGTTGAAAATTCATCAAATCTGTGAACAATCCTACAGTCTGTCTCCTAAGAAACAGGGCCAAACAATGAATTCAGATTATTTTTTTCCATCGATATCGATTACATGTGCATCATACCAAGTAATTTAGTGCTTAATAAGTTCGTGAATCAGATTATGATGAAGGGTAAGGGAAACTAACATTGTTCCGAATGATGGCGATGAGAGGGTTGCCAGAGGAATCGAACAAGGCACGCGAGGGATGGGAAGGAGAGAGAAAAGAGTGGTGATGGGATTTGCCGACGTAGACCAGATTGCCATAGGCGTCGGTGAAGAGGACACGATTGAGGGTTTTCTTAACGAAGAGATCGAATGGAATCTGGGGAATTCCCTGGTGGACATGGATTTGGCTTGACATCGACTCTCTCTCTTCCCCCCCCCCCCCCCTCTCTGATTGTGAAACCCCAATGCTCCTTGTATTGATTTCAGACCATTCCATTTCCGGCTCATAACTGGGGCTACATCTATCATATCAGTTTATGAGCTAACTTTCTAACTTATTCGTTGCACGTGAAACTGATAGAGCTAGTTGCAATAGTCATATCTTTCAAACAATATACGGCATGTTCTTTTCAAGTAAGCACAATTTAATATAATTTAGCACACTTCAATATAATTCAATATATATATATATATATATATATATATATATGTATGTATGTATATATATGTATATGTATATATATGCGTGTGTATATATATATATATATATATGTGTGTGTATGTATGTATGTATATGTCTATATATGTATATATATATATATGTATGTATGTATATGTATATGTGTCTATATATATATATATATATATATATATATATATATATATATATATGTATGATTCTTTAAGCAATTATAAATGAAATTTCCCCTTAAGTAATACAAAGATATAAAATTCAAGTTGCATGGATTCGTTTTGAAGTTTACATTTCTTGAAAAACACAATCTAAAATGACCTCTAGATTACTAAAAATAAATATCTCCAAAGTTTGGAGCCCTGAGAATTTTTTTGAACTAAAAACTGAACACATATATACAAATTATTTGTATGTCATAAATTTTAAAAAAAGTCATTTAAAATTTAATTTACAACAACAATATCATGTAACACACAACTCATTGGAAAAATAATCATATTCTACCACAAATAAATAAATACATATTTACAAGGTGTTCATTTTGGGTGTATAGAATAATTACACAACTATAAAAATAAACTTTTGGGCTTAATCATAACTAGCTAGTTCCTAATCATGTTAACTCATTCAGCATGTTTCAATATGATTCAAAATTTTTCAACCTGATTCAGCATAATTCAACATGTATTATTAACTAGGATTATACCCTTATGATGTGAGTGTGTAAGTTAAATAATTTTTAATATATTATTGGGAGAGTAGATTTTTTTATATAAAAGCAAACAATAAATTAATTTATTATATTATTTTATTAATACAAAAGTAAAGCGAGTATTCTTTAACTTTTTTTCTACTAATAACATACTTTTTTATTCTTAATTATATCTAACTCACATTTTTTTTGTATTTGCATCAATAAATCTTATATATTTTATGATTAAATTTTATTATTAAATAACAGGAAGGTATGTGAGAAGATACCTTATTAAATAGAAAACTATTATTACTAATTTGTCATAAAATTTAGTCTTTAAAAATATAAAGTTATTAACAAAGAAATGACTTAACAAATGAAATAAAAATGTAAGTTGAAATTAAGAACAAAGATGATATTATTACAACAAAAAAAAAGAATCAAGAAGAAATGCTCAACTTTTAATAATTACATAATCTAACATATTAATTTATTTTTGCTATTTGAAAAAATATCTATTATGACGATAGTATATTTGCATCTTTAAATCATATATATTTTATGATTAAATTTTATTATTAAATAATAGGAAGGTATGTAAGAAGTTACCTTATTAAATATAATTAACATTGTATTAAATTTATATCCATCCTATACAACATTTTCTTTTTATTTTAAATCTCATGTATCATCTTATGTTGCATTAAGTATCTTACATGACTGTTCTCTCTTATGTTGCATCCTATATGGCAAGCCTATATGGTATCCTAAATGGCAAGCCTATGTGTCACTCATATATGAGTTCAATCCAACATATATATATATATATATATATATATATATATATATATATATATATATATATATATATGTGATATGATAAAAATCAATAAGTACTTATCGTAAGTCCAGAAAAACATCATCTAACAAAAACAATCCAAAAGAACATGTTTTTAGATTGAATTGAATTTGGTCTGAATTTTTCAAATTAGAAGTTACATTATTACACTTGTATATCTTAAATTTTAATTTTAAACTTACATAATTATGGAAAAAAAAGTATACGTGTGCATGCTATTACTAATATACACAAAAATGTATAATGTGTTTTTCTTATAATAATTTAAAAATTGGTTAGGTTAATCAATAAAATAATGACTTGTTTTATTGTTAGAGAACTTACTGCACAAACACAAACACAAACATGTGGGTATAAGTCTTGTTACAATACCCCAACGTATCATGTACCATGTGAGGTTACTCATAAGTACTTTCCAAACTCATGGAATACCTTCGTGTGTGTAATTTTCACTGGTGTGTATATGCTCACATGTTACGAACAAAACTTTACAAGAATTTAATCATCTTGGGATAACTCTATATAAATTACACTTAATTGTTGAATTCTTACATATAGTATACTTGTGCTAATAGAAGTAGGCACCATTTATTTTTTTAATAAATATAGTAGAGTGTCACCTCGTTTTGGGCAAAGGAAAACCAGCTATCAACAATCATCCAAACCCACCAACCTAAGCCGAAAGAGCATTCCACCAACAAAACATAATAATCTTCCTGTAAGGTCATATATCCTCTAGATTAAAAGGAATCTAATACAATAAACGCTTTTACATCACCAACCACACATGATATCGGCCCCTAAGACAAGATCCCAACTAGGCCAAGATGCCAAACCTGACAAAACAAATGCACATTTGTCCTCTTGTCAGACGAAAACTCTAACCTTTAAAAGTTTTTGGAGGCCCGTATGCGAAGGCCATCAGTTTGCTCGCCTTGCGTATGCTCAATCTCTCTTGCTTCTAATGTTGTACTTGACCGTCCTAATTGCTTCGTGCTCATTGTAGGTTTCTACCCAGTAGCCTTCTTTACTTTTCAAGCACACTCTTAGGAAGAAGTACTTCCACACTTTGAATGTCATGTTTCACAATTGCTTTCTTAGCTTTCTTATTTGACTTGTATGGGTTCCTTTTAAAAAAAAAAAAATTTGTTTTCTAACCCTTAGCTTTGGCGGGTCGATCATGCGTGGCGCTGTTTTCAGTGAGAGTGAAGAAGTCACTCTTACTTGCTTTCTGAAAATAGATAATAATTGCGCCTAAAGAAAAAGAACTAGCGCCCAACTCCACACCCCCTAAGTTGTGTCCATTGTGACTATTATGCAGCTTGAAGTTTGGAGATGGTTGGAGTATACATAGAGTCCTTGCATCCCTTCATCTGTCTGAACCTAGTGAAGCTATCTTGGACAATTTCCACTTCGTTCTAGCTATTTGTTGTGAAGTTGTTCTTATGTGCAACCTCATAAAGGCTTTCCTGTTTCCCATCAAAGCAAACATCTTCATCTGCTATGCAAAGTTCCCACGAAGTGGGGTTGAAACATCAAGGTCATGCTGAGGAGAACTCAATTCCAAGATGCGCATTCTATAGGCATTGCCTCTTTAACAATAACATGACTTCATCACCAATGAAACTCAACTCCAAAATATTGATAAAATTTTGGTTGACTCGCCGAACTAGAAATCCTTAGAAGATACTCACTTGCACAATATCACCTAAAGTTTAGCAATATTAATTACATTTTCTCTCATCCAAACACAAATCGAATTCCAAATAATTTAGTCCAAATTTATAACAACATTACCTATTATGATTGTCTTTTTTTTGGGGGGGCATTTGGGCCTCTCTTATCACAAACAAGACAAAAAGGTAGAGTTCTTCAATTACAAATTTTGTCTATTCGCAAAACTCGAACCTGAGACTGTACTTATGAGGTATTTGGTGAGAAAAGTTGGAATGAAACTTGAACACTTAGATATCAAGTTCTACTCTTTTATGTTAGGTGGGTGTTTTAAGGGGTCATGACTTGATACTTGAGACCCCCCAAATCTAAGAGACGTGAACCCTCCCCTCAGGTTTTCAAGTTCCCCACTTTCAAGGGATCAGATTAGTAACTTAAAAAATAAAAGAAAAAATATATTCCCCCAATTTCCCAACTTGCTTTCTTCGTTTACTCTTCAACCCAATCCCTAACTGCAACTTTAATTTATTCGATCTCCAATCCACGAGAGAGAGAGGGGGGGGCCACTATCAGTTGTATGGCAGCCGTCGGCCGTGGAGAAGTAAGAAAGATACCTTCCTGATCGGTGACGAGGAACAAGACACTGTTGCTTCTTATTCGTGATCGATCTGCTCCACCATTGCCCTATCAACAAGGAAGATGGGAGCAAGATGAACAACTGTGGGAGAGAGAGCAAGATGCACATGATTTCAGGATTCAAGTTCCATATCTAACCATCGCAGATATTAGGAATGATTCCATTTCATTCCATGTTTGCTCGCTATACAGGATCTTAAGGGAAACAAGTGTAAAACTACTTGATCCATTCTATGTTAGTACTGTCGAAAATATTTAAATCGCATAACCTCGCGTATGATTCTTATATCATTATACAGAGCTATGTGTGGACAGTGGATTGGGTTAGGGCTAGGGGTGTGCAAAACCGGTTAACCGGAGTTTCGGTCAAAATCGGTTAACCGGTTTTTCGGTTCAAAAAAATTCCAAACCGTAACCGAACCGAAAATTTCGGTTCGTCTAAAACCCGAACCGTAACCGAACCAAAAATTTCGGTTAATCGGTTTTTCGGTTCGGTTAACCGATTTTTCGGTTCGGTTACCGGTTAACCGTTTACAAATAATAAAAAACTTATGCTTTCTTACTTAAATTTGTCTTTCTTTTATGTTTAAATTCTTTTTATAAAAATTAAACTTTGGTTACCATTTATAAATAATAAAAAGGTGCACTTTCTTACCAATTTTTTTATTTTTTATGTATTATTTTTCAAAAAAATAAAATTATTTTCGGTTCGGTTAACCGAATTTTCAAATAATCCGAACCGTAGCCGAACCGAAAACCGAAAAAAATTTCGGTTCGGTTAACCGAACCGACTTTTTTGAAAAATTTGTTCGGTTAACCGATTTTTGGTTTCGAATTTTTTTGCACACCCCTAGTTAGGGCCGACCTGTTTACAAAATGGATCGGGGGCGGACTGGGCCTTTGTGTAACTAAACGGTTGGGTCAAGTTAGAACGTGGGCGACCTACTTTTGAGCTGTCTTAAAATTGAATAAACTTGTACAAAAAAATGTGTATAATAATTGTTATTATGTGTAAAGTGTTAGTAATAAACTTCACTAATTTTAACATGTAAACTAGTGTGTCAAGTAGATTGAAAAAAACAATGGGTTACTGAACGGGTTGTTAATAGGTCGACTTGGTTTGACCCGTTATTATGCCTTAATAGACCGGCCCACTATTGATCAGACCTATTATTGATCCGACTCTTTATTAACTCTATTTTAAACGGATCGATCTATTTGACCCAATAAATACCGAATCGTTGCTCACTCTTAAAGTCAAAAGATAGCTTTCGGGGAGTTTATTGGGTTAGGTTGCATAGTTGGCAAATGTCATGACATTAGGAATGTGGCGTTTAAATCCTATGTTGGTTTGCTTGATGAACTCAAGCCAGTTGGGACTCATCGAGAGTTGCGATTTCGTTTAACTCGACCTTCTATTATGCCTCCTGAGTCCTAAGGCTAACCCTCTTGAGATACCAGAGCATGCAAAACTGCTGGAGGCTGAAGGGCGTCACTCTGTCTTGTTTTGTATCAGCTCCTAAGGGTTTGTCATCCCACCCAGCCGCGCCTCTGGGCATTCCCTATCATCTTCTTCTCTCCTTGCGCTATCTCCTCCATTAGTACAGAAGAACCCAGGAATCCCAAACTCTTCAAGCTTCATCTGTGCGAGAAACCCACAAAGAAATTACACAGAAAAAGAGGTAGGGCAAGGGGCACAGGAGGAGGAAGAGTGAAAGATGAACCCAACAATGTCTCCGTCTTTATCGAAGCCTCATCTTTTCTCATCTGGGTTCATAAACCCGGGTCATTTCCGACCCAGATTACCCATTTCCGTAAAAGCCATGGGCAAAAGACACTCCTACCGAATCTCCAGTATCCGGTGCGTCGTGGATGACAAAGCCACGGGTACTCCTGCCACCACTGCTACTAGTAACACTGGTAGTAATGTCACTGCAATATTTGGAGGAAATAGAGAATTAGCTGGCATCCAATCCCTGGTCGACAGTTTGTCACCGCCGGTGAGAATAGCAAGCTCAGTGCTCGTAGTTGCCGGAGCTATGGCTGCTGGGTATGGGTTGGGTTCTAAATTTGGGGGCAGTAAGAATGTCGCCATGGGAGCAGCTGTTGCTTTTGGGGCAGCTGGAGGGGCTGCTGCTTATGCCTTGAATTCTTGCGTCCCTGAAGTTGCTGCTATCAATTTGCACAATTATGTTGCACAATGCGATGATCCCACCTCCTTGAACAAAGATAGTATTGAAGCCATTGCCGCTAAGTACTTGAAACAACAACTAAATTCTCTTGTTTTCTATGTTTCTAATTCTGTTTGGTTTCATGGGTCTAGGACAGAAAGCCTGAATTTGGGATATCTTTCATAATTGTATGCCATTTGTTGTGGACGGTTGGGTTTTCTGAGTCTCAATTGGACTAGTATTTTATTTGGTTATGCATTATCTTGTTTCATGGCTCTATGGCAGGGATATTGTTTCGTGTTTGACCTGGATGTCAAGACTTATGTGAACGCTATATAATACTTGGGAGCTTATTTTCAATTGGTTTGTCAGGTATGGTGTCAGCAAACAGGATGAAGCCTTCAATAGAGAGCTTTGTGATTTGTATCTCAGGTAACTAGGAAACAACTCCTACGTACATGGCTGGTGTGTTCTGCATGATTCTCTTCCATTGCTGGCTTTGTTTGATAGCTTTATGTGTTTTCTTGCATTTGACTGAATATCACTTATGATTCCTATTATTCTTTGATCTGTTTTCATGAAATTGGTGCACTTTATTAATTGAATTCCTTTGGTATATCAATAACCATGAATCAATCCTATGGCCTGGTACCTTCTTGGTAATGTTTTGTGCTTAAATTGTCTTTTGCCCGTATCTGAAGTTACTTTTGATTGCTTTTATAGATTTGTATCATCAGTGCTTCCTCCTGCGAACGAGGATCTCAAAGGCACTGAAGTTGAAACTATCATCAAGTTCAAAAATGCTCTTGGCATTGATGATCCCGATGCTGCCAGCATGCATATAGAGGTAGCTTTTGTGTATGTTTGCTAACTTTTGCAGCATCTCTTTCTTTTGAAATCTGACTATGTCCGTTATGTGTTTTATGGCAATAGATTGCCCGGCGTATTTTCAGAGAGAGGCTTGAAACTGGGGATCGTGATGCTAACATAGAGCAGCGCAGGGTAAGATTCTTGTAGTCATAAACTCATAGTTCCTTGTGTCTTACATTTTTGAGTTCCTGCCTAGTTCTAGTAGACATTTGTAACTTGACCAGCAGTCGTTTTAGTGCAGGCATTTCAGAAGCTAGTGTATGTCTCTACTCTTGTTTTTGGTGACGCTTCTGCATTTCTTCTACCTTGGAAGCGTGTTTTTAAGGTGACGGATGCCCAGGTAAAAGCTAAGTGCTAAGATACCAGCATTTTGTTCTTGAAAAGTCAATCTAAAACTGAAAACGTTATGAAGCCAAAGATTATGTTCTCAAACACACTGCTATTGATGTTTGATTAAATTTAGTTTCATCCCCCCTCTCCCCGATGTTGTTCGCGCACAGATTACATTAGTATGGATCACCATGTGAAACTGAAGTTGGGATTTTGTTACTTGGTGGTCTATCAGGTTGAGGTTGCCATTCGTGACAATGCTCAAAGGCTGTATGCTCAGAAACTAAATTCAATTGGCAGAGGTTAGTGTCTGCATCATAGTTTTTGTTATAAGGTATTGGGTCCGTTATTGTGATTGATTAATTAGCCATGGTCATATTAGTATAGTTTGTTCATGTTCATCTGCCTAATAATCTGGATTAACAATTTGTGCTATTATTTCTTGTGGTATATTTCTTGTGGTGTATTGCATATAACGGTATATTATTTCTTGTGGTGTATGTGCATAATCGATTAATGGTTTTTCATCTTGTTAGATTTTGATCCAAAGCAGCTTGCTGACTTGAGGAAAGCTCAGATTTTGTATCGTCTCTCTGATGAGGTACTCGTTATAGCTCAAACTTCATATATTAAAGGACCAAATAGTTCTCGATGAGGATGGATGTATTTCTTGCAGCTGGCTGAGGAAATGTTCAAGGATCATACAAGAAAACTGGTGGAGGAAAACATATCGAGAGGTCTTGACTTATTGAAGGCACGGACGAGATCAGGGTATGCTTTGGGGTTGACACTGCTGCTGTCTTTTCTTTAGAAACCGACAAATTAGCCTTACTTGTTTAGCATTGATATATATATATATATATATATATATATATATATATATATATATATATATATATATATATAAAAGCGATATACCGGTAGTGTCATGTATGTTCCTAATGTGCTTTAATGTTTCGCAGGGGAACTGCTGAGGTTGTAGAAGAGCTTAATAAGGTATTAGCATTCAATAGTCTGCTTCTCTCACTGAAGAACCATCCAGATGTCGGCAGCTTTGCTCGTGGAATTGGGCCAGTTTCTCTAGTAGGTAATGTTAATTGTTAAGTCATAGTTTTCTACTTTGCATCTCTTTCTATGTGAGGGTGGATCAGGTGCGACTTACTGTCTATAGTCAAACTGGAGTTTCAACTATGGGTCTAGGTTTTTTTTTTTTTTTTTTTGGGGGGGGGGGGGACAAAAAACAAAAAAAGAATATGTGCAGAACTTGAAGGGGTCATTAAACTTGTTCATTCTAGGAACAGGAAATCCTGCTGCATTCAGCCCTTTGTTGTAAATGGGGTAATCTGGTAATAGTACATTTCACTTTCTTTTCTTCTCCTTGCTTGGTCTGCTTCAAGTGGCTATAGTGTACACCCCCTTTCACTGGTCAACTGTAGCGATCATCCAAATGAGGCTACCAACCCATTTTCCGGTGTTTTAGCCAACTGCTGATATTTTATGGTTAATCATGTCCCAATTCAACACGCTTTAATGTGGGTATCCTGTCTTCATTTTGTAAAATGAGTTGTAATATTGCTAGGTCTAGAACTTAGGGCTTTTTAGTGTCGTAAGTTAGAGAGAAGAGAGGGAAATGATTGGAGGGAAGGTGAATGTAGGGTTCTGGTAGAGAGAGAAGCAAAGTGGAGATCGTGTCTGAGGATGGGTTGTAGGGGATGGGGAAACGTTTTGTGTGAAGTCCACTGATGTGGTCTTTTGGGGGGGGGGTATATGCAATAACTGAGGCCCTATTCTCCAACTTTTTTTGTTCGGAATAAGTCAATTTAGTAGCAATAATAAGTTTAAAATTCAACAAAAATAAGTTTAATTCAGTTAAGCAAAATAAGTTAAGTTAAGTTTAGTTTAGCAAAAATAAGTTGAAAAGAATAGGGCCTAATAAGAGAATGTAATGGGGAGAAGCGGAGGAAGGGTAGGGGCTGGAGGAGTTTTACAACCCACATGCAGGTGGTACTTAGCTTTTTTTAAGATTTGGATCCAGACTTGCTCCAAATATCTGCTCTGCAGAGGTGGGATCCAAACCCAAATCCCTGTGGATCTACAGGGTCTTATATGGGGCCCCGTTGTCTTGACTCTATGTTTTATTTTTTCCCCTTCTGATTTTGTGTTCTTCAGAACAATATGACCAAATACCTACTTTGAAGCATTCTTTGGTCCCTTTTTTTTGTGGGTTTACATGTTTTAAGCTTGAATGCAGTCTGCAAAATGGGAGGATTTGTATAAATTACTATGTGAAATGCAAACATGATTCAGAGCTGAGAATTGCAGTATACAATCACATTAGATTGTCACCTACTTACCTACATAAAATAAATGACTTTAGCTGTTATAAAATTATGTCACGGCTCACAGACAAAATGCTGTAAGCTTAGCAATTAAAGTGTCCAAGGGCTCCGATTTTTTTTTTTTTTTTTTTTTTAAAGGGTGTTCATGGTTTGGGTGCCCAAACCAAAATAGATGTCGGTTCGGGTACCCAAAATTTCGGGTTGGCAAAATTATGAACCAAAAATTTTGGATATCCGAAAATTTCGGTTTGGTTTTTCGGGTATCCGATAACTCGATTTTCTTTTTACTTTTTTTTTGAAATTTTCACTTTCTTATATCTTATGTATAGTATATTAGTTTTTGAGAGTAGTTTTCTTAAACTTGTTTAAAATATGCTGGATTTCAAATTAAAATTGAAATGTTTTTTATGCCAGATTTGTGCTTCTCAGGGTAATTCAAACAAATGGGCCGGGGGGGGGGGGGGACCATGGGAAAGTGGACAAATGCTGGGTAAACTAGAAAATCACTTATTTCCTTTTACTTTACTCCGTAGAAATCATTCTATTAGCGAATACTTTTGGAAAAGCCAATACATATAGTATTACGTATAAGATTAGTAAATGTATCATTATGTTTTATTTGTGTTTAAGTGAGAGAGGTAGAGAACACTAGAGCGATGAAGCAGAAGCAGGGAAATGTAGTTGGGGTGATTGGGACCAAACTAAATGAGTAGGTTTATTATTATTATTATTTTTCCTGAACTTCAAAACCTTCCCTCTTCCCTTGCACATGCTACAATGTTTTATATCTAAAAACTTATTGGGTTGTCAACTACCCGAAACTCCAAAAATTGTGATCTGTTTCCGAATTGAAACCCAAACAAAATTATCGGTTCGTGTATCCGAACTGAAAAACTTGAATATTTTGGTTCGGGTACCGAAACAATTGGTTGGTTCATAGGTTTTCGGTTTGGATTTTCAGGTTCGATTAATTTTGGGCACCCTAGGTTTTTTTGATGAGTAATCAAAAAATTGAGTTAGATAAATACCAAGAGGATGCTACCCATATACAAAAGGGCAATCCCCCCCCCCCAACCCAAAACCAAAAATATGGGACTCAAGCTCTCATGCAGAATATTATATAGAAAATCCAAAAAACTAATGTTACTTACCATTAAGTGCAACACTCCAACCATATAAGATTCTCAAAAAGCAGAGCTTGAAATCTTGAATGGACAATGCCATGACCTCAAGAAGCTGATGATTCCTTTCCTTCGATGCACACCACAAATGGCCAAATGAATCATCTTTCAATCACCACAAACCCAACGCTTCTTCATTCTTCTTCTTCATGTAACCATCACATCTTTGACAAAGAAAAGTTGAACCCATCTAACACCCATCAAGGAAAGAGACAAATGCCAAAGTGACAAAACCCTATGACAATGACTAAGGAGATGCTCCAGGAGCACCAATGTAGTAGTTGAAGATTAGAGCTTACACGAAGTATATAGCTGGGTCTATGGCGTGGCTTCAGTCTGAATATGATAACTTATACCAGGATTTAGAGCCAGCCCATATCCTTTAAGAATTCATTGGGTCCCAATAGATTGCACCTACACCCATTTAAGTACAAGGGGTCTAGCAGGTCTGAAAAGCATTACCATCCTACTCTGAACTCTCAGTAATTGGTGCTTATACACCCTCAACATTTGAGGGGCCAAAAGGAGCACAGCCAACCTTTGACAGCTCCTTTAAAGTACATCACTTTTTCCTAAACTGCCAAAAAAAAAAAAAAAAAGGCATGGTAACTTTTGTTGTCAGTCTTTAGAGACTCTAATTTCTGCTTCCTAAACGTCCTATGATGTTCTAAATATTTCTCTAAAATTTCAACAAGCGTGAGGGCTTCATTGGCGTCATTTGTTGGCTACGTGGTGTGATTCTAGACACTGATTGAACATCATGGTTACTTGACATTGTTCGGAAGGTCCTAAAGTTCTGCAATATGTTTGGAGGGCCCTGGAAGATGAAAGAATTCCATTTGACAGGTTTCACATCTTCTCAGATGTTTTTCCGAAAACCACAAAAACTGTGTATAGACTGTATCTTGGGGTCTCTACAGGCTTTCAATGCTCTACAGCCTCTTATGGTGCTGCAAGCATGCTTCGAGACAGTTTTAACAATAATAATAACTTAATAGGCAGCATCTTGTAGATTTTGACGTTTAATTCTAAAATGCCACAAAACAGGGGTTATTCTGGCATGTCATACTCTTTCTACTGTCTATGTATCTAAGATACTGTCAGTGGGAACACTTTAACTTCAAGGACATTTCAAAAATGTGGAGAACTGCATCAAACAATATTGATTTTAGGCTACCTGAGAGTCTTTACCATTGTATCTTTGAAGCCTTAGAGGACATTTTGTGATGCCTGTGAGCAATTTGCAAGAGTGATCACTTCATTTGTTCTGCCT
This sequence comes from Carnegiea gigantea, assembly GCA_029747015.1. Lineage (NCBI taxonomy): Eukaryota > Viridiplantae > Streptophyta > Magnoliopsida > Caryophyllales > Cactaceae > Carnegiea > Carnegiea gigantea. The sequence continues at coordinate 189,926 of JAKOGI010000196.1, read as the reverse complement.
TGTAGATTTATAAAAGTGATTGCAAAATGCCTAAATATGGGTATTATGTATATAATACATGATGAATGGTCTAGAATGGTCCTGAATACCCCAAAACGTTTTTGAATACTCAGTAGAAGCGTTTAGTAACCATCTGATGACTTTTTGGACGTTTCCCCAAAATCCCAAAAAATCATGCTTTGGTGTGCAATAGCCTTCATTTTGGGCCCTCCTGAAGGATTTGACCACTCTTCCTTCTGCTTATTCTGCTGGGCCACAGTGAGCGTAACCTGATCCATCTCGTTAAATTTAACACATCATATGACAACCAAGGTAATCCTTTGGAAACTTTTAATTACCGTTATGACTTCCCAGGCAGTATCCTGGAGTTTTTGAGGCCTGCTTCCAAATGCCCCCCGCCCCCTCCCCCCCAAAAAAAAACAGAAGGCATTTTATTGGCGTGTAGCCCCATCTAGACTATTCAGATTGAACCTAACTAAGATGCCATTGTAGATATCGAGAAGTTAGTGTCTGCATATAGTCTGAAACAAAACCAAAAATATTAGCAGTTGATGAGTAGGAAAATTGAAACTAGAATAAAAATCCCAGAAATGTGTCACATTTCTATAAAACAGAGCAAGACAAGACTCTTTAAAGATGGAGCTGAAGAGATATACAGGACAAATGATCGCATAACAGAAGACAAAGGGTAAGAATGAGATCAAGGTAGTGGGAGACTGAGGGTCAATGGAGGGTAAAAGAATGAAAAGCTGGAGCTAAGAACACTCCAAATGGGGGTGGGGGGAGAGGGCGGTAGTGAATGGGGCAATAAGGACTAAGGAGGGAAGAGGAGAGTGAAGGGTGCGGAGAGAAATATATTGACCTTAGAGATTAAACTGACATTGAAATATAAGAGTGAAGGGTGTGGAGAGAAAGAATCAACTGAGAGACTTGTCCATTGTTGAACGAACAAATGAAGGGAACATAAGATAGGTTGAGAGAAAAGAGATAGCCTAGTTCTCTTAGGGAGTGTGTTTAATGACTCTTGCCCTTGGTCTTCTAAATTTTTTGACAGAAAAAACTCCACCTTGCCAATCATTTAAAATTTTGGCCTCAATCTCATTTTTTGTATATAAAGTTGCATGCTTATGGCTCCTGCTTTCAATTTTATTTATTATTTATTTATTTTGGGTATTACTGTTAAATTTGGTTTAAACTGGCATTGAATGTGCTGTAATAATAATCTTACATTTGGTTACTCAGTATTTCTGATCTTGAATATTGGTTGTTGAGGAAGGGGAAGTGGGAGGGAAACGAGAGATAAAGAAACTTTGTTTGATGCTTTCTAATCTTAAGTTACATATTGAAATGACAAGGCTCGGCTTACTATCCTAATTATCTAACATTTATGCCATTAGTTAGACTGAAAGTCGCTTTTATTTACTATTCTAACCTGAACTGCATATGTTTTTGGGTTGTGATCTTTGCCTCTTTATGTTTTGCTTGATTATTTTTGACCCTTGGATTGTGGAATCTGATTGGCCATATCATATTATATTTTAGGCCTCTCTGTGTCCACTTGGTAACAGTGATATTTCCTGTTTATGATTCAACTTGAACTTTTGTAATATTGATTAGGTGGCGAGTATGACAGTGATAGAAGGATTGATGACCTGAAGCTTCTGTACAGAGCTTATGTCACAGCATCTTTCTCTAGTGGCCGACTGGCAGATGATAAGGTAATGTAGTCTCTGTTCCTGGTAATTGTCTTCTGTGGTTTTGCGGTGTGGCTTAGGTCCAAATAAATGAAAGAAACAATTATTGGCTGTCCACTCCTTTTAGGTTGCCCAGTTGGGCTGAAATAATTCTCTGATTTGATTAGTATTTGGTTTAAGATTATTTGGCTTCTCCATGGGGGCATTCGGTTATGCTGAATATATATTGTGGATAAGAATACTCACATTTTTCTGCATGCTTCTTTTTCTCATCCTAGGTAATTCAAGGTCATCTGCTGACAATTACCCCTCCCCCCCCAAAATTCGTTTTGTAGGTTGCTGCGCTGAACCAATTGAAGAACATATTTGGTCTTGGAAAACGTGAGTCAGAAACTATTATGATGGATGTTGCCTCAAAGGTCTACCGCAGGCTGCTAGCGAAGGCCTTTTCTGATGGTGTTCTGGAAGCAGCAGAAAGCAAAGCAGCTTTCCTTCAGAAGTTGTGTGATCAGCTGCAGTTTGATCCACAGAAAGCCAATGAGGTCCACGAAGGTAGAGCTCCAAATGTTGCTTTTTGCTATTTACTTGCCAGTATTTCCAAGAGATTTTGTTGTTTGTTGAGGGGAAGGGGAGTTTTTGTTCCGTTTATTTATTTATTTATTTTTTTGGGCTTATCAAAAGTTGTTAGTGTAAAAGCCAAAGCTGGAAAATTTTTAGTTGTCAAGCCAGGCGAAGTTTTTATTCTACGCCAAAAATTTCAGTTTTTATAGTGGCTGTTGAGGCTGAATCCCTAATATGGCAGGTTTCCCTATGGAATCAATCATTTTTGCATAGCATTATACACGATTTATGTGCATGAATGTCATCCCGTTGGTGTCATTATGTATAGTATAATTTTTGTTTACTGGTGAGTTGTAAAAAAGAAAAAGTTATGATGAGTTCTGCAATATAATGTTTATACTGGTAGCTTTTGTAGCTGCTCTTCTTCCCTTTGTAATCTGCCTTTTCTTGTAGAAATATATAGAAAAAAGCTACAGCAGTGCCTAGCTGATGGAGAATTGAATGAGAAGGATGTTAAAGCTTTGAAACGATTGCGGGTCATGCTATGTATTCCTCAAGAAACTGTTGAAGCAGCTCATGCTGATATATGTGGCAGTATGTTTGAAAAGGTACTGTTGAAATCTCCCTTACTCCTCCCTCATAAACTGAAGGATCTCATCTTGATCTTCTTTTCGGAACTTGCTAATGTTCGATGTCATACTAATGATTTTTTTTAATTTATTCAAAGTCTACTATTTTGATGAGTGCTGCACCTGTGAAGGTTACGACTATCAAAACTGCATCAGTTGGATGGATGAATATGAATTTGCAAGTGGTTTCAAAACAATGACGAGTTTATAAACTCTATTCTACCCCCCCCCCTCCACGTTAACAGCAGCCTGGTGCGAGTCCTACCTAGCATGTCTGAGCAGGTCCAGATGTTAGTAGCTGTAGCCTTAAAAAGCAGGCTCAACTCATTTGCTTTTATTTTCTGCCCTCGTGTATTTAACTGAAACATCTCAATGACACTTTTACAGGCAGGGAAAATAAAAAATAACTGTGCTTTCTATGCTTGCCAAATTGCCTGATGCTAGTGGCTACTGGCCAGTGTTTTCTCATAATTCTGTGTTAAAGATTGTGAAGTTGAACTAACTAAAGTTCGAGATGTTCCTGTTCTTCTGCCTCTGCTTCTGCCACTGTTTTCTTGCTTATGTGTGAGAAAAAAAAGATATGATTTGAGTGATTACATTACTGAAATGTCTTCATTTCTTGATTGACTTCAGGTTGTGCGAGAGGCAATTGCATCAGGTGTTGAAGGATATGATGAGGATACAAGAAAATCTGTGAGAAAAGCAGCACATAGCTTGCGCTTAAGCAGGGAGGCAGCAATGTCAATTGCTAGTAAGGCGGTGGGTGCTTTGTTCCCATCAATCTTGTGTTCAATTTATGGTGTCCTTTTATTCACTTCTAATGTCATGTTTTTTTTAATGACCAATTTATTATATGTTATGAAGCAGCACGAGAATCCTATGTGCTCATCTTTGACTGGATATATATTTGTATTTATGTAGTCATTGTTGCTACTGTATTCAAGTAATTTTTTTCAAGAGAGCTATCTCTGTGTATTAATCCTATTGTCACAGCTCATTTTCTGTGGAAACCCAACCTCCACCCTTCTGATAGTTCATTGCCGGAGTGAGGCTGTGTACAGCATGCCTTCTCCCAAACACTGTTCAGCAGGACTCATGCCTGCTTTGGTTGGGTTTCTTAAATACTTGCCATTCTTTCATAAGATCATAACCCCCTCATTTGATGCAGGTCCGGAAGATTTTCATGAGCTACATTAAACAGGCACGGGCGGCTGGGAGCCGCACTGAATCTGCGAAAATTCTTCAGAAGATGATATTATTTAATACTATAGTCGTCACTGAACTCGTTGCAGACATTAAAGGGGAATCAATTGTTACCACCACAGAGGAGCTTGGTAAAGGGGAAGAAGAGCAGCCAGAAAATGGGAAAGAGTGGGAGTCACTCGAGACACTTAGGAAAACAAGTTCTCCTAAGGAACTTCAGGGTATAATTGGGAAACCTGTGCAGACAGAGATTACTGTTAAAGATGATCTTCCTGAGAGGGAGAGGGCTGACCTGTACAAAACATATCTGTTATACTGTATAACTGGTGAAGTGCCCAAATTCGGTTTTGGTTCACTGATCCCCGCACAAAGGGACGACACAGAATATATCTATCTAAATCGGCTTGGCAAAATTCTAGGTCTATCTCGTAAGATGATTGTGGAGGTCCACAAAAGCGTTGCTGAACAAACTTTTAGGCAGGAAGCAGAGGTCATTTTGGCTGATGGACAATTGACAAAAGCTAGGCTTGAGCAATTGGATGAGGTGCGGAAGGAAGTTGGCTTGCCTCCAGAGTATGCTCAAAAAGTGAGGGAGAGCGTAATAAATTCAAAGATGGCTGGTTCCATTGAAATTGCTATTGGCCAGGGAAGGCTTAGTATAAAGCAGGTTCGAGAACTAAAAGAAGCAAGTGTGAATATCAAAAACATGATTTCAGAGAGATTGCGTGAGAGTCTCTTTAAGAAGACTGTCGATGAGATATTTTCCTCTGGTACTGGTGATTTTGATGAGGAAGAAGTCTATGAAAAGATTCCTGCGGACTTAAGTATCAATGCTGAAAAGGCAAGAGGAATTGTCCATGAACTTGCACGGAGAAGATTAGCAAGCTCATTGGTTCAAGCAGTGGCATTATTGAGGCAGAGGAACCAGGCAGCAGTGGTATGCATCTCTTGATATGCATGAATTGTTTTAGTCGAGTTTCTTTGACCCTTAATGCTAGAGACTAATGCTACTTTGTTGTTTTGTCACTCAATTTCACAGGTTTCCACGCTCAACGATTTACTGGCTTGTGACAAGGCCGTGACTGCAGAGCCTTTATCATGGGATGTCCCCGAAGAACTAGTGGATCTTTTCGCCATATATATGAAGAGTGACCCGGCGCCTGAGAAATTTTCGCGTCTGCAGAATCTGTTGGGAATAAGTGATTCAGAAATAGCCGCTCTGAAAGAGAGGGGAGACCAAGTGACAGATGCTGGCGATGGAGAAGAGGAATTCGTCTTTTAGAGAGTTAGTACTCTACTACTCTATATGGTAGTTTAGTGAGGACAGTTGTGTTTTTGGTGGATACTTGTGTAGGTCAATCAGCAAGCTACTTTGTTCATTTTTGTTAGTATAGAAAGATTGTAATGGGATTAAGCACGTAGTGTTTATTCCCTCCTTTCGGCTCACGCTTCTCGGGAGTCGGTTCAGTGTTTGGGTGCATCCTTGTATTCTCAATTATGATAAATGTTTTTGCACATTATGGGTTATACTCCTAGAGCTGTTAAGAATTCTCTGCGGCTGATATTCTGTCGTACCTTAGACCGCGCATTTGCTTTATGTATATCAATGCAAGTGAAGGATTCAGTTTTATCATAATTCTTTTGGCACAGGGTATTAGGGTCATTGTCTCTGTAAAATGGGCATGACGATCCTGTTCTGAAAATTTGTATTTTTACAGTATAAGGTGAATTGTCAGACCACTTCACAGCTTGTATTCTGAAAAGTGTTTCTTACTTTTTGAGATGCAGATGGGGTTGTGGGGAAACAACTGTTACAGGAGAGGAGGGCACACTGAATATAGTGCTTATTGATCAGGGTTTTTTCTTATTTTGGAATGTGTTGGGAAAGGAGTCTCTGAGTACAACCTAACAGAGCTTATCCAAAATCCAAATTTGGATCAAATCACATGTACTTATACGATTATACCAACCTAAGATCCAAAATAAGCTAATGGGATGCAAAATTTGAGTTCTTGGGAACTTTATCCAACTCGTTCTCTAAAATAGATTTTCTATAATTAATAAGATAAGCTTATTGAACTAAGCATCTATGAGCCCGAGATTTGCTTGAAAAATGAGATGACTTGAGTTCAAATTGAATCAAGAGCTTACTGAGCCAAATATAATTCGGATCAAAGTTGACCGACTGAAACCTGAATCATTTGCCAAATCTAATTGAGAGAGCTGTGATGAATTTGAGTGCAAATAGTATTTCAAAACACAAGTTAGCTTTGTACTCTACTAACTAGCTTTTGAGGGTACATTATCGTACGTGTTTCTAATTCGCTGACCCAAAAAAAGATAAAAAAATTGTGTTTTCAATTTAACTATGGATAATAACTCAGTCGAACAATTAACTTCACGTCTCGTGTTCTTTACTTCTTTTTATCATATTCTATGATATTTCTTCTAAGTAGACCCTGATGAATGAATTATTTAGCTCAGATACGGTTTGAATTAAGCTTAGATCAGGTCATAATTTGGGGCAAAAGATCTTTTAGATCAATTCAATTTGGATCGGGTGATTTTTGATTCGAGTCAGTTACGAGTCTATTGATATTTAGTCTAATAAATTTATCATACAAAAGGGAGCAACTTTATAAAAACTTTCAGATCAAATATAATTCAACAACTCAATTTAAATTTTGGATCTACTTTTAGTTCAGCCTATTTCTTATATCAGATTAGACATGAATTTAGATCGATTGGTTCAAGCTTCATGTCTTGGGAAAGATAGTTCTACCTGGAAAACTTCCAACCCCCAACCACAAAAGGCCAAAAGTTGGAAGATTCAAGCAGTGTCTGATGCTGCTTGCCAGGTGGCGGGGAGCTCCAATGCCATGACAACCAACCCCCCAAAAAAAAAAAGAAAAAAAGAAAATCACTGACATGCCCTTTAGAAATTAGAAGGGCTGCCAAAGATCCTTTATTGCAATTAACTGGTCTCACGTTCTTCCAAATCGAATGAGACAATATTCCTTTTCAATTTTCAATTGGTTCGGGTGTCAAATTTCGGGCATGAAAAATTATAAACCGAAGCCGAACTAAAAATTATGGGTATCCAAAAATTTCGGTCCGATTTTTTGGTACCCGCTAACTTGATTTTCTTTTTGTTTTTTTGTTGTCGAAATTTTCACTTTTGTATATCTTATGTATAGTATATTAGTTTCTAAGAGTAGTTTTTTTAAACTTATTTAAAGTATGTTGGATGTCAATTCAAAAATGAAATGTTTTTTATACCACATTTGTGCTTATTAGTGTAATTCAAACAAATTGTTGGGTTGAGGGGAGGGACCATGGGTAAGTGGACAAAAGTTGGGTAATCAGAAAATCGCTTATTTCTTCTTTTATTATGCTCTCCAGAAATCATTCTATTAGCGAATACTTTTGAAAATTCAATGCATAATATTACGTATAAGATTAGTAAATATATCATTATATTTGATTTGTGTTTAAGTGAGCGAGGCAGAGAACACTAGAGCGATGAAGCAAAAGCAGTGAAATACAGTTGGGGCAACTGTAACTGAACTAAATGAATAGGTTTACTAATTTTTTTTCGCCCCAAACTTCAAACTCTTCCCTCTTCCCTTGCACATGCTACAATGTTTTATATATTTCATAATTTTTGTACTAAAAAAATGTGACTTCAATGACTAAGCCATTTCTAGCTGTATGATTTGTGAGCACTTAGGAGCAGCTTTTAGTTTATCCTATTTAATCGACATTATATATTAAGCATAAAATGTACAATATCATCAACTTATACTCCATTATACACAATGAGACTTCACCAAATCCTACTTTAATGGGGTCATACTCTAACAACATTGTAGTTAAATATATACTATATACTAATTAGAAAATGCATGAAGGATGAGGAAGCCAATCAATGAGAAAGGAAATTGCAACATCAATAATTGCAAGTTAGAAGACTTATAAAAACATTATCAAAATTTAGGTTTTGTTGTGACATCCATCTCAACCACTCCCCCCCCCAAAAAAAAAAAAATGGTAGAAGGTGAGACTAACTACATGCCACAGTCGATGTAAGATATGATACACAAGAAGTTAAAGTCAACACTCAAAATACATTGCTTGTTAGCTGGGAATAAAAGAACGAAAGGAAAAACTGTCACTATGAGGTTGTTGGCTTGTCTGACTAATGAACTGCATGTACGTATTATGTATATATTATTGGTAATGCATGCGTTTCCTTTGTAGGCTTTATTTGAGCACGAGAAGCAAAGTGTTAATGTAATCCAACTGAAATTATTTTCAAAGGGGTGTAGTCAAAGTTGTGTGTTATCAGTACATATCTTCTATTGCAGATCAAAGTATCAAACCAGGGCAGGTAAGACTACTCACAGCCTCACCAAACGTTTAATCAAAAGGCATATATTCTTCATGGACCAACCCCGTTATCTACATTGATTATAAGATAGAGAGTATCTTCTTAGCTTCCAATTTTGATTAACAGATTGATTGTACTGCTGATGATGGCGATGTGTTAAAAATGTCAATACAGATTGGCTTGCTGCCGGTAGGTAAACTGATGGCGCCTAATGATTCTTAGCTTAACGTGTTCAATTCCAAATGCAGTTTCTGTATCTATATATACAGCCTCACCAATTGCCATCCCTTGTAACTTAGTGCATGTACAGTTACTAATCTTTTGCTTGTTCCTCGGGTCTTTGCTTAGCAAGATTAATACACTTGCTTAATTTAGTTTAATTAGATAGACATTGTAAACAAAATGGCCTCTTCCCGTCTGGCAATGATCGTTGCCTTATCGTTTCTTGTGCTCTTCTTGGGGAGCTGCTCTACTCAAGCTCAGCTGTCCCCCAATTTCTACTCAAGGTCTTGCCCACAGGTCTTTGGGACTGTCAGATCTGTTGTTCAATCTGCTGTGAACAAGGAAAGCCGCATGGGTGCCTCTCTGCTTCGCCTGTTCTTTCATGATTGCTTTGTCAATGTACGCCTTGCCACTCTTTCGGCTGCTGGCATTCTTTCAGTTTGATTTTTACTATGAAATGTTGTCTGCAAAAAGAAAGACAGGAAAAAAAATTTGGTGATTTTTTTTTAAGGCTACCTGTGTTCGTATCTCCCTAGACACTCAGTTGTGATCGACACTGAATGTTGTTACATTGTTGCTGATTGTTTTTGTTAGTATTATTATGCTCTGTAATTGACTACTCAATTGACACAGGGCTGCGATGGTTCAATTCTTCTAGACGACACATCCTCTTCCAAGGGGGAAAAGACGGCAGGCCCTAATCTCAACTCAGCGAGGGGATTCAATGTGATAGATGACATCAAGTCCAAAGTGGAGGAGGTCTGCCCTGGTGTAGTATCATGTGCTGACATACTCGCCATAACAGCCCGCGATTCTGTTGCCCTTGTAAGACGTCCTTCATATACTTATGTCATCCTGTCAGCATTTCATCATCATTTGTGACATGATCATTATTTCCCTTGAATTGCTAATGCTAAAGAGCTAGATTTTGCATAGCTGAATATTGTTGACAAACATCAGTAATAAAATTTTGCAGCTTGGTGGACCCAGTTGGAATGTGAAGCTAGGGCGTCGGGATTCAAAGACAGCTAGTCTGGCTGCTGCTAACAATGGAATCCCACCTCCATCCTCCAGCCTTGCCAGTCTCATTTCGCGGTTTCAAGCTCACGGTCTCTCTGCCAAGGACTTGGTTGCCTTATCAGGTACATTGAGTATTCTCTGCACACCTTTGCATCTTCAATCTTTTTTCGGCTTCTTCCCATTGTGGCTTAATCCTGGTTAACTTCACTTAATTAGGAGCACACACCATTGGAAAGGCCAGGTGTACAACATTCAGAGCACACATATACAATGAGATGAGCACTATCGATGCATCCTTCGCAAAAACAAGGCAAGACAACTGTCCTAGTACAAGTGGAAAAGGAGACAACAATCTTGCCCCCCTCGATTTCCTGACTAATACCGTTTTCGACAACAAGTACTACAACGACCTCGTCAACAACAGGAGTCTCCTCCATTCTGATCAGCAGCTGCTCAGTGGGGGGTCCACAGACTCCATTGTCCGCTCATATGCCAGTAATCCTGGGTTCTTTAGGTCTGACTTTGCCACTGCCATGATCAAGATGGGTGATATTAGCCCTCTCACCGGCTCTCAAGGTGAAATTAGGAAGAATTGTAGGAAAGCAAATTGATTAATGGTCACATGATTCATCATGCCTCAGAAATTGTTTTTCTCGTTCTTATTTGTTTGATTCAAGCAATGTCATGTGATGTATCCAAAGCTATCTGGCTACGAGCTAGCTAGTGGCCTGGTGTTAGTGTTACTGTTTTGAGTTTCGGGTTTCAGATCCACAACTGAAGGATCATAGCCATGCAAATGTAATATAGAGAGTTTTGTTGTTGTATTGTACTGCCCTTTGTGACTTCTTTGAACGCCCCGCCCCAAATAAAAAAAGTTTTTGTGGTTTGAGTTTTTGGGTTGGTTTGCGTCTTTCATCTCATCTGGCATTTAGTAAATGAGCTATTTAAGTTGGCACGTTAGTTTTATTGCCTTGGCCTTGCTTGAGAATATGAGTTGGAATTGTACATTTCAGTGTAGATCTTTAAATCAAATAATCAGGAACTTTTGTATGAGTCTCAGTTTCTCGGGTAACTTCAGACCGGGTTCATGTCGTGTTATTTGATCGGATCAGATCAGACTTTCCCAACTCTATTTATAAATAGCGGTATGCCAGTATAGAAAATTGATAACTGATGTTTTAGCTAAACAAAAATCAGTCCATCAATACTTCAATTCGACAAAATCCATAAATTGAATTAGAATCAAATTCTCAGTTAATAGATTTTCAGTTAACTGAAAAATTTCAGTAACTATAATAGGGAACTAGTTTTTCAAGTTAGTTAACTAGATTTTTGATTTGGTAAAATATTAAATATTTATAAATAAGTCTCTTAACTAAAATTTAGCATGTTCAAGATTGTCTAGCAAAATCAAACTTTTCAGTTAATCAAATATTAAAATATTGACAGTTAACCAAAATCAAACTTTCTTACAGTTTGGTTGATTGGCCCAATTCTTGGACAAATCAATTTCATTAACCAAAATTTAGATTGATTTTTGATTTTTCAGTCTGATTTTTCAAATTTTTTTGCAGGCACATCCCTAAACCAGGGTGTGAAAAACAAGTATAATTGAGCACATAACAACCCTCTCATAGACGTCAGTGCAAGATTGTCTAGCATTGACCGACAAAGAGAAATTATTTTTGGATAGATAAAAACTATATTAATTTTCATTTATAGCGCTTGATAAAGAGCTGTTTGAATAATTGCTGTTCTTATCTATTAATTAGTCATCCAACAAGGCTCTTAATTTTATTTTTTTCGTTGAGACAAAGAGATTTTTTTTTTTTTTTTGGGTTAATGTTTGGACTATACATTCATCATATTCATATTCACATTCATGTTGATAGGAGTTTGGGTCTGTAGGCAAATTGTTATATGCACCTGAAAGTATGTACTCCTATTACCATATAAATATATATTTTTCAATGTATATTTGTCATATAAACGATTATTAATATATATTTTATTTATGTGATTTATGGAAATACATATTCGTAAAAGTATGATATAGCCTTTGGGATCCGTGAGGTGAGGTGACCATCTATCGTTGTCATGAGCGCCAATAGTTGGAGGGGAGCGACTTCAACACAACTGCAAGTTCAAGAAAGCTATAACAGGCGGCCGTACCCTCTCTCTCTCTCTCTATCTCTCTCAGGTTCAATTCAACCTTCATTGTCTTCCTTTTTCAGAAATTTCTTGGGACTGGAAGTGAGATTTGGGATTCCCGATTCGATTTCGGGATATCCTTCTCTCTCTCTCCTCACCCCCTACTCACCGCCTCATCCCAAGGTAACTTTCAATTTTCATTTATTCATATTAAAAATTTGTATGGATTCATCTGCAAATTTCGCGATCTCATATCATCTGCGAATTCATTCCCTGCAATTTCCTATGTTATTGTTAGCTCAGATTTCTCATTTTGTTTTGATGATTGGGTACTGTAATTAAACATTAGTCCTGCTTTCATGCCCGACCCTCTGTTCAATTTTCATCTTCTCCCACCACGACTTTAACGAAATTCGTAAACCCAATTTGGGCCTGGGAAGAATTGAATCCGAATCGTAACTTTACCATGTTTCTCTCTCTCTGTAGGGTAAACGTTATATGATCTGGGGAATCTTTCTTATGCATTTTTGAAGCATATATCTTTTTGGGGGGTCTTTTTCAGCGCTATTGTATCAATAAATTTGCTCAGAATTTTCACTTTCCGTGTTGGTATCCCCAAAGTTATTCATTCCTGATTCCAATATCTTGTTATGGAATTCCCCCCCTCCCCCCCAAAAAAAAAAGAGCAAAAAAGGAGGAAAAAGGATTCCTGTTGCTTGATTGGAGACATATGTTGTTAAGGAAGCTGTGGATGCAAAACAAGCATTCTTGAGGGAAACTAATGTCCACCCAGGAAAAAGAATAGCAGTAGATGACAAAGAGAATCAAATCTCTATTATCCTAAAAATGTAAAGTCTTGGTCAAATTTTTCCCCCCTATATTTGGACATTAGAGAGGAGAGGGAAAGGAAGTCAACGAGAGCAGAGGTAATGGAGGGAAAGAATTAGTGGAAGCAAGTTCATTTATGTTCAATTTTGTTGGGTATATGATAGTAAGAGAAATGAAGAGGAATGGGAGTAAATTTATTAAAAATCTTCTCTTCATCTTCCGTTGAACCTTAATTGGGAGATAATTAAAAAAAAGGGACTTGGCCCAGGCCGGGGGAGATAAAAATGTAAAAAGGAGGTGGTCGAGCTGAATGGGAATCAAATGTAATGCTTCTCGCCCTCTTATTAAGCTTTTCCAAACAAGGTTTCAGATGGGTTCCATAACATTTTTTGGCCGTTTCTTTCCTTCCCCATCTGCGGTCCAGACATTCTGTAAAGCTTTTCTGGAATTTCTCTTCCGAACCATTTAGAAGTCGTAGCAATCGAAAGCTAATGCCCTACAGAATCCAGCAAATTGAAATGGGGAAATGGATGTGAAAACCTGCTGTGCACATAAAATGTCTGTGCCTCATGATTCTGTCCATAATTTGCTAATTCACATGTACAAGTTCCTCACTTACGAGGCGTCCCGAATAAGTGTCAAACTTCCCTTTGCTTACAGAGCAGTTATCTCATACTAACGTGTCTCTGCAATTTGCAGATCCCAAACTTCTCTTAGGTAGCTGCTCGTGGTCTTCCATGATATAGACATAATTGGGGGATGCTGGAAGATGTGGCTGCATGTTCGAGGGCTCTTCTCTCAAGTTGATGAGCCTATGAACTCACCAACTCTAGCATTGTTGATGCTTGATGAGAGTGTATGCCTCTTCATTGCATTGACGTTGGGGCCCCAAAGTCTAGAGGGGTCACACTTTATGAAATGCTCTCAGTGCTTATGTGGGACTTCGCTGGGGATGGTTGATCCTCTTTGCTGTTCGAGTTTTCCGCTCTGCAAGCAGCTTCAATTGTACTAACATAAGATACATAGGCGTTTTAGTGCTACCTTTTTTTGTTTGTCAACTTAGAAATGGAGAATAAAACAGGTGTAGTGATGCAAAAGTATGAAATGGGAAGGCTGCTTGGTCAAGGTACCTTTGCAAAGGTTTATTATGCAAGAAGTCTCAAAACCGGCCAGAGTGTCGCCATCAAAATGATTGATAAAGAGAAGGTGTTAAGGAAGGGATTGATGGAACAGATTAAAAGAGAAATTTCTGTTATGGGAATAGTTAGGCATCCATATATCGTGCACCTTTATGAAGTTATGGCCAGCAAGGCTAAAATTTACTTTGTAATGGAATATGCTAAAGGTGGAGAGCTCTTCGACAAGGTAGCCAAAGGAAGACTGAAGGAGGAAGTTGCCCAAAAGTATTTCAGACAGCTGATCAGTGCTGTGGATTTTTGCCACAGCCGAGGTGTTTATCACCGTGATCTAAAGCCTGAAAACTTGCTGCTGGATGAGAATGAGAATCTGAAGGTCACAGATTTTGGGTTAAGTGCCCTTGCAGAATCGAAACGCCAAGATGGTTTACTCCATACCACTTGTGGAACCCCTGCATATGTTGCTCCAGAAATCATCAGCAGGAGGGGCTATGATGGGGCAAAAGCAGATATATGGTCTTGTGGGGTAATTTTATATGTTCTCCTGGCTGGTTATCTTCCCTTTCACGATTCGAATTTAATGGAGATGTATAGGAAGATTGGTAAAGCAGAATACAAATGCCCCAGTTGGTTTCCCAAGGATGCCCGTAAATTGTTAGCGAAGATGTTGGATCCAAACCCTGATACTAGAATCTCAATAACTAAAATAAAGGAGAGTCATTGGTTTAGAAAAGACTTAACCCTAAAACCTGAGCAGCCTGAACAAGATGGCAAAGACACTGCTCGTGTGGATACAGGAGGAGATCCAGGCCCTTCCAGCAGCAGTATTACTGATGAAGGATCCATCAGACCTGCAGAGTTGAATGCTTTTGATATAATCTCTCTTTCTTGTGGGTTTGATCTCTCAGGCTTATTTGAAGACTCCGGTAAAAGGAAGGAGGCAAGATTTACTTCTAGGCAACCTGCATCTGTCATCATTTCTCGGCTTATAGACACTGCCAAGAGTTTAAGGTTAAAAGTAAAGAGGATGGACAAAGGCTTGCTGAACTTTGAAGGCCTTAATGAAGGAAAGAAAGGTGTCTTGTCAATTGATGCGGAAATATTTGAGGTAACCTCAGCGTTGTATTTGGTTGAGATGAGAAAAGCGGATGGGGATACTCTTGAATATCAAAAATTATTAAAAGAAGATATGAGGCCTGCTCTTCAAGATATTGTTTGGGCTTGGCAAGGAGAACAACAGCAGCCACAACCATCACCTGAGGAGCCGTTACCGAACCAGCTGCAGCTCCCAGAGGTGGAGCAACAAATGGAAAATCAGCAGTCTTAGCAGTGATCTTTGGGGATAACTTCCTTGCATTTTCGAGACCCCATGTGTTTTAGAGCAGGTCTTTAAGTTAGGCACTCAGCACATTCTTTTTCTTTCAAAGTCCGACTTTATATGCTCCTGCTATGCGGTCAAAGCTCTTTGCTCAGGTGGTATGTGTTTGGATAATCTAGATGACCGAGATGATGTATATATCTGGTACTCCGTTTGATTTTGCGTTGCTTCACTTTTAACAAAAATTTTGGAGTTCTCCAGTAGTGTATATCTGAACTTGTTGAATTGTGCTCAGCTTACAAAGAAGTGTGTTCTTGGAGTTGGAACATAGATGTGCATTTTTCTTGCTTTGTTGCTGGAGGAGCTCCATTGAGACAATTGTCATATGTGGATTCTGCTTCAAAATTTGCCATTTCCAGAATTTTCATTTTACAGTTCATAAATTATTAATAAAAAATATCTATTGACTAAAGAAAAGGAATTTCATTGTCTAAGTCGGGAGAAATGTCAGCAGCAATCTGAAAGTAAATGTCGCTCTTTTCCATAGTGCTCTGTAAATGACCGAGCAGGTCAACAACGTTTCTACAATTGCACAAATAGGGGTGACCGAGTCAGATCAATGATATCAGCATGATCATGGGTAGCTCTTCTCTTCTTGCCGCCTGGGACAATTCTACGTTCTGGTGAAGGTGTATAAAGATCTATAACCTCAACTCCCTCCATCGAGGATGGCCGAACATCATCTCTGACTCTAACTGGCAATTGCTCGTATTTTGGATGCCTTTCTTCCTTTGTGCTCTTATCGATCAATATGCATGTCATATCATCCTTGCCAAACTTTCCAGTAACTTCTGATGATGACTCTCCCATGGAAGGATCAGCTTGCTCAAATGGCTCTGTGAGGTCCTCAAGTGATGGGAAAAGATCTCTCTGTCCCTCAGTCCCCATAACTATGCTAAATTGTATCTTTTCATTCATGTTGCTTCCAGCTGACCTAAGGATGCAAGTAGGATACTGGCGATACAGCTCGTCCATCTCTTCTTCTAATAGAAGGTGTGAAGAAAATTCCTTGTCAGAAGGATCTCTCTGTCCCTCACTCTCACTGCCCACTGCTTTGCTAAGTCGTATCTGCTCATTCATATTGCTGCCAGCTGACCTAAAGACGCCAGCAGGAGATTGACAATACAACTCCATATCTTCTTCTAATGTCCCTTCTTCTAATAGAAGGTGTGAAGAAAATTCCTTATCAGAAGGATCTCTCTGTACCTCAGTCCTCATTTCTTGGCTAAGTTGCATCTGCCCATTCGTGTTGCTTCCAGCTGACCTAAGAACGCCGGTAGACTGACAATGCAGCTCCTCCATCTCTTCTTCCAAAAGAAGGGGTGAAGAAAATTCCTTATCAGACGGAGCTGTTTGATGAAATGACTCTGTCAGCTCCTGAGTCGAGATTTCTTTGCTAACTCGTACCTGCTCTTTGGTGTTGTTTTCAGGATGAACATCAGCAGAACGTGATTGCAATAGCGGTTTGTCCTCCTCAACTGTAGCATTGAGTGCCACTGTGGATGACTTCTCCCAGAGTTTACTGGGGAGATCCCTCTGGTCCGATGTCCATACATCTTCACTCACATTCTGTGTATTACGCCTTTCGATATCAATGGAAGAGTGACTTATGTCCATTATGCCATTAATTGAAGACACTTGCCTATCATCACTCAAAAAAGTAAACTCTTTAGTATGGTTTGGGTCGATGTCATCTTCATCATCACAACCATAGGGTTGATCACCATCCCAATAGCAGGGTAGCTCATCCATTGAACAAAAATGGATCTTCATCTGGCGAGGCAAGCTTGGGCAACCAGCAGTGTGCTTCATGTACCCGGTGGAGAAGAAGCTTACTGTCAAGTCCATGCTGACAAGTGACACAGACAGTTATATTAAGCACAGTATCCCGTTTGATCATGAATAGGCCATCATCTTCATAGTTATGGGCATCAGAAAGGGTTGAACAACAGTAGGATACCTCTGCCAGGATTGGAGGGTAAGCATAGTAAGACCAAGCTTGATCTTGTTGGCAAGTCCCCCGAGACTCTTGAAAGTCGAAGCTGTCTCTCTTACAGCCAGAGATTCCGTTGGATGCTGCCATGCCCATTCGAACTACAAACATAGCAGAGCAGAATTCTTATAGAAGTCCACCAACAAGCAAGTATTTTAGCTAAGGAGGTCTCTACACAAAACCCAATAATCTAGGGCCATCGTCTCATCAAATGAATTGGTAGAGATCAAAATGCAATCTAATAAACAAGATTATCAATTGGCCGCATCTCCCTCTTTTCCCATTGCGACAAGGAAAACCTCAAATGGGCAAACAAGAAGATGGGTCCTAAAAAGGCAGCGTAAGAACAAGACCTGAAGAGCAGCAACTCGGGTGGGAAAGCCATGGATGCAGAGAACCATTTCCCAGGGACGTTTCCTCTTAGTGCGGAATGCTCCGCTTGTTATTTCCCCATTGTGTTGTCTGATTCGCCGCTTTGGATTCACTGTAAACCTACACTCACTCCCCCAGTTCAATTCGCCTCAATTTCATCATTTTCAAAGTCCTAATTGGTTCAGAAACAAAACCAGAAATAGTGGACATGGGCAATGAAATAATCCCTAGAAACAAACAAGCAAATCAAATGAAAATGAGTGAAATTGGATTCGAACAAACCCGATGTAAGAGTGGCCCTTGTAGCGAGGGCAGAGGGAGGTGAGGAGATAGCATCCAAAAAACCTACTGCCTTCTCCCTGACCCTTGCAGATCGCCGCCTCATCCTCCTGATCTGCCTGTGTCGATCCATTCGGCGTTAGGGTTTCTCGTCGTCGGTGTTTACACGTTTGTAACTTGTGATTGTTCTGCCTTGATCTCCTCATCTCTCTCTCTCTCTCTCTCTCTCTCTCTCTCACACACACACACACACACTCTTCCGCCGCTTCTCTCTCTCTCAAGATTCCAATTATCAGTTCTTCACTCACTCCCTTGCTCATACGTTGCGTTACAACGTGATTTTGATTTTTGACCGTTGTAACCCATTTCCAACTCCGACCGGGAGCCCCCCCAAAACAAAAAACACTATAGTATTTAGCTTCCTAGTCTACTCATGAGCTATTGACTTTTAAGTGCCTTATATTTAATACATTAATTTTTATGATTATAATATTTTTTAGTTTATTTTTAAACATCCTCAGTCCTGAAATTATAAGAATATTCTTATTATTGTGCTTTTTGTTCTATTTTTTAAAAAATTCAACCCCTTTCTTTCAAATACTTACAGTGCCATCGATAGACTATCCAATAGCAGAAAGATTATTTTTAAAATTTTTTTCTTTAAAAAGAAAAACAAAAAGGACAATAATAAGGATACCTTTGTATTTTCGGGGACTAAATTATAAGAAATTCACAAGAGTATCTAAAAATAAACTCAAAAATATCAGGGTTATAAAAATTAATGTATCAAATCTCGAGGCACCTAAAAGTCGATCTCTATTCGTACATAAATAAATTTTTTTCCCCAGCAAAGTTATGATTTTATGATAATTATTTGCTGGGCTTTTGTATGATTTTACTGCTTTTAGATATATATTTCTTATATCTTATTATCATTTTCTCCATCTCCCATTCAATAAAACATACAATTCTTACCGTTTTAATTTTCTCCGTCTACGTTTTACTAATGATGTTTTTCTCTTCACGTCTTGCTCAGTTCAACTTCTATTTGTTTTCCTATTGCTCCCACTTCAAGATTTTTCCAATGTCATCTTTTATGGTTATGAAAGGTTCCCATGAATGATGATTGCTCGAAATTTTCACGTACAATCCTCTAGTAAAAAGAATCTTGAAAAACGGATGTCAAATCAAAACTAACATATGAGATTATATTCGAGATCTAATGAGATGAAAGTATAAAACAGAGCAACTCACATACAAACTTAGAACAAAGTTGTATTTAAAACCAAAAAATTTAAGATGACTTGAAGACAACTTGTAATCTGGTACGTACACTTACACACACAACATGCACATCATGGCGAGCCACAACTTGGCACTGTCAATAGTCCAGCCGTGGACGTTTTCTCGACACTGGCTTTTTTATGACCTCGTTAACATTTTCTTGACACACAAAATTAATATTTGATTACATTGGCCCCGTACAAACTGACACATATTAGAAATTAGAAAATTATAAATCGTCACTTGTCCTGATACGCGTATGGTCCAATCATTGGGGGGGTGGGGGGCCCAAAAAAGCTACAATAGTGAAAGCCCAAAGAAGAATCTCAGTGCGGATCCCATTCACTGCTATAGGTGGATAGAAAATGTCGAAGAACAAAAGACTTTGATCAACTTCAGCTGAAACTGATAAGAATGGTTTATAATACAGAGTTTTTCTTCCAACTTCAACCAAAAGAATAAATACCTATCTAAGAAACAAGGGGGCAAAAAAATTTAAAGCATCCCATCGTTAAGGGTGTGCATGATGGAAATCTTGCTGAGTAGATGCTCAGCTCAGCAAATGCTTGGGTAGAACACAGATGACGATTTGAAGGCTGCGAGGTCATCAATGACTTGCATAGACCTTCTCTGCACCTCTGCCTCGTTCATATCAGTGTTGCAACCCCATATACGGACAGCAAGCCTCCGACATTTGGGAGACACGAGCTTGAAATATGTGTTGTACCACTCAACCAAGTCACTTTTCTTCATGTTTCTCAGTTGCTGCACTTCCTTCTCTGATAAATCAAACATATACCTGTACATTCACTTCATTAGTCAAGGGTAGGGAAGCACAGGTAAACTTCAACCCACAGAGAAGGGGTACGAAAAAAGGCCCTGACTTGTACACTCAAACTATACATTGGGATGCACAGCCAAGGCACTGCTATAAAACACCCTGCATTGTAGGTATAATTGGCTATGCACATGCACAACTGCACCACCAAATGCAAGAGCAGGACTTAAAGGTGATAGCACAGTGAGTTGGGGCCATATCTAAACTCTAAAGTATCTGCTAAAAATGTAAGATAACATACCTCTTATCCACAATCTGATTCCAGAACCGATTAGTCTCATATGTCAATGATGGATCTTTCTCCAGTAATCTTGCAATTAGCCCATTTTTGTAACTCTCAAAGGATTCATCGTCAAGACCTCCCTGTAGTGCAAATAAGAATAGTAATGGAAGTAAACACACAGATCCGGGGATATCCTTTGATTGTTGTCTACATGTAATATGCTGTCATTCACTGTTAAGCCCTTCCTGCAGAAGCAGCCGACAATAGAGCTCCTCCAAGTGGTATGGTTCATTTAATGCGGTAAGGTTTTAATTCTAGTGATGCAAGTGTTCAGCAGGATTTTTTCCCTTCCATAGGAATAATATAACTAAAAAATATACATGTAAGCCCATTGCTTGATTTATTCTCATTTAGATTATTAAAACATGACAGTTTGTTCTTTTGTTTAAATCCAACTCTAGAAGCATGCAAGGTATCCTTTACAACTAAATAACCCCCAATTCCTGTTCAATTGAGCAGAAATTATCTACTTGCTAAAATTCATTAGTTTTTCTTTTTGCAACAAACCCCAATATTCATGATCATCCCATAACGTCTACGCCGTCACTCCCTGGTAGATTTTTTTTATTAATTACATGGCCACTTTTTTCTCATTGCTTTAAAGTCCATCCAAAATGACAAACCAATTCTAACCAGAGACAACCTACTTTGATTACCAATCCCTGATCCTCTTAAAGTCATTTTAGATTCCCACTCCCTGATTCCTCCTCCTAGGCCTTGCTTACCTTGTTTTAAATCCCTAATTATCATCTTCTCAGACCTTTAGTGTAAGAATACCCAGACTGTTCAGGGGTCAGACCCATCCAACTTCCCACTTGGTAACTGAAGCCAACAGGCAATGTTAAATTATCAAGGCCTTAGGCTGAAAATAAATAGTCTAAGACATGTGAACTCAACAACCCTTTCTGGGGGCGTGGGGTGGGGCTGCATGTTCACAGTAATAGGTCAATCGTGTGTGAACAAAGAACAGTTGTGGCAAGCAGCAAGCAGGGCTGCGAAATGACCGTATGCTCAACAAAAGGCCGAAATAATTAAGTCTAAGATATGCAACTGAGGGGAGCCAAAACGCTGTACATCTTCAGGGTGATGGATCATATGCGGACAAAGAAAATTGCAGCTAGGACATGTGATACACACAAGTAGCAAGGCCATTACATCATTGCACACTCACGAGGATTCCCAAGCTAAGACACACATCAATTATCCCTTCTCATTAAAAAGCTACAAGTAGCTACCGCTTTAAGACAATCATAATGGATAGAAAACCTTCAATCAGCTTGATCATGGGGGGTTGAGAAGAAGAAGAAGAGGACAAAGGCAAGCAACAAACAGCAGGTTGACTATCACCGCCAGCGGACACACTTTGTTCTACTTGTTAGGTGTTACAGATATTTTTGTTTACAAATATAAAAGAAAGACAGCATCACTCAGTTAAGAGTCACAAATTAGTCTTTCATGGATCCATTCAGTTAACCCCGCACATCAACTCCTGAGACTGACAAAGGTAGGGCTTAGGATAAATACGGCTTTAGTGAGTTGTGGTACAAGTTACAATTAACCATGGACTGAAATTGTTTGTAGGAGAGCTTGAAGTCAGGGAGGACCAAGCTGAATGACAAACCAACAGTAGCTTGAAGAAGCAAAAGACTGACCGTAGACTGTTCTGTCCGACAGATACCCTAGCACAAATCTAGGCCTATCACTTTTCCATTTAAGCGATCAACGAATCCTGCCGAATAATAGGCAAAGCTTAATGATGATGACATACGATAGCACCCCACTGGTTTTACCCCATGGCCCAACCCATAATCCCAACTGCTGGCCCCCTTGTACACCCAGAAAGGGGGGGGGGTAACCCCAGCATCAATAGACTAAGAATGAATTCCCAAAGTTACCATGTACCTGCAGGAGAGACTCATTCTGAGAAATAGCAAGACAACGTGAACATCAGATGACTACTATCAAACTTAAAAGTATTTTATGAATTGGGGAAAAAAAAGGACCCTCAACTTTCAAGGACGAATTCATCCAATGCAAGTAGGCCACATCTTGCGCCCAACAGATGAAAGCAATTATTCAATTGGAGAAGTCTAACAAAATAACAATGCAGGAGAAACACGTTCAATCAGGACATGCATTTCTGAGACTCCAGTAATGTCAGAAACCAAAGACCACCAAAAGAAATGGTGGGATGCTACTTACCAACAAATCTTCGAGACTATCAATAAAGTTGTCAATCCTATATTGCAAGTGAATAGGATTATAGTCAGAAGATTGCACGCAGAAACAAAATCCAAGGACGCGGTATGTCAATCGCGGGCTGCACTCAACAACATAACCAAGCTGCTCCTTTGTCCTATTCGAATCCAGGAGAGCATGGAGATAGAATGAGTTAAATCATCATACCGATGACTACAATAAATTAATACAGGTCTTCCTGGAATTCAGGAGAGCTGTGCAACCACTGAAAAGGAGCACTTAATGTAAAAGATGTTTCCGGTTTTTTTTTTGGGGGGGGGGGGGGCTCTTCAAATTAGAATTAAGTTGGATACAATGCACACAGAACAATACCGTAGTTGATTAAAAAGTGGCTCTTGCACAATCTCGTCAAAGAGATCAGAGAAGCCTTTCAGTCTGATGGAATTCACCCCGTTATCCTGCTCGAATTGATAATAAAGCTGCACCACATTCCAAATGGGTTAAAGAACAAAGAAAAAGATAGCCCTCAATTAGAAGGATAATTGTCAACTATCACCTTGAGAAAACAAGGAAACAGAACAGCAAGGAGCTTAATAAAATTCTCACCTCAACAACTGAGTTTGTTTCCATCTTATTTTTGACATGAATATCTCGAACAACATTTGCTCCAGAAGGAAGGCACAAAACCTGCTCTTTATGCCTCATCTCAAATGGAATCGCTGGTACAGAGAAGTTACATTTAAATGTGTTTGATATGTTGATGACTTCTTCTTCTAGTAAGTTACCATGACAGAGGCCCTCTACGTACAGCTGTAGGATAACAGCAATGAGCAATTGGCCAAATCAATCTTGCCATGGGCTCAACATCTAATATAAACAAGAAATGTGAAGCCCGTAATTCAAGAGTTCATTGAAATCTTTTCTTTGTATTTCACCAATATGCCCCACTAGATGACGTCCTACTTCTTTTACTTTGAACAGGTAACTAGTCAATTAGGGGAAGGTAGCATACATTTGAACCCCAACAACCCCTCTCTCTTCCGTGTTTGATGAGGTTCCACTTTTTTATTGGATTATCGTCATATTTCAGTTTAAAGGTCGAAGCTGATGGATCAGGAGTGGATTGGTTCTTCACACAAAAGAAAAATCACACAGATGAATTGAAGTGAACGACGCTAACGTGAGGAAACGTACAAACCTTATAGACCTCCTTGTTTTAATAAAATAAAATATATTGATAAATATAAATAGAAGGTTGGATGCGTAGCAAGGAACCTAGATAAGGACAATCTACATCCAAAATAGGACCTCTCCACAAACCTCATAGACCTGTTTGATTCTTTGATGAAAACAAAATTATTTCAAGAGGCCTATCAAAATTTCCATGGTAGTAGACATAAAAACCATCCACCCCAATTTAGTAAAATACACCAAAGAACTTCAGAAAGAAGTGTCCATTCAAGGAGTCTTGCATTCTTTTTTGATAAGGAAAAGGAATTCAGGGAGTCTTGCATTCTTCATTTACTAAGTAACAAACTTAACCTGAAGATTCTTCTCATGAACTTGTTTTGGAGTTCCCCTTTCCTACCAGAACGCAACCGGTTCAATGAATATCATATGTCTTTATTTGGACACCACAACTCAAGTCCAAACAAGAGCATTTTTCACCTTGGGTGGGATAGCAGATTACCCACAAAACAGTGAAACTAGGAAAACGTTTCATCAAGGTACTTTATGCAGAGCTGGGAACATAAAGATTTGCAACACAATCCACCTCAAGAAATGCCACCAAACCTCCGAACAGGGGCACAGAAATTATGAGTGGAATCAGGCACTAGTAAGTAGTAACACAGCAGTTAGCACCTCCAACTCTTCTCTCCACTATAATGAAATTTCACGAAACAGTTTGTGCATATCCCACTATGGCATCCATAATTGCGGCATCATGCAAGGACGTCAGCTCTTAAATCATACAAATTAGAGAGTAGAAAAGGTGCCTGGAGAACCATCTCAAAATGTGAAATCCCTAACTTTGAGTCAAAGCAAAAGGAAAGAAAAAAACAATGATACTGAAATGAATTTCTATGCACTCGCCGGAGAACCATAGTTCCTAATAATGCATCTTGCTATCTACATAATCATCCAGTATCACGGGTCTAGACTTTTAATTTCCAATTTGCCTAAACAAGATGTTCCTGGGAACTACTTTCCCCTTCTTCACTTCAGGGGATTCAGGATTGGATAACGCATCAATGACAAGTAAAACAACATCATCCAAGTCCACAATCATACCTCAGACAGAAGCTCCGGAATAAAAGCCTGCAACTCAGCTAAGGACAAACTATTTAAGCACTTCAGCTTGTCCTCAACATCCCAGAAACTTTTGCACAGGATTTGCAACCTTGAGTATGATGCATGACTTAAGGGTTTCATATTGGTGTTTCTCAAAGTTCTCTCCATGTCCTCTTTAATAACCTGAAACGCATCACAAGCAAGTATAGATTGTAGTGAATAACCTATGAGGGATATAAGGAAGAAATAGGGTGCAAATATTAGATACTCAATCTGCCACAATCAAGCTTCATGTTTTAATTGGCTCAACAATATAAAGTTCAATTTGACAATTGCGTTCATTAGAAGTATTGTTAATACAAAATCCTGAGAATGATCAACAAAATTGACTTCTCAATGTTGGAAAAAAATAACAATAAGTGGCCAAATTTAACTTGTCTTGAAAACTCAAATAAGAAAGATTGATTGTGGATAGAGAGGGAACATATGAAAATTACCTTGAACCGATCATCTTTTGGTGAAAAGGACTTGGCAACTTCCAAAATCTTAGAAAATAAAAGTGGAAGCTTTTCATTAAAGCCGTAAATCTTTAGCTCAAGTTTATCACTAGAAACAGATATTGAAGTCTCCAACTTAGCTATGCTTGCCTACATGAAAAATACAAACAGCTGTGTTGTTCAAATGGATTATGAGTGAAAAATCAAAACGTTTAAATTAACCAATATTGAAGACGAAACTACATATGTACATGGGAACTAGCAAAGCAAATATGCAAATCAACCTTTATTAGTAGACATGACTGGCTAGCAGTAATGCTTCATACATTTGACTTCCCAGTTCCACTCACTTTTATCGTTGTAGATTGGTAAACAAAAGGGAAATGGCAAAATGTATAAGGGGAAGGCTTTCCCACATTAGGGTCATTGCAAAGTTACAGGTAAATGAAGTTAAAGGTAAATGCATCACTGCTGTCCATTATTTTTTAGGTAAGATTATTCATAAAACCATAGCCTAATGAAATTAACTTTTTCCTGCTGTTTGCTCTCTATTAGTATGTGATTGTTTCCCCTTGGGATGAACCTTAGATTGGGAAATAAAATTCTGACAAGTTTCTCCTCAATTTTCTTGTTTATCATGTGCTCCTCATCTCACCGTCTCTAAAGAGTTTTCTTACAGCGTTGTGATCTCTGGGAATTTCATTCCATTACACAGGATAATAGGAGCTAGAGATTAGATGAACTCATTGTGCTCATTCAAGTGGCACAACCTTTGTCAATCCTCTCAGTCAAATATGCAAAAAATAGGGTTGCTCCGATACCATCTTTAAAACTCAGGACAGCTCCAAAAAGTTACCAAGTACTATTTTTTGCATTGATCACTGGCCCTCCAAAAAAGTTACCAAGTCCACAAATTATAATTTATCCTATCCTCATATGCCTCAGGAGTACCTTCCTGGTGGGCTACCCATCCTAATACTCCCTACACAAGCAGAGTCATTCACAGGATTTCTTACACGAAGGGGTTCTCTTAAAGGAGGAAGAAGCAGCATCGTAGTAATGTAGGTAGTCACAACCAATACGTTTAGCACTCGTTAACCATGCTTTAAGGGGTCACAACTTGGGGCCAGAGCAAGTAGGGTTTCAAGAACAAAGAAGGACAAACAATTTGGAATAAAGTTCCTTTTGTCATTAGTTGGATGTGAATTCAAAAATATCTCCTTGACCTCCAGTACTATCTATCTACTTTTAGGCACACTCTAGAAATAAATACCCAACTGTACACATAGGTGTTGGCTGAATTAGCATTAGATTCTTCTATAGGACATGGAGTCGTCTCACCCAAGGTGTTAATTAACGTATATCTATTCTTTTTCTTGCCTGCTTTAAACTTTTGCCCTTTTCTGCTGTTTCATTTAAAGGATTGAGTATCCCCCCACCCCACCCAATGAGTAATCAAGAAGACCACATTTTATTCATCATACCTCCAATAATGGCATCGTTATTAAAGGCCCACGATCTTCCAAGTAATAGATCAATGAAGCTTCATAGACATGACATGACACCATAGCTCAACGTGATATTTTCCCTCCCCTAATGTAGGCATTACACCACCAAGCGGGCTAGGTGACAAGGACATGGAAGCTCCCTAATTTCTAGTTACAGTTTGTCCACAAATTTCTTGGAAACAAAATTGAAACTACAACCTATTCTGTTAATTCAGAATGGAATGTAACATATTGACTGAGCACATTTGTGTTTGAGTGAAATATGGTCAAGCATATTTCAGTTTTACGGGTTTTCCAGTAACCCAATGGTTCACTGCACCCTTGCTCACTATATATTGTCCTTCATCTTTTCCGACAATAGGCCATATTTACCATCCAAAAAACGTCCATAAAAAATGGAAAACTGTAGTATTGCATATTTGCATTAGCTTAAAAGTTACTTAAAACATCAAGACTCCTCCCATTGCGAGACAACGGAAATGATTGAAGACAATTTTGGGATGAGAAACAAATAAAAGCAAATAGAACTGAATAAGAAAAAAAAATCTTTTTTCATCTACATGATAAGAATTTTAGGCAGTTCCTAATTGGTTCAAAATGTTTAATAGGTCGAACTACAACCATATCACAACAAATTTTCAGTAGATTCCTCAAGGAAAGAGAACTCCTGGTAAACATCAATGGCAGGATCACCGTCATCTTCATCGATTTTAATATCTAAAGATTTCAATATTTTTCTCCTCAGAGCTAAAAATATGTACTCAATGGTGAAAATATTAAATTTTTGAGTACTTCGCATAGGTGGAGCGAGGTCCTGAATGTTGTGCAATAAGACCATGATGATTTTTGTATTTTTTGCCTTTTATACATAGATCACATCCCCCTGGGCATCCTTCTAATGCAATTTTTTATTCCTTATAACAGAAACAAGAAAATCTATCCTCAGCACCATCAAAATCACTAATCTCATCCGTTCATTTGATCCTTTTACATTAACATATTACTTTTTCCTTACCCCCCAAAAAAAATTCACTAATCTCAGTTTACAGTTCTACCTACCCGTAGGCCGTAGCATTCAAGGGCAGCTCAAGGAATGCACAGGCCTTCGATACCAAACTAATTGGCATGGGCGATGATTAAGAAATTAAGGTCTGATAAGAGACTCTAAAAGGCTTTTCATGTAAGGAGAATAGAAAAGAACAAATAGTGAATGAAGGATAGCATACTTAGGCATCCACCTGAGATACCAAAGAAATCCACCAAAGATTCTGAGATATCCACCCACACAAGCATCAATCACATAATGAAAAATCAACAAATTTGCTACTTCTGATTTTATTGAGTGCCAATAGGACTTACAATTATAGGACACATATGCCTTGCGCAATTAGTTATCTCCTAACATAACGCCACAGCTTATTTCTGAAGCCAAAGCATCACTTACAATCTTGTGAGAGGAGACAAACCCCACTAAAGAGATATTCTTAATAAATCCTTAAAAAAATAAAATGGAAAGAAATATTCCTAAAATATCAAGCCTAAAAGAAACAACTTTGAAATAACTTAGAACGATTGCTCAAATGACACAGATTAACAAGAGAGCTCTCTATCCACACGAAAGATAATTCCCCTCTTCATGCATAAATTTCAAACTAAAACATCAATGAATTCTAACAAAAAGCTTAGATAAAGAGATGTAATACGAAGGATAGACTGGTACTACACAAGGAAAGTGCAACAAAGACTATTATCAGACATCAGAAAGTAGGAAATGAGATTCTATTTCCACATGAGGGGATATTTATTTTCTTCTAAGACAGGGAAAGTAATGAAGAGACTTCACATCTTTAAGAAGCAGTTAAATTTGAGACAGCTCATTAGTCATTACTGCAGTAACTGAAAAGGTGAACTGATATCTAGACAAAACCATCATCTCTCAGAGAAAACCGAATTCAGAGTTTGAAAACCTCTAGTTGGAACTGATAAGATTGTGACCAATGAACCCCAAAAGCGATAAATGGAGATGCTTATTTATTGTGCAAAGCACAAAACAAACTACATAAGCACAAGGCTTACCTGGTATACAATCTCATTCAGCTCATCCTTAAGTAGTAGAACAAACATTTCAGTGAGGAGACAGCTCTGGACGCTAGCATATGCACCCTTCAAGTTTATGCGGAAATATGTATTTGCACGAGGAAGTTTAAATGTTTCATCAAGCTTGTACCAGAATCTCATCAACGGTTCATCAAGTATACATCTAGGATAAGATGCAGCAGCACCAACATTCAACAAACTATCAGCATGAACAGAAAACTTGACTGGTATAAAGTCATTCTTCGAAGGCAGATGCAGTGATCCATCAATTTCAGGAGGGTCCTTCCATGCATGCATCATAGATCGAGAAATATCTTCCTCAATGTATCTTGATCCAAACCATGGCTCATACAAGATGCCTAAGAACAATAGGGATCAAGGAAAGAAGCAAAGGAAAGCAAAAGAGCTTGTTCAACTTCCAACATGTGTTTGGCACTGAAAAAAAAAAAAAAATACTACCAACAAGAAAAGCTATGAAAGATAATTTGATCTTTTTTTCTTATAAGGAAAACAGTAAAATAATTTGGTCTTGGCAGCAGTTATCCTTTTACTGGTAATATAAGGAAAGAGGTCTTCAGTTACCTCCAGACTCGCTAAAGGACTTGGATAATACGTCAACCCTCATATTCTCTGGAGTGAAAAAACTCAGGATGGATTTTATTTTCTCTGGATCCCAATCTTCATATGCATATTCACCATAAACTACGTGCTCTGGTGGATACACAAGCAAGTTCTCTGCAGTGCAAAAGCGGAGGACAGGTCAAATGAAAAATGAGGGTTGCTATTGGACCTGTTGGCGATGAATTGAACGAGGAATAAATGCTGTAATTGTCCAAGTATTATTAGAAGTAATGAGTACTTGGCCACAAACTGATGCAGGAGCCATAATGTTTATTTTGAATACGAAACTTCATTAACAATTCCCAATGGATAAGCAAATATTGTTCATTTAATAGGCCCTATACTAGTAAGCTTATACATGTGAAAAAAACAAAGCAATTACAGTCATCCTATTTTGCCACAACTAATTATAAGCTGTACACTTAACTTAATTCAATGTAGGATAGAGCAGTTCTTATGGGTTGTCATCTCTGTCTGAATGACATACTAATCCACTCTGTTCTAAGCTCAACCATCCAATCCACACAACAGTAGAATCGAGGCCAGCTCCTTCCAACCCCTCTTTTGAAGTTCATTCTTAACATGACACAGAGAACAAAAACATTATTTCTTTGCTTTTTTTTTTTTTTTTGATGTGATAAGCAATCAAAAAATTTGTATTAAGAAGACACCAAAGGAACGTAACCAATGTACAAGAGGAGGCAATCTCAAAATAGCATTATGCCCTCAAGCTCTCTACAACAACCATATTGACAAAATCCAAAAAGTCAACTTTGTCCTATGATCAAGAACTTGACTCCAATTATAAAAATTCCCAGAAAATAGAGTTCAAAATCTCAAACAGACCTAGCCTCGCCCTCAAAAATCCGGTTGTTCCTCTCATTCCAAGTGCCCCACCAAATAGCCAAAATATCAAACTTCCAAATTCTTAAGACCCAACACTCCTTTTAACCTTCTTCTCCATGCCACCAGAACATCTCTTATAGTTTGAGGCTGCACCCTCTAACCCCCTCAAAGATACAATGACAAATGCCACAATGAAACAAAAGCATCACAAGTACATAATACAAGGTAATGGCAAACAATGCAAAGGCCTTTAATTGATTGAGGTGACAGAAAAAGTCCCTGTAAGATGGAAATTATCAGCATCACACGCATTGCATTCTGAGGCATAAAGAAACAATCTTTCCGGCATGATAATAAGGTAAACGATAAACACAAATAAAAGATGTGATGATTATAAGAAGAGAAGACCTGCAAGCTCTGCAGCATAATCATCCTGAGGCTGCTCCTCAGCAAATCTAAATTCCATATTTGCTATGTCCTGAAGTTCCTTGAATATCCACTTCTGGGGAGGAGCTTGGCGCAATAGTTTGAGGTACTGATATATGTACCCAATAATCTCATAAACCTGGGAACTCAGTATTATCATTAAAGTGACAAGGACAACACCAAATGAGAAGGGATGCATAACTAAGAAATTCAAAAGTTCAACGTCCAAATCCTGTTTTTAAAAAATTTAAAAATAAATAAATAACAAAAGCGCAGAAAAAAGGGGAAAAAAAGAACAAGAGGCTAGATTGCCCAACCTTATCCAAGCCAGAGTCTGTAAGGTTGATAGACATGCCAAAAATATAGGCTAAAGAAGATCGATGCATTCCTTCATCCCCAACCCCAGCAGATATAGACGTTATCCATCCTTTATTCTTAAGAAAGAAATGCAAGCTTCCTCTGCCCTCTGAAATGAGAAAAGTAGATCACTTCAGATATCCTGACCGATAAACTACAGATATTCTAAGTAGTATGCATAAGCCATAGCTTAGAGGCGTGCAAAATCCCACATCTGCAATCTGAAGAAAGGTTGTAGAAAGCGAAATCTGGGGAACAGCACGGCAACTTGTTTCAAAGGATAGCAAAACATCCAATGCCTGAGTCACAAGGAGCTCACTCTCTGGAAATTTATTCCTTTTTCCTTTTTTTGGGAGGTGAAGGGAGGAAAATGATATCGCAATTGAGCAAAATGCCAAGCTATTACATAACAGAGTAATTCTGCATTCTGGCAATTTCTAAATTCATTTTAAAAAAACACGAGCTAATTTTTTTAGCTAAGTGATTCGTCCAATCAAGAGAATCAAATAATTTCGACCAGAGCCATACTTCGCATACTAATCAGTCAAATGTATCAGCCAGTCTTACCATGCCCTATGAGATGTGCCAAGTAATCTTCAGATTTTTTGAGATAGTCTTTGCGAAGACAAGGCAATTTCCATGATAGTTCAAGGATGTGAACATCCTTGACAGCCTCTAATCTGTATAGCTTGCCAACATTCCAGATAGGACCTTCATCCTTAATTTCCCGCTTCGAAAGAGGACCTGTCTTAACATCGGCAAACAATTCAAGAACCCAACTCTCCAACGTATCAAGCGGCTCTGCAGCAATTACACGTAATGAGGTTAGACAGAACAAACAGGATATATCAATTATTCCGTGGATCTTAACCAGCTTATGGATGTGCTGCAGGTACACTTCACAATTTTACAATACAATGAAGGTGCAGCAGGAGTTGCCAGACTGAGTTTCTCAGCATGTGTAGAGGACATATTTCCCCCATTGTACATCTCATTTAATCAATATGTTCCTTCCTCCACTTTATCCAGAAATCAAGTAAAAGGACAGAAAGGATTACAGCCTTGTTTTTCAGTTACAAATAGAACTACATAATATCAAAAGAATCATTAGCTGTAATAAGACAGAAATCCACTAAACAAGTAGAACGGACATACAACTAATTCAAAAGATCTCAGGCACCAAGGGCAGCATTTTGGGCACTTCCCTATGCTTACAGTCCAGGAGAGTAGAACCCAGTTCTGGGACTAAATAAAAAGACAAGCTCTTGGGATTTTGGAAACCAAGCTGACTTGGTTTTCACAACTCAACCACTAATCGTTTCTCTTAACATGTTGAAGCCATTTTAGGCTGATTTCACATAGGACTAGTTCACCTTTTCAGGAATTGCTTCATCTCTAGTTTTAACTTTTCTATTATGCTACACATCTCTTGAAGCATCCTCATCTCAGCCTCTGAATGTGGCATGCTTTGGCACCAAACAATACACTCAGGCCCATACAACATTGGATTAGATGATCTCCATTCTCTTGTGCATAAAGAATGTCATCAACAAAAAGCAGCACCAAGGTAGGTAAACGTTCGTCCACATAACCTCGTAGAAATGGCCCCAGCATATCCCAATACTGACAAGGAAAAACTTCGTAAGTTTATTCACAACTACTCATTGCATGAAGTTTCCACTAATGCAAGCATAAGTAAATTAGCTTTTTCCCTCAATGTAGAAACCTATGGAAGAGCTCTCTAAGCACTCTAATATAATACTCTACACATCACTGAAAATTACATGTCATCAATGTGTCCCAATAAAGCTAAATCTACGCCAGAGTAAATTAACGGCTTGTGTAGCAACCCATGCATAAAACGATTCAAATATTAGAAGTGGACATTTCCCTTCTCAAATGTCTCCTCGAAAACTTCTCAAAAATATTAGAAGTGTAGCAACCCATGCAATTTTGTATGTTGCCCTGTTGCTATAAAAACAGCAACAATTTAAGCCTTCTGTTAATCCTGTAGTCCTAAGGTCGTGTCAAAATAATGTAGTAAACCAAACCAGGCCACCAATCGTCAACGCCTGTTCAACCGCCTTATCCTGAACACACTTTAGTAATGGTAGAGATTCGCTTAACCAAGCTCCATCAGCTCCCAAATGAGAATATACATCCCATACTAATAGAACTTTGCAAGTAGATCTTCTAACTTCCCTTCATACAAGTTACATTCAAAAACATTCAGTCTTTTGCATCCTTAAGACATATCACAGGATCCAAGTCTCTTAACAACCTATACCTAGCCTCATCAGAATTCAAAGCATATACTTATCCCTCCCGACATATCAACCACTGGTGTAGACCCCCAAATGCTTTGAAACTTTCCTGTTTACCACCTCCTTTGCTGGCTTTTTCTCTAGAGTCCTTGGTAGAAACAAAAGCAATGCAATAAGAGCCAGCAACCAGCAACTCAAAACTTCAGGTGACAAGACAGAAAGTATGATAATAAAAGGAAAAATAAAACCAAATCTAAAGAAATGCGGTCTCTGAGGAAAATGAATATTACACTAGAAGAATATAGATCAAGGCCAAATTAATAAGATAGAGGGAGAAATAATCAGCAAGTTACAATAACTAATAGGACTTGGGGAGGGTAGGTCAAGAAAAACCAAGAATCCGAAATGCGACTTCGGTTGAGACTGTGGTTTCGGTAGCGTTATGGCAAAATCGCTCTAATGCATCGATTGCATTCCATATCATGGTTGTCGCAGGGTGAAGATGCGGCTCACCCAACTCCGAAACTTTTCCAATCTGGCTGTTTCGTTGCAGAATGGCCACATTTCTAATCCATGGGAGCAACCCTTAATACTGGTAAAAGAAGAAATTTACACTAAAAATAAAATAACCAAAAAATGGCCAGTCAATTTCAATAGAAATAAGAAAAGCCAACCAATAATACAGAACAGAGTCAAACAATAAAGGGCATTAATAAACACACAAGTAGTCACAAAAAGACAAAAAAATGGACAGAAACACTAATCCACACTCATGTTGAGGTTGCAATTGCCAAAGCAAAACTACTAACTAGGGTCATGGGGAAGCGTGAAAGCAAATACACAAAAGAAAGCCTTTTTTCCCTTTCTTTTTTTTGGGGGGATGGAGGGGAAGCAACTACGATTAATAGCCCAAGAAAAATAAGGCAAATAAGAAATGACATCAGACAACTAGTGCAGAGGCGTAGTCGAGAGGCTCAATAAGTGGGTAAGAAGGGTAGTGGTGCCCAAGTTAGACAGCTGGTGATGTATGAACTTGAAAAACCAATAAATGGAGTAGTCATAAGGAGAAGAGTGATAAATGATTTAGGCAAGACGAGACTACCAATGGTGCCAAAGCTTAGCAACAGCCAAGAAGAGCAGATGGGAAATAAACAGATATGCATACAGAGGGAGAAGAAAGCTGAGAGTGTGAGAAAGAGGAACCCACACCCACAGAGACAGACAAAGACATATGGGGGAAGCAAAGGAGGAAGAAAGGAAAGGGAAGTCGCAGGCAAACAAAAAGATACTCTATCGAACTTCACCACAGTGCCAGATTATTTGTTACTGACTCGCAGTAAGTACTGCCCGGTCGCCAACAACTCCATTCAGGCATCGACTAGGTGAGCCACCAATTTTGCACCAAACAAATTAGCGGTCAGGCTACTGATTGGATATGATAGGGGCAAGTGGCAATCATCCACCCATGAGCCGCAGGAAAGCGGAATGGGGAGAATTCTGATGTGTCCAAGTATTAGAACAGGACAAGAAAGATAGAAATCCAAATTGTCGCAAATAGCAAGCATAACTGGTTGGTTGAAATATTGTATAGCTCGAACGCAATACAATGAATACCATCTAAAAAATGTTGATATGTGAATGAGTCGAAAATAGTAGTATGATAAGCCATTGGGGAAAAAACTTTAATAGATACATGACTCTTCATTGGTTATTTCAAGGTGACATTTTGAGGAGAAAGATTCCTACACATAGCCCATGTTTTTCTTAAGCCAGCAACCTCAACCCATAGACTCATTAGCGGTCATAAACCACCCATCATTTAGCTCAAGGGACGGCTTCACCATCTATCTCCAAAAATTCCATGTCAATTGCACTCTATATCATGATATTAAATATTATAACCATCAGCACAATTATGAATGAAATGATAAATGATTCAAGCAACAACAATCAGCTATGCCACACTAAATTACCCAAATAATTTATCAGCCAACATAAGATATCCTCCATATCACATTGATGATTCTAAAAGATCAAACAATAGAAGTAAAGCAATAGTTTACCTCCACCGATGATGACTAATTTCATAAGTCCGCCACAATAGAAATCTTTATACATCTTCAAAATTCTTTCCCGCAGATCGACCCCTTTTTCTATGGCATCAATCAAGCTTTTTTTGTTCCCTTATATATGCAAATAGAAGTTAGCGCTAATCAAGGGAACAAAAATTGATACATGCTACAAGGAAGGACTCCCAACCTCACACTCACCCCAAAAGAACCTATTAAAAGTATGCCCTGATATAGCTGTATGGCACTGCAGCTGTTGGAGACGGCAAGAATCACTTTGCAAGACTTGGTTGAATTCTGTATCACAAATTGGTTTGAGTTATGATGCCACATTCCAAACCCAACAACAACAATAACAACAATTCTAACCCAGTGTGCACAAAACAAAGTCTATGGAGATCTACATGTAAGCAAGCATTAGACACAACCAGTGGACAGGTTATTTTCAAAACACACAATACCATATAATCTAAAGAGTTAATGAAGACTCAATACTCTGGAAAAATAAGATGATATATACCTGAGTCAACTGCCAAAACCTCTCGGTCCATTGCTTCGCCTTTCACTAGTGGTGAGATGAAGAACTGGGAAAACCTAGAAACAAAGCGCAAGTCACTCGCCTTTAAATTAGAGAAACATTGTCGCAGTCAGACTTGACTAGAGCTTGGAAAGCCTAACCTGACACGATAACACGACCCGAATTCGACTTGAAGTCACTGGGAGAAATACGAACCAGACATGAACCGAACCGATTTCAACCCGAGGTCCAATTTGACCGTTTAGCGTGAAAATATTTTATTTTTCAATTTTGAGTAAATTTCAACTATTTTCAAGATTTACATGAAATTGCCCCGTTTATTAAATGGGTAGACCCGAACTCACCCGTTGCCCAACTCTAGACTTGACCACAATAATTCAGCTCAAACAAGCTTAAAAATATGCATAAGTCTCAACCATTTCATTAACCAGTGCCTCTATCTCCATGTAAGCAGCATGCATGCCTACATGAGAGAAACAAGTGGAGTTCTACAATAACTATGCAACAATGTCAATCCTGCCTGTCAAATGAGACTTTAGGGGAAATTACTGAGAAATCGTTGAAATTTGCTTATTATGTAGGTAGATGCTATAGACACCTCAAGCTTAAGAGAATTTAGATGGTCTAGATTTTTTCCAGGAGTAAATGATGAGGAAACCGAATAAACCATTCAACAAAATTTAGACGGATCAATCTACATGCTTGGCAAGAGTGCTGGCAAGGGCAAGGCAAGGCAGCCTACAATTGGATTTCCCCAAACCTGTGAAAGCGAGACCCGCGCTAGGCGGTGGTGTTGTGTTCACAAAGATCCGAGGTAAAGAATTCCTCTCATTGTGGGAAAGAACGAAGGGAGGTTAGGATCATTCCTCTCGCAATCTTCATCTCTCTATCTCCTTTAAATTCCTCTCTCTTTTTTTTTTTTTGAATAGGCAAAAATATTGATAAGGATACGGAGCACATATAAGAAAGGATGCTGAAAAAGCATCCTACAAAAGCTAATTACAACTCCACAAAATCGGCTACATCAGTCGAAGAAGAATAAAAAACCCCCTCCTCCCAAAAGAATAAGGCCTTCAGCAACTTGTCTTTTAATCGCTCAATTGAGGTTGCGACCCCATAAAAAACTCTTCCATTTCTCTCCATCCACAACAACCAAAAGATGGCATGGGGAACAGCTCGAAAACTTGACCCTCCTTCCGAACAAAACTTCCCCACACAACTAATTGATGTCTAGCAGATATAGGCATCACCCAATGAAGACCCAAACAACCAAAGCTAACTCCCAAAGGTTTCTAGCTAACCGACAATGGAGGAATAAATGGTCTTCTGATTCCAACTCGTCTTTACACAGAACCCCTGTTGATCAATGCTTTACCCCTCTTTTGTAAGTTATCACAAGTTAGAATCTTGCCATGAGAAGCTTCCCACACAAAGAATGATACTTTAAATGGGGTCGGGGACTTCCAAATGATACACCAAGAGAAACCATCTCAGAGTGAAGAAGACGAATTCCCAAGAGATAAAGAGAGGTGAAGAAAAATGGATTTAACAGTGAATTTTCCCGTGGTGATAAGATTCCATCTAACCATGTCACGGGAAGAGTCCCTCATACAAGCCCTATCAAGCATGCTAAGGAGTTGGGCCACACTATCATAATTTGGAAAGGCTTCACGAACAAAGATGGGGGACCAAACAACCGCGATAGAGCTGTGCTCCAAATAATTTCAGACAAGCGCATCCTTGTCTACTGCAAGAGCAAAAACAGAAGGGAAGCAATCCCTCAAACGAACGTCATCACATCATCTACTACGCCAAAAAAAATTTGAGGAACCATCACCCACCTCAAAAATGATATGAGAGAAGAAACGATCCCGACCTTTAATAGTAAACTTCCAAAGACCTACCCCATATGTGTCATTCTACTTCCTTGGGATACAACCCATCCCCTCAGCCCAAATTTAGCCCTAACTACAGTCCTCCAAAGTTGTCTTTATCATTCATAAACCTCCACAACTATTTGCCATGAAGAGCCTCACTGAAGATGATTAAGTCTCTAATGTCTAAGCCACCTTTACGAAAAGGTTGCTTAACAATGTTTCATTTCACCAAATGATTCTTAAAATCATTGCGAAAAGAACCCCACAAGAACCTCTTCTGCATGGCTTCCAGCTTGTTAGCTACCAAACAAGGAATATGGAAAAGTGAAAGAAAGTAGGTTGGGATGCCAAAACACCCCCCCAGGACCTTTACCCTCACCTATGAGACCCCACACCATGAGCTCTTCTGAAGATGTTAAATTAACAATGTGAAAGAACCATGAGTAAGGTCATAAACCCTTCCAAAAGCAAGCTTTCCCTCTGCCCCTACCTTTGTTGCCACACCATTTCCCTCCACATATCTCTTTCACAAAAGCATGTCATGTTTCCCCCATCCCTCTGCTCTATTATGCTTGCGAGAGTGTTCGAGAATATTCTTCTTCATCCCGTTTAAAGAAAACAAGTTACAGCTGCTTCCAAAATTGGACTGTATTGATTTATAAGATTCTTATATTGAGGACGATGATGTGGTAAGTCGAAATTATTTGGTTCTGGGTACTTTCCCAAAGGAATAACAACATAATGCAATTATTCCACTATGCCATGTAACATAAAGCCCTACGCACAACAATAGTCGGAAGGCACCCACCAAGACGGAAGTCTGCTTAAGCAGACATTCAGCCTTGCACTCCCCAACTGTACAAAGGCAAACCCAAGAGACACGCAACACACATGTGCACCTAGTCACAACACCTTCTCCCCTTCCTTCTTTCTCCTTCCCGCAAAGAAAAGGACAATCATGCCCTTCAACCCACACAACCAAGTATAGTGACAAACAAAAGAGAAAGGTGGAGTAGTTTTTTAGTATAGCACGTAGGAATTGGAGTATTACCCGAACCCGAAAAATCCAATCAAAACCCGCCCCATTTTGCACCCAAATGGGTGATGAAAATAGGTTTCAAGTGGGTATGGGTATTGCATTTGAAAATGGTATGGGTATGGGTGTGGATTCTTAAAACCCGTAATAGATTGTATACCCGATTTGGTAGTAAAAGGCGACTAAAATACGGAAAAACTCAAAAATAAATGTTAGGCATGAAACCCTATAGTGTTTATTTATGTAGAAATAAAAAAAAAACTTTTTCTATAATTTTAAATTCCATGAGTTTATCTAGACATGAATTTCAATAGCATAATGAAAAAAAAAAAAAATTTTATAATTTTAACTTCCGAGTTCCATGAGTTTATCTAGACATAAATTTTAGTAGCGTCGCTTGAAACTGTTAATCAAATATAGCATGTATGCAAATATGGATTGAATATGGGTAACACTTTGCGCACTCTATATACACCCGAATAAAACCCATAAACCTAAAAAACCCGATAGGTATGGGCATGGGTACAACCATCTAAAACCTAATAGGCATGGGTATGATTTTTGAAAATGGGTATGGGTATGGTAGGGATGGCAATAAAACCCGTACCCGTTTAAAACCCAAAAAACCCGCCCCGTTTATAACCCAAATGGGTGACGGAAATGGGTTTTAAATAGGTATGGGGCGGGTTTGAGAAAAATGGGTACGGGTACGGGTACGGGTACGAGCTTCACCCGCCCCGTACCCGAACCCACCCCATACCCGTTTTTTTATTAATTTAAAAAAACCTAATCTGACTTAATTGATCAAGCTTGGCAGCGCAAATATCCAGCCCAAATTTGCATATCTTACTGGTAGATAGGTAATCTATGCTCCTCATGTGGATTGTTGCTACTTGTTGTGACCAAACATTATGGCAGGGGATGCTTAGTAGGCGTTCAACAAAAACGTGTTGATGACCTGTTGAATTTACTAATATTGAATTCAAATATGGGTTTAATATGGGTATTAATTTTTATTTCCTATACAAACCCGAATAAAACCCGCAAACCTGCAAAAACCCGGTGGGTAAGGATATGGGTGTAGTTTTTCAATGCCCGATGGGTATGGGTACGGGTATGGGTACTATTTTCGAAAATGGGTACGGGTACGGCTCAACCGGCCCCGTACCCGCCCCATTGCCATTCCTAGAGTGTGGTTATGGCTCACCGCCCGAACCTGCCCCGCGCCCATCCCTAATAGCACGTGACATGAGGTGAATTCCTTTCCCTACTATTATAGAAAAAGTATGTCGTTAGTCATGGTTGCTTGGTTGCTCTATAATGGCTTATTTATCCTTTATTTAAAAAATGAAACCAAATTATTATCTATTATGAGAAAATAAATCCAACCTAATTTATAATATGCTGAAATTGTGGTCGAATGCTCTAACTCGTTCCAAATTACTCCCTACATCACAAAAGGATGCCCATTATTCCTTTTTAGGGTGTCCGAGATTAATGTCCATTTTCTAAAAATGAAAGCCAGAGATGTATCAATTTTCCCCAATTACCTTGTTTTTGAAGGTTTTTTTTTTAAATAAGTAATCAAAAATTGTATTAAGAAGACACCAAGGGAATGTCACCCATATACAAAAAGAAGCCATCACAAAATAATGCCATGACCTCAAGCTCTCTACAATAATCATATTGACAAAACCCAAAAAAGTCTTTGTACCATTATTGAGAACTTGAAACCAACTATACCAAGTTCTCAAGAAATAAAATTTGAAATCATGAATATTTCTAGCCTTGCCCTCAAAAATCCGGCGATTCCTCTCCTTCCAAGTGCTCCTCCAAATAGCCAATGGTGTCAACTTCCAAACACCGAGGACCAAACTCTTCTTTAACCTTCTTCTCCATGCACCAAAACATTTCTTATGGATTGAGGTTGCACCCAACTAACCCCTATCAAATTAAAAGACAAATGCCACCAAGCGGAGACCTACTAACAATGAACAAAAGGTGGTCTACCAACTCTTCCTCCCCAAAACACATGGGATGCCCACTGGCCACGCCCTTATTTTTGAATTTTAAAATAAAATTCTTAAGAGAAATGATATTTATAAATTCAAAACATCAAGGGCATTGTTGGTAACTTGTCTTTGAAAGAGTTAGCTCATTACCATCTCTTAAAGCCCGTGAAGAGTCAAAGGTGACATTAATTTGAACAAGAGAGTAAGATTTAAGACTTTAAGTCATTTAGCTAAATGGCAGCAGGCTGGTAGCATAATCGGACTACAATACTTCTTCAAGGGTTTTTGTTTTCCCTTCCCTATTTATTCCGTTAATTACTTTGTTACCAGCAAAAATTGTGTTAGACACATATAAATGTGAAGAGGATCAAGCAAGTGTCCTAGATACAGCACATTAATACTCCCAGATATTCGCTATCTATGAAAAAAATGTTGAACAAGGGTGTATAAAAAGTCCTAACGATCTCAAAAACACGAGGCTCCAAGAAGAAGAAGAATTCATATCCCACAAATGAGCCAACATTGTAAACCTAAACTCTTGAAAATTTTGTAGCTGTAAAATAAATGGAATAGAATTGAATCCTAAAGTTGTTCATAATCTATATAGCTGAAAAAGGCAAGTGTGGCCTATTTCTTCAACTTGGATTGTAACGGACTAAAGCAAAATGCCCCTCTAAACTTCCTCTGCTCCATTTCTATAGAATAGTAGGCAATCTACGGTTTTTAAATCTAGAGTCTAATGAAACCAGTCTCTCTGTAATTTTGCAATTCAGTGGTAAGACTGCTACATCAGACCCCCCACACCCCACCTGGTATTAAGATTTTTGGGATATTGAATTTGGATTTTTTTTTTTTCTTTTGAGAATTGAATCCTAAAGATTCCATTAGATGGTTTCTTTTCCAGACAACATGCCCATTCAGTGTCCCCAAAAGGATGTACAGAGGAAGAAATTCGGGAGGAGTTAGTCCTATGCCTCGAAAATCAAGTTTTTCTTTCTTTTTAATAAGGAAAATAAAATATATTGATAAAATGTGAACAAAATGAAGGATGCAAGCAAGCAACCTATAAAAGGGTTATTTACATCCAAGATAGAACCTATCCACCAAATCAATGACATCAAAAGAAGAGAGGCAAAATTCGCACTGTCCCCAAAACCAAAGAGTCATGATGAGATCATCATTGATATGTTCAAAGTTGTTTTTCCTCCCCCTCAGAGACTCTTTCGCTTCGCTCACGCCAAATAGTCCAAAAAATCAACTGTGGGATTAATATGAGATTCTTCTCTTTAGCTTTCCCACCACAAAAGCACCCTCCTAAGCTATACGATGGTTCCCCACAGATTTAGAAGCAACCCAAGAAACCCCCAAGCAACTAAAGATTAACTCCCAACAAGCCCTTGCAAATTGACACTTAATAGTAGGTGATCAGGCAACTCCAAATCCTTTTTGCACATTGAAACTCTATTCACCAAGATATTGCCCTTCTTTTGTAAATATCACATGTCAAAATACCCCCATGCGAAACTTCCCAAACAAAAAATTACACCTTCAAGGGAGCTAAAGTCTTCCAAAAAATTTCCACGAGAGCTAAAGTTTTCCCAATAATCATCCAAGGGAGCTGCCAAAATGAACCGAACTGAATGCCGAAACAGGAGCGTCAGATAATAAGATGAGATAATAAGATAAGACAGTGAAACCCCCTTTAGAGTTGAGATCCCAAGTAACCAAATCGGTTGAAGAGTCCCACAGTGTAATCTCATTCAACTTTCTGGTTGATAAGAATAGCATCATCAACAAATGCATCACAAATGAAAACATGAGACCCAACATCAACCCCAAATACTCGTTAACAAATAACAATAATCTACAACAGTAGCATTTGTATTAACAACAAGCAGATAAAGAGAGGAAAAGAGATCGTGCAGAGGACCACCTTGCCCAAAAAAAGAAAGAAGAACCAACACCAACCTCAAAAGAAAGATGATGATACAATCTTCCCCATCCTTTGTAAATGTATATCAACAAACTTTGCCAATAAGGACCACTTGGTTCAGAGGGATATCATCCAAGACCATTGTCACCATAGTTGCTGCCAACCACCCTTCTCCAAAGTCAGCCATTTGCTGAGCAATGCCTTACTGAAGAACCTTAAATCCCTAATATCTAATCCCTCATCAGGCACGGGATTCTTGATAATGTTCCATCTAACAAGATGATATTTGAAGTAGCTTGCAAAAGACCCTAGAAGAATTTTCTCTGAATAGCTTCTAACTTCTTCGCCAATCGCCATGGAGGCTGGTAAAGGGAAGAGTGAGAAGGAGTCATCTGGGATACTCA
Organism: Carnegiea gigantea; assembly: GCA_029747015.1. Lineage (NCBI taxonomy): Eukaryota > Viridiplantae > Streptophyta > Magnoliopsida > Caryophyllales > Cactaceae > Carnegiea > Carnegiea gigantea. Next base: position 146,689 of record JAKOGI010000196.1, on the reverse strand, counting down.
AAAGAACACTTTTAGTAGGAGTTTGACTCCCCCTTGGAAACTTTTAACAAACCTTCAACATCCAATTGATATGGCATAAACAAAAGAAAATGGACAGACGCAGGTAGTTAGTCCATCTAGTTAACTGAAGCTTTGGTTGATGGAATCGGTTTAAATAGCTCCTTCTCTGCTAGTTTTAACTTGTCAATCAACAACTTTTTCCCTTCAAAGGATATCACCGACCTCCGACCTTCCCAAGCTCCTCTAATGGTAAATCAAGCCAGTTTGGGAAACATATAGAAGGCTAGAAGCCAGTGCTTCATACATGCCAAGTACAGTGAGAACATAAACTTAGTAAAATAGAAAAAAGAATTACCGACAAAAATCTTACATTCCAAATTCTTCAAAAATAAAAATCCAAAACTATTTTTTGATCTTTCGAAAGAGATATAGGAAAGGACTGATTTATTCATTTACAATGCACAGGGGAGTGTCCCCTTCATTGGCACAGGTATTGCAAGGCTATCCATGACCATTTACCATACTTATGCATGATCAGTTGTGATTGGCCCGCCTTACATAATACAACATGACAAAACTAGCCCCAATATGATCCAGGAGTTTTGATGAACATATACCATAGAAAATAGTCAGACCGCTGTAAAGAAGCAATCCAATAAAAAGGGAACATTGCCTACCTTCTCAGGGCACCTTTTAGAAACTCCCGCTTAACCTCAAAATGATAGCAAGTATGCTCTGTCTCCGTGTATGCATTTGATGATCCTCCATGCTTAGACAAGTAACTATCATACTAGCCCAAGGAGAAGTTAGATCTAATGCCGAAAAAGATAATTAGCTACAATGTATGATAAGCAAAAAGAATTGGATGACGAACATGTCCAATAAAAAGTATAAATGTTTCTCATTTGTCCGATGAAAAGTATAAACATTTCTCATTTATGCAAAATTCACCACGTACATATGAGAAATCATTAAACCCCCTCCACAGCACCCCCCCCCAAAAAAAAAACCAAGCCACTGACAAGGATTTACGGGCTATAACAACTTGTTAACGATAGCTTGCTCAAAGCGAGTTTTTATTTTGCCTTTTCATTAAGGGCGGAGAGGGGGAAGTACGTATCCTTGCCCCACACAATTCAATCTCCCACCAATAAGATATACATCCACAAAAATAGCAAACAAAGACAAAGAAAGACTGTCACATGTATTATGTTGAAGAATGATCATGGAATTCTGGGGGAAGATATTGCAAGAAAGGTAAAGAATTAACAACTACATGCTTAATCATTATCAACGGCCATCTGCCATAAAAATGTTGTTTTGCATTGTGACTGTACAGAATATAACATTAACCATTGCACTCTTCTGTAGAAGTGAAATCCAAGCATTGAAACTGTGACCTATCTATAGGGAGAGTATGTTGGCATATAAGAAACACAGGCTATTGGGACATATCTGAGCACATGTCATAGTAGCACACAAAGTTAACAGAATCTAAATTCAACAAGCAAATCGTGGGGAATTCTCAAATGGTAGCAAATAGACTGACAAACCTCATTTTCATCTGGAAATTCAGCACTACCCATGAATAGCATGTGCTCTACAAAAGAGATATCCACATTCCATCATAAACATCAGATACTCCAAGGATGCATCACACTGCACTATATAACTAAAGACAAGCATAATTCTCAAACCTAAGAAATGAGCAAGACCCTGTGCCTCATAAGGGTCAGAGAAACTGCCAATCCCCACGCTAACTGCAGCTGCAGCCTGCAAACAACCGCACAACAAATCACAAACCATTGCGTTCCTTCCACTGCTAGTAGAACCATAAACCGAAATCCCAGAGTGCAAGTACAGTAATATTGACATATAACCTTCTTAGTCTGAGAAGGCCCTTTATTTGCCTTGGCACTTCCCCTTTCACTTCCTGCATTATCATCCTCTTCTGAATCTTCTTCTTCATCATCTTCGTCTTCATCCTCCTCACCATCATCTTCTTCTTCCTCCTCATCATCATCTTCTTCTCCATCGTTAAACTGGTGAGGTGGGTCAGCAGGATAGATCTCAGGATCGTGAACAAGCAAAGCACACAGACCATTTTCAAGCTCAATGTATCTATACAATTTCCTGTCATTGGGCGATTTTTTCACTATATCATCCGACGACAATTTCACACCCCCAGCCGTCATTGTGGATCAAATTTCAAAACTCTAGTCTATGATTAGGTTGAGCAGCACTCAAGCTCTACCCAGATACTCCGACCCTTTCAACCCAATAGCCCAAACCCGTTTAACCAAAATACCGGGTCGATCACGAGGTCAACTGGGATTTTTCCTTTCTGTTTTTCATTCAGTCACCAAAGCCCACACTGGAAAAATATGTATACAGAAGTAGAACTGAATTCTTCGGCTTCTTCTCCTTGAGGGGGGATAGAACGAGGCACTGCACCGTTTGAGGACAGGCATAGAGGAGTGGGGACTGCTGAGAGGGGCTTCTTGATGTTTGCTCTAGGGTTTAGAGGAAACTAAGCTAATTTTTTGACTCATCGATGAGCTCTTATCACTGTCACGTTAATTTTCTCTTTAATTTTTTACCTTACAATTCTTATTCTTTTCAGTAAAAAGCTTATTATTTTACTTCGTTAAATAAAATAATACCTATAAATTCTACATTTAATCATAAAATAATACCTATAAATCTACCCCATAACACACAACTTTATTTTTAGAATTAAAAAAAAACTAATAAAAAATATTTAAAAAAACAAAATTAACCCACATGGGAGCTTGGAAAAACGAGGCTCCCCGTGATACGTGATGAGTGAGGCTCTTGCTGCAGTTGTTCCCTCGCCTCACCACGCTCTCTCTCCTCCTTTTCCTCCTCGCAACCAAACGCTGGTATTGCTCTTAGAGCATGTACAATCCTGAGTAAAAAAGGGCTCATAAGTAAAACCTATTTTCTCTATATTATCTCTCATGACTCATGAAGCTAATTTTTGGCTCATAAGCTTTTATTTTTGCAATATAATACTCACAATGTTACCTTGTTATATAAAATGATACTCATAAATATCACAGTTAAATATATTTAATTAATTTTACTTCTTCTTTTTATTCAATTATTTATGTAAATAAATTGTGTAAGTAATTTATGAATTTTCTTAAAAAAAGTTATTCATTTATGATAACAAAAAACTATCATTAATATAGTAAAAAAATATCATTAATTAATGAATATTATTAAATTAAACCCCTTTCCCTCTCTCTCACTTAATTAATTAATATCATTAAATCACCCCCTCCTCTCTCTCTCCCCCTTTCTCTCTCATCACATTGCCCCTCCCTCCCTCCAAAATGATTCATCTTCATCTCTCAAGGAGCCCCTGCATAGTCCCTTCTAATTCATCTTCGTCTCTCTCATCACTCCAAAAAAGAAAGAAAAATTAAAAAAAAGCAAAAGAAAGAAAGGCAAAAGCTAACTGAAGGATGAACGAGGAAGCGGCGAGCAACTCCTAGTGACGAGCTGGCCGGTGAGCCTGGGCCAACTGAGCAACTACTGAAGGGGACTCAAGCGGCTTGGGGCACGAGACAAGGTCTCCTAAGCCTTCATTACATATGCTTTTAAAACTGAGTCAGCTTCCATTTTTGCCAAGACTTTTTTAAGTTAATGAGATCTTATTGGAAAGTTAACAATAATAGTAAGTTTTATATGAGATCACCTGAAATAAATTATATCATGAGATAGATATTTTATGGTGATTATTGATAATGAATTGGGGTGACTAATAGTTTATTTATGGATAATTGTTATTACAATCGCATCTAAATGGATTATTAGTCACCCCTAAATTTAAAAATCACTGCAAAACATATTAACACTTATAGCAAAGTCTCAAAAAAGTTACCTTTAAAAGAATATGCCTCACATAATACTAACATTGTATCTTTGTAAACCCAAATTTTATTTAAAAAAGATCATGAATGTTGGGTACCAGTACTCAACCCGCTCTTATAATTCTGCCAAGATGAGGTCATAGTTTTAACATTGATTGCAGAAAATTTCTGCATCTAAATTATGACTTTGCATTATCAAATGGTTGGATTATTTTCTGTTAAGTGACCTATTAAAATTTGTATCAAGTGACCAAACTTGTGTTTTAATAATTGTATTACAGCCCATATTTGCCAATTAATTATAAAAAACGAAAGCCAATTAACTATAAAAAAACAAATGTCTAATTTGGGTAATCATTTGACATATGTTTGATTGTTTGAATATCGGGAGGCATTCAATTATTGTGCAAGTATATCCCATCTTACACCACGTCCATCATAAATCTGCACGTACGATGTTAGATACACTCCATAAAATACATGATGTTAGATATACATTGTAATCTGACATATGTATGATGTTAGATATACATTGTATGATGTTAGATATACATTGTAATTTGACATATTGTGCAACCATTGTTTGAATATTGGGTAATCATTTGATATATGTATGATGTTAGATATACATTGTAATTTTCACTACTTTTTTGAAGACACTTTTTTGGGGGGGGGGGGGCTGTGTAGTGAAGTTCATCTTGCCATTTTAATGCTCTGAAAACAAGATTGTATGTTAAACCTCGCCAAATTTTGTAAGTACATGGTTGGCCTATTTCTATTTTTGCATACTGAGCTTAATCCTTTTGATAATAAATCCATCATGTTTGATAGCCTTGATTTATTTCAGACTTCTCTAATTAGCTGTTTACTGTATTTTGAGTTTGTTAGGAGTCGTTTGATTCTTCGGTCAACTTTGTGCAAGTCTTGTTCGTGCCAACATTCTTTCAAGTTCTCTTCTTACGTTGTGATTATTTTTAGTTTCCTTTTCTCCGTTTCACAATCGCATTGTTTACAAATAGAGATATTAACATTTAGAAAAATGTCCCCCCATGCAAAAAATGACGTTTATTGCAGAATCATGCAGATTATAAAGTGGGATTTTGATTTGCTAGTTTACATCTTCATCTCTACTAGGTGGCAATGTTTTTTCGCCATCTTGATTAGTTTTCTCAACACCTGTATTATGACATTGTTAAATTCTTATGTATGTTGATTGTATCGTCTTGATTTAATTTGAATCATATTAGTAATTTCTTTACTATGTGACATTTCATTGGTTTGCGGTAACAAGTTTATGGTCAAATTCTTATGTGTGCTAGACGTGGGTCATTTCTTATTTACACTTTGTTTTTCTTTTATTTTTTTATCTCACTTGTTTTTTATGACATGGTTAATTTTAATAAAAGAGAGTTCTTATTTTCATATTATAGTTCATAGGCAGAGATATTCAATGATTTAACTTCTTTCACTATCAAATTCTGACTTCATCTTAGGCCCTGTTCTTTTCGTAATTTAATGGATCCAACCCACTCATTCCCACTTCCACTCACTTCTTCCCCCCTTTCCTACTCCTTCCCACACTTTTAAAAAAATACCATTCACACCCACTCCTTCTTACTTCTATATATAACTACTATTTTTCATATTTTGAAAATTTTTATAATTTATGTAATTGCGTGTACGAATAGTTTGATAATAATTATGAAAAGTTTTATTTATTTTTGGGATGCTAGGGAAATATTTGTTAGTCGTGCCGGAAATTGTAGATGAAATAATTTGTGTTATATATATTGAAGAAATAATAATTTTTTTTGAGCGTTATTGAGCAAATGTTAGTTATTCGTAACTAGCAGATGTTTTGGGTATGATTCTGTATATGGAAGAGATGCATAATTTTTTTTTCTGCGTTGGTTATGAAATATTTGTTATAGGTCACCAAAGCGTGGATGGTTGTTGTTGTATGTGTAACAGACTTTGTTTTTATTCATTGTAATTCGTGACAGAAATTAAAGATTTTTTTCCAACATAGTTAAGGAATGTGTAAATTTTTTTTAGCGTTGTTTGTAATTCGTGACAGAAAGTGCAGATGTATTATATGTGTACTTTGAGCACATATTTTTTTCCATGTGTGATAGTAGTAAAATATTGGAAGTTCCTCACACAAATTATAGATGATTATTTTCCATATATTGAGGGCATGTTTTTTTTGTTGGGAAATATGAGTTGGTAAATGGATAAAGTTGGTTGAGATTTGTTGAAGTGTGTATTTTTTTTTGTTGAAGTGGGTTGAAGTTGGATGAAGTAGGTTGAAGCGGGTTGAAGTTGATTGAAGTTAGTTAAAACAGTGGAAAGTGGGTTGAAGTGGGTTGAAGTTGATCGAAGTGGATTGAAGTGGTCGAAATTGGTTGAAGTTGGTTTTTTTTTTTTTTAATTGAAGTTCATGAAGTGGGTTAATGTGGGTTAAAGTTGGTTGACATCGGTAAATTTGGATTTAGCAACGAAAAGAACAAGGCCTGAACATATGTGTAATTTTTTCGTTATTCGTATTTGCTTAATTTATGAAAAAAATACATCCGCAATTTGTTTTACAAATAACGAAAGTGACAACTTTTTTGGGGGTAACAACGGCCACGAAACAATATTTCGTACCTGAATCAACACGGAAAAATATTTTTTTCAGTCTAAAAAATTTTATCATCGATAATTGTTATCACAAGTAAAAGATTACATTAAAAAACAAAATATGTAACTTAAATCAACACTCCTACTTCATTCAACTCATTCCCATTTCTTCCCACTTCTTCCCATTCCCACCCACTCCTTTCCCCCTCTTCCCACACTTAAAAAAAATACCACTCTCACCCACTCCTTCCCACCTTTCCCACTCCCACTCATTCAACACCTGCAATTTTCCAACGAAAAGAATAGGGCCTTAGTCCTATGTTTTATGGACAACTTTTTTTCAAGATAGGTTGGACCACCCACCAAGCTCTCTATCTCAAGGGAAACTAGTGGGCCAACATGCCTGAAAGGGTAGGGAGACGAAGCTCGGTCATAAAAGCTTAGGACCTTCCTCATTTACCACTTTCCTAAAGATGAAAAAGTTGAATGCCAAAGGGTTGAACCCCAAACATCGGCAAAGTGTTGACAGTGTCACATGGGCTAGTGCTCAATCAATCTAAGTTTATGTGCATAGTAGCAGTGTATGTGAGTCGAACCAACTCGCTTTTTAGCTTGTCAAGTCTGGCTCATGATGAGCCCAGGCCAAGGCAAGCCCAATCCAAGCTCATGAACTCTGGCATGGAAGACCATCTTGAAGAGAGAAAGTTCCTTGCCAAGAGCAATCCAAGGCTCTCTCAACCCAAGACAACAGGTCAAGAGTCCATGTGGTTACCACCTAAAGCGGATATAGTAAAATCGAGGTAGAAATCTCTACACCTTCCCCCCAGCTTAAGCCTAAATGAGTCGAGTGTAATATCATGAGTATAGTTTGAAGGATTTGGAGTGACTAATTATATCACCGAAGGTACATCTTACTTTTCAAGGAGCCTGCTCTTAAGAACTCTATAGTTAAGTATGCTTGTTCTGGATAAATCTTGGGATGAGTGACCTTATGGAAAGTTTCCTAGGCGGCGCATGAATGATGACAAAGCACTCTAGAAAGGCATGTGGTAATTGGTGAGTCCATTCAACGATTCTTAAAGTCATTCTTGGTAACCATCCATGACCCAAAAGAGGTCTGGGTGCCACTGATGATATTAAAGTCGACCTGCGATCATGAGACAGTCAACAGAACTTGTGAGTCGGTTGTGCAGTATGACACAATGAGGACGTTATGTTCTTTAAGTAGGGGGTGATGTAATATCCCGAATGTGGTTTAAAAGGATTGAATTGACTACTTATATTACAAAAGATGCATATTTCTTTTCGGGGGAGCTTACTCTTAAGAACTTCATAGTTAAGCATGCTTGTTGCTGAAAGATCTCATGGTTGGTGACCCTCTAGAAAGTTTTTGAGACAATGTGTGAGCAACGACAAAGCACGTTGCAGTGATTTGTGGGGCCAGTCGACGGTTCCTAAAACCATATTAGTAATTGTCCGCGCGCCGAGAAGTAGTTGGGGCGCTATAGATGGCATTAGAGTCGATTCACAGTTGTAAGCTTCGCTAATGGACGAGAGAGTCATTGGCAGTCACCTATTGGGACAAATACACTGGGATGGATCACTAGTCAAGAGGATGCATAACTCAGTCAGTTAGGGAGGCACAACAAGGATGTTTTGCTCTTCAAGTAGGAGTGATTGTAATACTTTGAGTGTGGTTTAAACAATTGAATTGACGACTCATATCACTAAATATGCACCTTTATTTTCAAAAAGTCTACTCTTAAGAACTTCGTAGTTAAGCCTGCTTGTTGTGGATAAATCTTGTGATGGGTAACACCCTTGGAGGTTTCTACATAACATGTGAGTGAGGATAAAGCATGCTATAAAGACTTATGATTATTTTTGGGATTAGTTGATGATACTTAAAGTTGCTATTGGTAACTATCCACAGCCTATGAGAGGCCAAGGCATTTCACTTTAAATGGAGCGTAAGTTGATTTTACGTTTCTTTAGCGCCCGCACGGTTTCACATTTTTTCTCTTTTGTGTCTCTTTCCTCGACATATGGTTCAAAGATTAAGGCAGAGAGATAGTTCAAAGATTAAGACAATGTATAAAGATTAGCGAAACTGTATCATCTCAATACTGGTGAACCTAACAATCATGATTTCATTGAAATCCAAAACGCTCTGCAATTTATCGTCAGGATTAATAACATGGAGAAACACACCAGGTTTTTTTCTCCTCTTGTTTGGATTCCTACTCGAAGGTGAGAAATCGATAAGCGTTGCTAGTATCAAATTGTTAGTAGTAGGTAAGAACAAAAAAATTGACAAATGTACATATTGTCACAACTTTGATATGGATGACACTACTATTGTAATATAATTCCTCAAAAAATAAAATATAAATTCCCATATTTCTACTATCTTACTTATTTTTGTTTTTTCACTAGTGTACCTCTTTTTAGCTTTTTTGTTCACTTTTTTGGTAATCAAAATCATTTTCGAGAAGTTTCATTTCCCCTTTTACCAAACAACTAAAAATATGAGTTGAAAATTATTTTATATGAGAAATCATTTTAAATGAAAAATGATTTTCTAGGAAATTTATTTTCAATCCTACCAAACACACCCTATATAAACTCAGATTCCGGTTATTTTTTTTTTGGGGGGAGGGGGGAATGTGTCTAAGCTTTACAAAAAATAAATTGTTACAAGGAATGGGAAAAGAATTCCTAAGCATGACGAGTGACCTTACAATCGACCATGCTATGGCGTACCAAAAGGAAACAAAGTCAACATGAAATTGAAACTCGGAAACCTAAGCAGGAGCTCCCCTCTTTGGGGATAAACGCTAATGATCCCACCCGGTGAAATATCCCTGAATAGTCTGACCTTATGGAATTTTTGAGATAATTCTAATGATATTGCCCTTAAAATAACATAAATATAAGAAATTTAAGTTATACACACACACGCACACACCCACCCATCCCCACCCACCCACCCACACACACGCACACACATACATACAATGGTAAAAGGGAAAAAAGAAAGTTAGATGCCTCTTCTTATAAAGAGTACACCCAACAACATTATTTGAGAGAACTTGACGAATGACCGAAGAGAAACAATGATCAGATGACAAAAAACAGTTAATGGAGTGATCGATCTTTAATAGCCAATCCACTGCCATATTTGCCTCCCTAAACATGTGGTTGACGGTAGCATGGTTGTGTGGAGTTAACCACCTTTGAATGTCTTTGATGATATTAGAAATCAGCCAAGGTATTTGTATACTGCCTTTCAGTGCCTGAATCACAATCAAATTGTCACCTTCAATATTGATATAATGGTATCTAGTTTGAATCACTAATCTTACTCCATCTCACAATGTTTTAGCTTCTGCCACCAATATTGATGCATTACCATAATTCGCTACTCTTGCTTTGATTAATCTTCTTGCCTAGTCTCGTAGCATGAAACTGCCTGCTGATGACGAACGGTTGAATGATCTATCAAAATTGATTTTGGGGGGGGGGCGCCAACTCACAAAATGGTTGGTGGTAGAAAGGGGAGAAGGCGCCCCTTGTGGTAGTCATCAACCGATATACAAGATCGGATGCGTCATTTGGCATATGATTTTTTGGCACATATCAAATAAGTTAATGGTTGGAATATCTCGTTCCCAAAGACCACACTATTCCTATTTTTCTAGACACACTAGATGTGGAATGAGGTTTTCTGGAATATGGTTGGGGGACCCAAACATTTTGCCTTTTGAAAGTACTGAAATAAGTCAAGATTTTGATTACGCAACTTCTCCAGTGTTATCCATCCAAGTTGGTTGGCACAATCCCAAACTTTTCCTGCCATACGGCAATATATATATATATATATATATATATATATATATATATATATATATATATATATATATATATATACACACACACATGCGCACGCGCCCATATACACACACACATATAAATTACCTGAAAAATACAATCTACGATTATCTCTGTATTATTGAAAATAAATTTATCAAAATGTCAGATTGTTCGAAATTATTTCTTCAAGTTAGATACTCAGATTGTTGACGTCCACAATTCTAATAATTTAAATTGTTGGCATCCAAAACCCATTATACTATTGTAATGAATGTCTCTGAGGTGCAAATTATTACACCATGGTCCCAAATCCACATAAACATTTTTCTTGTTCAATGACAAAACTTTCCCTCCATTTTAACATTTTCCCAACCCCCAATTTTTATAAGAGCTACCATATATAAACCCCAATATCATATGATATTTCAATGTTCAAATCTAGAGTACGTTATGGCTGCCGATGATTGAGGCGCGGGGAGTTGTACACATGATCGCATTATTCACATGTGGCCTTTGCCTTTTTGAATGGAGGGGATAAGCAATCGCATCACATTCACTTGAACGACTTCGACCTTGTCAATTGTCATATAGCTGACATGTTTTAGCTGGGGCTCCTTTACTATTATGCGGAATTCAATAAATAACTCACCTAGGTCCTTTATGGGTGTGTTTGGCAGGGGTGAAAATCGTTTTCCCAGAAAATGATTTTCTCATTTTATGGTGTTTGGTAAAATAAGGAGGGCAAATTTATTTTCAAGGAAAAATCATTTTCCCTAGAATGAAAGAAAATATTTTCACTTTAAATGGATCGTAAGTTGATTTTACATTTCTTCGGCGCTCAAACGGTTTCACATTTTTTCTCTCTTTTGTGTATATTTCCTCGACATATGATTCAAAGATTAAGGTAGGGACATGATTCAAAGATTAAGACAGTGTATAAAGATTAGCAAAACTATATCTCTCGAGGCCGATACTGATACCAACCGATGCCCAACCATGATTTTATTGAAATCCAAAACGCTCTGCAATTTATCGTTAGGGTTAAGAACATACAGAAACACACTGGATTTTTTCTCTTCTTGTTTGGATTCTTGCTCAAAGGTTGGAAATCAATAAGCGTTGCTAGCATCAAAGTGTTAGTAGTAGGTAAGATCAAAAAAATTGACAAATGTACATATTGTCACACTATGATATGGATGACACCATTATTGTAATATAATTCCTCAAACAACAAAATATAAATTCCCATTTTTTTAAATATCTTACTTATTTTTGTTTTTTAACTAATGTACCTCTTTTTAACTTTTTTGTTCATTTTTTGGTAATCAAACTCATTTTTGAGAAACTTTATTTCTCCTTTTACCAAACAACTGAAAATATAAGTTGAAATTATTTTACATGAAAAATCATTTTATATGAAAAATGATTTTCTGGTAAAATTAATTTCAACCCTACCAAACACACCATATATATCACACCCAGATTCCAGTCGTTTTTTTTTTTGGGGGGGGGGGGAGGCAGAGAATGTGTCTAAACTTAAAAAAAAATAAATTGTTACAAGGAATGGGAAAAGAATTCCTAAGCATGACGAGTGACCTTACAACCGACCATGCTATGGCGTCCCAAAAGGAAACACAGTCAACATGAAATTGAAACTCAGTAACCTAAGCAGGAGCTCCCCTCTTTGGGGATCATCCTTGAGAACAAATAATTAGATTTAGACCTTAGCTTACCCCACAGACAGGATGCCCATAGAATAAAAAATCAAATAAATAAATAGTGCTTCATCTACTCCAATGATCATCATCTGTCTATAGAAATCTACGCCCCACCCCCCAAAAAGGAAAAAAAAGAAAAGAAAAAAACACACACTCACAATCCTTCTGAACAAGAAGTCAGCAAGTCAGCAATTTGAGCTCGTCAGAATGTTGTACTACTTTCACTGGCAGACATTGAGGCGCCTTCAGATTTCACAATTGGTGATCCTCTGCTGCCAATGTCAAGCCCTTGTAATCTTCCGAGAGGATCACTGTGCAAGAACTCTGCCGTGTAATGGGGGTTTGATGAATGCATGTGGTGCACGTTACCCTGGGGCTGATGAAATGGTGGTAACTGCATGTTCTGTTGCCCGGAAGATGCATGCTGCTGAGGTAATGCATAAAAGGCGGAAGAACTGTATGGCATTGGCATTCCCAGGTTGAATGACTCTGAGGGGCCCATTGTTTCACCCGTTGCAATTCTAAGCCTCTCTACTTCCTGCTTTAATGCTTCGTTGAGTGCTGGATCAAACACAAACCATAGACCGCAAAAGAAAAGTGTATTTCAAGTCATATTTATCATAAAAAGGGGAAAAGAAAAAGACTGAAACACAGAAATCAAGCTGAAAAACGTGAAGCCAACCAACTTATGGCATCTACTAAGTCTATGATCCACTTGGGAACGGCAGTTGGAAGAGAAAAGATCAATATAATTAAAAAATGATGCTCCCTTTCCGCACTAGCCCTCTAAAGGTCGCTGCCGGCCCAATGCATTGACACATGATGCAATCTGTCCACTAAGCAAGAACTTTTAATATCAGATTTATGACTTATCTAATGGGTAAGGTTGCTACATCTAAACCCACCATACCTCGCCTGGGTAGGACTCTTGGGGTATGTCCTTGGATTTGGGCTAAAATCCAAAAGCCATTAATCTGAATAAGGATATCTTCCGTCTTCACCACTCGAATTAACCTCAACACATTCCTTTTAGTTGACAACTCATCAACTCGGATTATAAAGTAGGGCACCTGCAAAGCCTCATCTCTTATGTACTTTGCAGAGAACAAATACAAAACGATGGGGTGTGAGACTTACCATCTCGCAACTGAGCTTGTTGCTCCATGGCCTGTAAGCGAAGTTTGAGTTCAGTGTTCTCAGTAGTCAGACCAGTTGTGTCCCTCTATTCAACAGTAAAGCAAATGTTAGAATGGATCTCTCTGAATCATGTGACAGAACTAAGCACATAAGTGAAGAGGGGTGACAAGAGATGCTGCACGGGCTGCTAACACGCTGAGATGTGGCAATGTGCAACCTATTTTGCAAAACAAAGGAGTTAAAGATGTGGGATCAGCCAAGAGCTCATAGTACCTGATATAAAGTGAGCTGTGCAGAAAGAGTTGTAGCTTCTGTTTGCAGGGTCTGAACTTTCCGCTCCAACTCCAATATATATCGAGCTTTTCTCTCTTTCGAGCGGGCTGCAGACTGCCGATTTGCAAGAATTCTGCAGATAATATTAGATAAGCATTATCTCATGGATACATCAAATATTGTTAGCAGTTGACATTGAATATAGACGGACCCAAAAAGCAAAAATCATTGTTCTGATTTGGGACCTGAACTCTTAAAGAATAGGAGCTACAACACAGAAGCATAGAACCAAGATTCCTTCTTTTAAAAGAAAAAAATTCTTAAGGCTCTTAAAGCAGGTATTTAGCAGAAACGTGGATGCTAGATGGTATGACCACAACATCTGGTGCTTAAGGCGCCTACAAAAGTTGCAGAATGGCTGAATGGGTGATCTAGATCCTTAGATATCCTTAACTCTAGAATGCGAGAGAATTCTTCCCACACAGACATCAATAGAGAATACTAAGCAGTTGAGGTGACAAACAAAGTCAATTTACGCAAGCAATCTCCCAATTCGAAGCAAGCTGCCACTTGGAGCACAATCACTGGACTCAACATTTGCCCCTCCGATCTCAGCTAATGGAGCATATATTTCCAAATGTACTAATTATAAACCTTAAGAGTCCTTCTTAGTTTCAAATGCATTGAAGTCTTAAATCTTCCACAATATCTTAAAATGAGAATGATGCAGACAAGATTCAAGGATGGGGTTATACAACAGACCCAAATTCACAACGGCAATAGGAGGAACTCTTACAATCACAATTAAGTCAACCAGAATCAGCGTGGGGCATATTACGTAAAGAATTTAAGCATTGATTTGATGACTAATTAAGTGGACGCTAATTTAGATATATCCCATAATAACCACTCCACCAACCACCCATCAAGATCACCATGATTGAAAAGCATAATTGAGAAATCCCGGCTACTTCACTAATTTAATCATTGCAAAGATAGAGAATAAAATTATACCTCTTAGCACGCTTAGGATCAATAGTCCAGAGCTCAGCCAGCTTATCCGGAGGCATAGCCTTCTTAGCCTCCATGATCTCGCCGAATACGCCACTACCACTGCCACTGCCGGAGGATGTTGCATCAACGGAGTTGCTATGGCGATGGCGAGGCCTAGAAGGATTGGCATTGGCATCGGCATTTGCATCGGCATTGGTACCACCACCAAAACCATCAGCATGATTCGGAATGGATCCGGATCCAGATCCAGATCCAGCGCCGCCGCCACCAAGCTTGACGACGTCAATGTAGGTGCTGAAGAGGTCGTCTTCGGATCCAATCTCTTCGGTGGAGGATCCGGTGAATGGATCCGAGGACAGATCCATGTCGTCCGGAATTCGGAAGCTCACCTCCGAATGAGCTCGCCGGTGGTGCGGCCCTCGGAAGAGGTTGGCGGTTGCAGCTGCGCCACCCAGCACCGTCGCATTGCCATTGCCATTACCATTGTTGTTGCCGTTGTCTTCGGATTTGCAATTGGGGCCGTCATTGGTGTTGGGATTTGATGGATCTCGTTGCATTTTCTCCGCTGGATAGGGATTTTTGCACAGAGAGAGAGAGAGAGAGAGAGAGAGACACGCAGACAAGACCCCGGAGGTGTGGCTACGGTTGGGGGGGGGGGGGGGGGGGAAGAGAAATCAATGTGCGATGCCTGCGTGCGACGTTGAAAAGGCAGCGATGATGATGGCCCACGGGAAAAACAATCTTGAATCTTTTCCCCTCTGTCTCCGATTATTTTCTTTCTCCCAACGGTAATTTTTGGTTCTTATTTTTTTGTTTTTGGTGCCTCAACTGTAACGGTATTGGAAGTTGGAGGCCTTTTTCCTTTCCTTTTCAATCTTTCTCCCTTTTGTTCTTGGAGGACAAAACTTTCATTTTTATAACATAAATTTTTACTGACGTATCACACAAATTATATTATAGTCTCGGTTTCAAAATGTAAAGTAATTTTATAGACAAATTAGAGCATTTCCAGCGGTGAGTTTTTTTGGCTCATCAGTGGGGGTCTATCTCTGTCACATCAACTTATGATCTAACTTCTTGGCTCACAATCCCCCCTTTTTTTCAATGAAAGGCTCGCCACTTTGACTCACCAAATAAAGTAATACCTATGGACCCACTCTATAATACACAACTTTATTTTTAGAATAAAAAAAGAAAAACTAATTAAAAATATTTAAAAAATCAGAAATTGGATGAAAGCAACATCTCGGGTTGGCTCAGGCCTGCGAGGTTGCACGCAAGGCGTGAGGCAAAAGTCAGACGCTAGAGTAGCTCTCCCCCCTCACCCCCTTTATCTCTCCTCTGTTTTGGCTCATGAGGCAGCCGTTGGACGTGCTCTTACATACATCTCTATTATTTTCACCGATTTTGATGTCCACATAAAAATTCATGTTTCATCATGTGGGTGAATGTTGAGGCTATAATCCTAATGCTACCATATAAGTGTTGGTTTTTGATGCATTTTTTTTTTCCAAAAAAAAAAGTGGGTACCTATTGGGGAGATCCAAGAAGGGAGCCTCATTTGGTCTTGTTGCCATGAGCCTTGGTTGAAGTGAGCTCTCTTCTTGGATATCCTTAATAGTGGTATCAGAGCGAGGTTGCACTGTGAAGGAGGTTTTGTAAGTGGTAAGAAAAAATTTGGAGTAAAAGAACATGGGATGGCGCCGGTAAAAGGCTCGAGCATTTCGATCGAACTTTTTGATGGCCGTGGTGATTTCACCTTGTGGCAACAACAGGTGAAAAGTTTGCTGACACGAGAAGAGATAATTAAAGCCTTGAAGGTGAAGACTCGCAGGACCGAGAAGATGACGGACGATGAGTGGGTGGCACTTAGGGAAAAAGACAAGCCAGAGAAGATGTCGAACGAAGAGTGGGAAGATTTGAAAGACATGGCAATGAGCACAATATTATTGTGTCTTGTAAATAACACTCTTCGAGAAGTTCTTGGCTTAACAGACCTGGTAGAGATATTTAGGACAAATTGAAGAGCCAGTATAAGTCAAAATCATTGATAAGTAGGTTATACTTGAAGAAACAATTGTTTGGTCTCCAAATGATGGAAGAAGCAGACTTTAATCAACATCTAGATGAGTTCAACAAGATAACGACAGAGTTGGATTCTCTAGAGGTAAAGATTGACGACGAAGGCAAAGCTTTGCTTTCGTTAGCTTCGCTGCCTTCATCTTTTGATAATATCATGACTACTCTTTTATTTGGAAAAGAGACCTTGAGATTTGATGAGGTGATTGCTGCCTTGTTGATGAATGAGACTCGGCGGGGCAATAATGGATTCTCAAATAATGGTCAGGTGGCCATGATTACAAAAGTGTCTAGTCGGAGACGAGGACGGTCAAGAAAGAATGAGGAAGGGTCTCAAAGTTCAAGATCGAGTAGTCCGAAGTTCAAATGCTACTACTATTATGAGGAAGGTCACATGAAAAGGAATTGTCCGAAGAGAAAGAAGGATCTAAGAGATAAGAAGCCATCAGTAGTAGGAGTTGCAGAAGGTCCGCACCTAAGTGATGAAGGTGACGTATTTCTAGCAACTACTGAAAGTCCAGGAAAGCCAGGTTGGATATTAGCTTCTGGTTGTTCGTTTTACATGTGTTCAGTTAGAAAGCACTTTGATACGTATCAACCATGCGAAATAGGTACTGTCAACATGGCAAATGGTACACAAAGTCGGATTGTAGGGGTGGGAACAATATGAATTCGCATGTTTGATGAGGTAGTGCAAACAGTAACTGGGGTTAGACATGTGCCAGGTCTAAAATAAAATCTGATTTCTTTAGGTACTTTGGATGGGAGGCTATCGATATTCGTCTCAAGGTGGAGTTTTGAAGGTCTCCAAAGAAGCTAAAGTAGTTCTAAAAGAAGAAATGTCTAAAGGCTTGTACAGACTTGTAGGGAATGTGCAGACAGGTGGAGCTGCAGGAAGTGCTACTACAAGTGACTCAAGCGGAAGACAGGTAGAAAGGAGAAAGCGGGTAACGTTTGCTTCTTCAACTAAAGGTGGTGATGACCTTAGCGGACCGAGTCAGGTGGAGCCGTTCGGCATTGATTTTTATCAAGGTGGAGATTGTTAGGATTGATAAAAATCAATGGAAGGTAAAAAAAGAAAAAGACAAAGGAAGTTACAAAAAAAAAAAAAAAAAAAAGAAAGGAGTTTTGTTAACGGAAGTTAGGAATGTTTCAAAATTTAATTTCAGGGAACGTTTAAGAGTAACGTACATTTAAGAGTAAATATTTCTTTGGTTGAAAACTATCCTATACTCTTATAAATAGGGGTATTATTTGTCTTTGAAAACAATACACAGAAAAAGAGTTACACAAGACACCATCGGAGAAAATACCAAGAGGGAGCTTGGTGGGAGTGGGTGAGTATAGGGAGCAACTGGTAATTAGTTGCAGGAAAACACATATGGGTTGAGGGTGTGGGAATAGTGGAAATATTTTGAGGGTGTGGGAAGGATATGTTTATAGGTGTTGGTAATTAACACTTGTAAATAGGGAGAGTTGTTCGTATATTGTCCAGGAATAGTGGAAATATAATTTTTTCTCTCAAATTCCTCTTGTGTCGGTTTTATTTGTTTTATCACGTTCTTGATAATTTTCCAATCTTACGCGCTTAAAATCCAACAGTGGTATCAGAGCTGATGGTACGTTCGGTTGGGCGAAAAGATGTCGCATGGTGGACCCCATGGACGAGCTTAGTGAAGTGACACGCAGGTGTTGATCGAGCGTGAACACGTGTGCTACAGCGTAGCTTGATGGCGTGGATAAACTCTTGGGTGACGGGGAGATTATTGGGAATGTCACACATGATTGAAGAGTTCCACATCAAGAGCTTGAAGAGAATGACCATGGCATATAAGTTAAGTGGGCTATTTCTCCTATTGCCAATTGGTTTTAGGATAGAACCTCACTTGCTCTTGTTGCCGTGAGTTTTGGTTGAAGTAGGCTCCCTCCTTGAATCTCCCTAACAGTACCTGACCCGTAGAGATGTAGTACAAGACGTAAAAAAAATTTGAATGATGTGTTTGTCTCTTTTTTTTTTTAAAAAAAAAACAAGTGCTTATGTGTTTATCTTGTGCAAGAGCAAATTTGAACGTAACTAATCATTGTGTAAATGAACCATAATCATCCAACTTCAAGAAAAATTACTTCTTATATGCATTAAAATCTTTATTAATTTAATACATGGAAGCTACCCTTAAAAGAAATTGCCCAAATAAATCAACAACAATCTTAAAAACTCTAACCTAAAATGGTTTGAGTTCTCAAATTTTTCCAAGAGACTCAAGACGCTCATTTTTTAGGTAGGTTTATGTCAAGCAACTTTCTTTTTACCAAGTCTAATAGGTGACACTAGGATTTATATTTGCCTGAATTTCTTTTTGATCTTTTGGAACAAGGATGATAGTTTATTAACCATTGCATATGAGAAACGTCACTGAGGACAACGTCAAGAAAAAAGAAAGAAAAGTGACTAGACCAACCAAAAGAAGTAGGAAAATGAGAATGCGGGCATCATGAGCAAGCTTATTAACTATCCTTGAGCAAAGAGACTGTCTACAAACACCCCATTGCCTTCTCCAAATCAAGAATCTTCGTTAAAAGTAATCTCCATATCTGTTATTGCTTTCTCGGTGATCACCTTGCGGGTCATTGGTCACTTGCTGCAAGGATGGATTGGACCTGGACCCAATTGTTGGGCCTTGTCACTAAGAAGTAGAATCCAAATAGTATTGGGACTTGGGAGGGTATTTCAGAAAAGCTAGACTATGTTTTGTAGATTTGTTGGGCCTTTGACATGACTTATGCCTCTGGTGTCTAGAGCTTCAGCAACCTTTTGAGTTACATCCAGGAGGGGCGTTTCACAAAAGTTAAAGGCTCTATTTGACAAACAGTTGTTCGCTGCTACTTGTTAACTGTTTATATTGGTTATTAGTTATTTGTATTAGCTATTTGTATTAGCTGCTTGTAAAAAAAACTGTTTGGTAAGATTAGTTGTTTCTAATAAAGTTGCGGGATAAAAAGTTAATTCTGCAAAAAACTCTTCTAAAAAGTTAATAAAATTAGCCTTTTTAAATTAGCTTTTTGGACCTAAAAAGCTATTCTAAAACTTCATCTTACCAAACACCTAAATTAACTTTTTGATTAGGTCAAATAGCTATTTTTGACCCCAAAAGTTATTTTTGACCAAAAAGCTCTCCCAAAAATTATTTTCTACACACCCCCAAAATGTTTTATACAGCGTTGTTATATAATTGGTGTTGAGCATGTGCAATGTCGAGTCGGTTTTTTCGTTCACAAGTAGAGCCTACTTCATTTACAGTATACTATGAATCTGTTTGTTTGGCTCTCAGCTTACCATCTTTGCAATACAAGACTCAACACTTTCATTCACCAAACAAAATAACACTCACGAATCCACTTCACAACAAACAACTATTTTTTAACCTATAAAAAAAGAAAAAACACAAAATTAAAGCAAACCAGGAAAAAAGAAAAAAGAAAAAAGGCAGAAAAGAACAAAAGAGTTGGGCTAAGCAAGCGGCTCCCCGGCTGCAGCCGACTTATGAGCCTAGCTCCAAAACTCGTGCGTTACATGAAGGCCGAGTGACTCGCTCTTGTGTTATGTGTCACAGGGCCATTACCCTCTTCCTAAAAAGTCGATCTAATGGGGTGTGTAGCGTCACCGTTTATAAACCCACGACACTCCCATAACTTTTTCGATGTGGGACTTTTGTCTGTGATATTTTCACCCACCAAATCCGGTGACGCCCTTGTCACAAATGAGGCCCTTTGCCTACCCGACCGTCGGAACGCTTGGCGAGACATCGTAGTCGGGTCCGGATTGGCTCTGATATCACTTGTTATAGGGCCATTACCCTCTCCCCAAAAGGTCGGTCTGATGGGCTATGCAGTACCACCGTTTATAAGCTCAGGACCCTCTAATCGCTTTTCCGATATGGGACTCTTGTCCGTAACATATGGCTTGCGGGGTGCATACTCCAGTGCTCTTAGAATTTAAAAGCAATTATTGAGTAGTTAGGCTTTCAACCATTAGTTTAAATTTCTGATTGAGATGGTTTTTAAACATAATATCTGAGCCATTTTGAACAAGAAGTCTTATATTTGAATCTCAACACCTTCTATATTGAGTTATTGCACAAGATTTTGGGAGTCTCTGCAACATTCACATTTAAAGTCCAAAGGGTATTTGCGTATAAAACCTATGTATAAGTCTTCAATTACCAGCTTATACTTTTGGTTGACATGATTCGTGAACACTTAGGATAGCAACAACTGGGTAGCGGGTTATGAAACTATCTGCAGCCCTCTCATTCTCCTCTTGATCGGCTGTCATGACCATACTATGTCTTCATAGGTCTCTCAAACTCTTAGATAAGATTGTTGAAAGAAACAAATTTTCACACTAGTAAAAACTCAAAAATATTATCCGCAGCTCAAAAAGGCGAACACAGTAATAACCAGTCACCAAATTTCCTTGTAAATTTGTAATTATACAATAAGTTGAAATACAAATTATTACTCAAAAGAAAATTCTATTATCAAAAAGGACAAGGAAATGAAAGTTTGAGATACAACAAATCATGATGGAATGGAGACAATCATGAACTACAAGATCACATTTTTTCTCCAGTGGTCCAAAATGCTAGATGGATATGGGGGCACCGGGCGATCATTACAACAGGAAGTGCCAAGATTTAAGCATCATCACATAAAATGGCTTTTCAAGCACACTGCAATGTCGAAACCAACATTATGAGGTAAGATCAGAGGATGAATTAGTCCCTCGGCTTGAGGACAATGGTTGAGTGTTTAAGGATGTGAAGACTGAACTGTCCGCCCTTCTCGGTGGTGTCAAGCTTGGACTGTCCCGGAGGGGGCAACATCTCGAAGTTTTGGACCAAACGGCCAATGGTAATGCCGAGGATTGGTAGTGCAAGGATAATGCCAGGGCAGCTCCTTCTGCCAACTCCGAAAGGAAGGTACCTAAAGTCATTGCCATTGGCTTCTACCTTGGATTCCTCCTCGAAGAACCTCTCTGGCCTGAACTCCTCGGGGTTCTTCCAGTGAGCAGGGTTGTTTGCCAGCCACCACGCGTTCACCAATATCTTGCTCTCCGCGGGGATGTCATAGCCGTTCAGCTTGGCATCGTGGAGGTTCATGTGTGGAACGAGTAGTGGTATAGCCATACGTAGTCTTAGTGTCTCCTTGATCACTGCTTGCAAGTATGGTAACTTGTGGGTGTCTGGCTCGGTGATTTGGTGCCCTTTGCCTAGCACTGTGTCTAGTTCTTCCCTCAACTTGTTCTGAATGTGTGGATGGTTTACTAACTCTGCAATTGCCCATTCTATCGACCACAATGTTGTCTCAATCGCTGTAAAGTTGTAAATTCCATCAGATAAGGAATTAATGCTCCTAGCAATGTTAACACGAATACAACCCAAAAGGAAAGTTGACCATCTTGAAACTAATACCCAAAACATGAGGGAAAGATCTCATTGACATACCATCGGAGCAATGCCCACTTGACTTATACGATGATTTTAATAAACATTCTTTTCCATCTTTAATATTATAATATTCCTTTCCCTTTCCCTCTTGAAATTGTTTCCTAAAACTCCCCGTCTGACCCGGATCTGTAGTACATATCGTAAGAAAAAGAAAGGCATACGCCATATCGAGATTGCCAACGCAGCGGGACCCCCTTCGTGTTCGGGTTTCCAAAGGTTTGGTAGGTCTAGTGGTGTCTAACGGTACACGCAACACAAACCAAATCCAAACGTAACCATCACCCACTTAGTGTAGTGGATGTGGTAGGTGAGCTACAACACATCCATTCAATCGCCAATATATACTTTGTGGGCCACATTAGAATCACCATTTCATCTGTTTTTTATCACCTTTGCGTCATCATTCCATGGTGCTCACAAAATTCTGGACTGATTTCTTCTCTATTCTACCCAATGCATACATGTTTGCCAAAATCATGCCTTCCCATTTTATAGCAATGAGTTCGTTTAACAACTGTCATTATTCTCCCCCCCCCCCAAAAAAAAATGTCGTTGTTAAGTTTGTGTGTATATTCTTTTTGACTTATTTTGACAACAATTCGAAGATCAAGTATTATTTTCGTTCTAAGCACACGCTCAATATAGGCCCTAATAATTTTTAATGTCAAATTTATATAAGGTTATTATTAATGGTTATGAACATTCATTGGTAAATATATGCAAGATATTACTATAGATGAGATGATCGTAAAAACATTCTTACCTGCAACATTGATGTTTTCAACAATGTAAAGAACATTGTCTTCATTGATCTCTCCTTTCTGTTGTGCGTCCAAGATATGATCAATGGCGCATTTCAGCTCATTGTTGCTTGTTGGCTTTGTGCTTGCCAATTTCCTATAAGTAAAAAAAGTAATATTATAATTTGTCAGAAGAAAGAAAATTGGCTACCAGTAACATATCGAAAGGAATATCAAATAGTACTTACATACATACATATTTAATTTACGATATGATATGACGTAATTTGGTGATATCACTGTCATATTTAATTATTTATCATATAAGCTTCCATTAGCTAGTTAACTACTTCAAAGTTATACATAACTTAAAAAAAAGTAATTATTTGATGTATTGGGCTACTTGTATCAAAATAATGACAATCATGAACAAATCAAACACAGGAAACAATAATTTTTACAAAATGATGAAATGCCAGCTCAGGTTCGAGGAAGTCAATAATATGACCTCATTCATTTTACCAAGTAACGTTTCTTGTCTGACCCTTTTTTTTTAAAAAATATAAATTGCCACTGTAGGCACGCTAATGTTGCCATTAGGAAGCTAGAATATAGTAAGTACGCTCACATGGGTTTCTTCCCCAACCCCATGATAACATGACATGAGAAGCTGGGGGTATAATTCATGATTAACGAGCAATATTAAGAGAGAATATCCATAATTAAATGAGCAAAGCACATGAAACCGTGATGTTGATGTTGAGAATTGTGTTCTTCCAAGGTGTAGTTAGGTTTTCTAGCCCATAATGGCCAATGAGCCTTTTTAAAATTTTTGCTGGGACCATCAACGCAGGTCGGTTCAAGTGGTTTGGCATTTAATTTGTTCTCCTTAAACAAGATATCGAATTTGAGTCTTATAAATAGAGAAAATCTGTAATGAGAGAACTTCATCTTTTATTGGGTAACAGTAAATCGGCTCTAATAAAATAAAAGATTCAAAACCAAAAATAACCCAACAAAAATTCACTGGGACCGAAAAGGGAGAGGTAAATATTATGAATACTAAGGTACAGTAATTCCCCCCCCCCCCTTGCAGGCTATCAGATGCTTTAAAGGTTACTGTACTGCTATTGGACTACTATTCTATCAATTGAATTTTAGTACTACTTCAATTACTGTTTACCTTACTTTTTGACAAGAGTACCCTAAGACATGCCTCTACTATTTTTAACAACCAATTATTGAACCAAAAAGCGAGCGGAATTATCTACTATCCCCCAATAATGGCCATTACTTACCACCGACTTTTCCGCCAAATTAAGCATCAATCTATGAAGTGACCCCTCTTTTATCTTTTTTTTTTTTATAAACAAAACATTAAAAACCCAAATAATAAATCATGAAACAATCAATATGCAACTTGGCATCCACTAGGAACCCCTCCTTATGCACATTATATTAAAGGGATGACGGCTGTTAGAATAGTCCCACATAATAAATTACATATTCCCCTTTATCCCTCCCCAAATTCTCTAGTCAACATATATATGTTCCATTGGTTCCTTAACATATCATATTCTAACTTTCCAAAATAACAAAATATGTTTATGTATTTGATTCATATCTAGTTTTCGCGTTGTTAGTAATGCTTTACATATTTTATTTATGGTAAAACTTAGCATTAGCAATATTTTTTTTCCCCATCAATCATAAATCATGGTAATAACACGACATGTATGTGCATTGTGCAAGATCGACTTATGCTTAACACAGAGTACCTTTTATGAATAGCAAAATAAAGCACAATCATATTTAACAATAAGCTTCTCAACTAATTATTAAATATTAATTCAAAATTTACATAATTAATCAACTGCCTAATGACATAAAAATATCACAAATATTAAATCAAGTGAATTTCATATATCATCTTATTTACAATTAGTTGAAAAACATAAGTGTCACAATCTCACTGTATCTAAGCAAATATTTTACTTTTATATTGTCAATTATTCCCCCATTTTTCCTTTCATATAAACATACTTTGCACCGTTACTCAACTTACAACCTAATAAAAAGTATGTAAGCACATAATAGGAAGTTGACCAATTGGGGAAGGAATTGGCTATATTTTACCAAATTGAGGTAAACTAAGGAAGACAAAAGAAGTAATACATATATATAGTTAATTAATAGCAGTAACTTACTTGCGCTCATCGACAAAATACTCCTTGAAGAGTTGCAACCGCCTCTCCTTGACCTCCCGGCAAATCTTGAGGTAACCCCTAAGAAAAGGTCTTAGGATGGGGATAAAATCACCATAGTTGTACTCGAAGCTCTGAGCCAATCGACTCCTCTCACCGTTGAGAGCCCTGAGCTTGTTGAACACCGGATCGTCCTCGCTCTCGAACCGGCGGTCGAACATGATGCGGTACATGTTGTTGTACATCATCAGTTGTAGCCGCCGGCGGAGGACGATCCCGGTCGTGGCGGACTCAGGGTTCTTCTTCACGTCCTCCACCACCGCCTCTGCCTCGGCTTCCCAGCCGTACCTGCAGTGACGGATCCACAAATTTGAGGGAAGTATATGTCAATATCTCATTGGTAATATTTAGGGGCAAGGGCGCAAACGTGTTTGTGTCCCACGGCATACCTGTATTGCTGGACCACCTTGTTGGTGAAAAAGGGGACGGTCATGATCCGCCTCATCTTACGCCAGTGCTCGCCGTAGACGGTGAACACCATGTCCTGGCCCTTACCGGTGAAGATATCGAAGACGACGTTTCGTGTCCTAGACCCGAACTCGACCCCCTGGGTGTGGAGCACCTCCTTGGCTAGCTCCGGGGACGACACGACAACGAGGTTGCGCTGGCCCATCCTAAGCAGCAAAATGTCGCCGAACCTCTTGGCTAGCTCCGTGAGGTTCCTGTGATTGAGATCATCTCCAACTTGTAGCCAATTCCCAAATACAGGAACTGGCAATGGGCCTGGTGGGAGCTTCAACTTCTTCCCCTTCAATTTGGACACGACAATCGCTACCGTAATAGCGAAGAACAAAGCATATAGGATCTTCTGTAACAACACTAGATCCATTATTATTCCCCTTTCGGGATCGAATTGAATCTTGTAGAGTAGAAATGTATTGGTATGTTTGTGTTTGGATTGAAGATTGATTGATGAATTGATGGATCAATTGAAACCGCTTCAATAA
Organism: Carnegiea gigantea; assembly: GCA_029747015.1. NCBI lineage: Eukaryota > Viridiplantae > Streptophyta > Magnoliopsida > Caryophyllales > Cactaceae > Carnegiea > Carnegiea gigantea. The sequence goes on along the minus strand of JAKOGI010000196.1, from coordinate 120,616 downwards.
CACTCACGCACACCTCAACAAGCGGCCAGTGTTGTTGGGAAATAAGCAATGGCAGTAACGCTTTTATAATGAGAGTGGTTGGGGCGTTCGTTTGTGGGGCACCCTAAAAAAAAGATAAAAGAAAAAAAGGAAAAAATTTGAGGCAAAATTTTTGACCTGTTATCCAGGATGGTTAGGTGAAGCGCACGGAGGGGAGGGGGACGGGGGGTAGAGGGCAGCACTGAATAGCAAATGGGGGTGGGTGAAAGTGTTTGACTTTTTATGTATAGTAGAGTTGAAAAAGTCTAATCCGATATGATAATTCGACCTAAATTTGACCTAAAATTACTGAGGGAAATTTGAACCTGAGACGAATCGAACCGATTTTCATCCGAACTCGACATGATTTGACTGTTTAACTTGAAAACATGTTATTTATCAATTTTGAGTAGATCTAAACTATGTGCAAGATCGATATGAAATTGACCCATTTATTAAATGGGTCAGCCCGAATCGACCTATTACCTAACTCTATTGCAAAGTCGTCAAATTGGTTGATCGATTTGTAAGATAAAATTATTTACGAAATGAGTTCGTTTACATAATTACATATAAATCTCTTTGAAACTGATTTATATTAAAAGAAATTTTTGTTATTGATTAAATTTTATTTTTTTGGGTGTGAAAATTGTATTGGGATCACTGAATACATCTACCATTCTATCTACCAAATACCAAAGGAATGGTGAAAGAGAAGCAGGAATTCGGCATTGACGGCGTTAAGTGAAGGAAACGGCAGGTTGCATTGAATTTCAATGGGGATTGGATCCAGATGGAGATGATGGGTGCGTTTTCGTTTTAGTTGAGAAAACAGTGACGTGGATGGAGGCGTCTAGTGTGGAGGGAGGAGGGAAGGGGGGTAGGTAAGCGGGTTGGTGGGCATGCCACGTCACTTTACCCTTTCTTTAGCTTTGTACTTTTGCTATTTGGTCTCGCCATTTTTATCTCTTAATTAATTAATTATATGCATTTTAAGAAATTTTGGGTCTTTTCTTTGGCCACGACTGTGTCCAGGAAAGGAAGGCCAGAAAAAAAACCCCAGATAGCAAGAGGTTATGGATCTCCTCAATAAAATTAACTGTTTAAATAGTAGATAACGATTTAAATAGCGAATAGTATTTTTAATTTAGCTATTAGCGGATAGTTATTTAGATTAGCGATTAAAACTAATGTGTTCGGTAAATTTAGCTGTTTTGTTAGCTGATTAATGTAAATTGATATAAAAAGATATAGATAATTTTCAAAGAAAAATTTTTAAGGATATTTTTTGGCTAAAAAATATAAAACGCTACTTTTAAATATCAAATGTTAATACTATTAGCTTTTCAAAAACGCTATTTAAAACACTAAACGCTACTTGAAATGCTAGTCAAGATACTAGTTTACCGAACATTAAAAATTAACTAATTAGTGTATTGACCTGGTCAAAATGCTAAACGCTACCCAAAATGCTGTTGTCGAACACAGCCTATATGTGAAGAATATGTCTCATATTGATAAAAAATATAAGGTCTTTAAGTATACTTATAAGCTATTAAATTACTCTATCTATTGCTAATTGATTTTGGGTTAAAATCTCACCATAATTTAATTATGTTAAAGATCCCATTAAAATAAAATTTAACATTACCTCGACATTCTCCAAGTGTACTTCAATTTTCTGTACATTGGACATACTATTTCTACAATATAAATATGTCATTACTCATTAGCTCAAGAAAAAAGGAAAAAATCCTTGGTAGATCAGAGTCACCTCGTTAGGAATTTCTTGACCATAAGTTATACTACAATAAAATTTTCTAAAATTCTGAATATGATTTTTAAAAATTTTTTTAGACTTATTAGCCAACTATGTGTTTTATCTTTTTTATTTTAAATTTTAAAATATTTTTTTACATTATACTCTTTTAAGTCTTAAACTTTGAGTATCATGTTATAATATACTCATAAAATAGTATAATGGTGATGCCAATAGCTTAAAATAAGAGATGAGCTACATACATATGGTATAATTGTTTTTGCAGTTGACAAGAGATGTTATTAGGACGGATTACCTACTTGAAACATGTGTTGGTCGTCATCATATGCATAATAAAGCATATTAAAAGAGCTATGGTTGTTCGTCAGCCAATTGATAAGGATGTTGGCATGTGTAACGATATTTTTTTCAACTTATTTTTTTCAAATAAGTTCAGTTTTGAAAAATAAATTCAGTTTAGTTCAGAATAATAATTGATTAGTTAACTTAACCTTTAAGAGTAACTTCATAAAGACTCAAATTGATTACTTCCGAATTAGAGCGAATAATAGGAGGTTGTGCAAGGATTGTAAGGTGATACCAATTGAGTATTTAAAAACTTGGAATAAATTGCTAGTATTAGATGTAGAGTTCAAATATTCAAAGTAGAAGAAGAGTATTGTTGGGGACCCTGGAGTTAAGTGGTGCAATCTTACCAAGGAGAACGCTATGACGTTATCAAAGAAGATTACTGAGAAAGGAATTGGGAAGCAGGTAGAGGATGCAGATATGATGTGAGATGCAATGGCAGAATGTATTCGAAGATCGGCTAAGAAAATCCTAGGTACATCTAAGAGAGATGGTAGCAAGGGAGCCTAGTGGTGGAACGAGGAGGTAAAAGGAGAAAAAAAAGAAGCATACGCTGCTTTCATAAACAGTGGAATAGATGAAGAGAAAGAGATTAGTAAAGTTAAATATACAACAAAAAGGTAGCTAAGAAAGCTGTTGTTGTAACCAAGAACATGGCTTTTGATATGTTATATCAAAAGCTGGAAAGTAAGGAAGGTGAGATGGAAATCTTTAAGCTGGCGACGGTTAGGGAAAGAAGAACTAGGGATTTGAATGATGTGAAGTGTATCAAAAATGAAAATGATAAAGTGTTGACGAAGTCGCTAACGAGGCAGAAATCAAAGAGAGATGACAAAGGTATTTTTTCAAATTCCTTAATGGTGAAGTGTTGGAAGATTTTCAGAGTAGGAAATGAGAGAGTAGTGAGAGACAACTTGATTATCGATTGTGTGAACCTATCAGCAAGAATGAGATTATAAAGGCCTTAAAAAAAATGTCCAACGTGAAGGTAAAGGGACCAGACCAAATACCGGTGAAAGTGTGAAAATGTTTGGATGCAAAGAGATTAAAGTGGCTAATAGAGCTTTTCAATGTTATTTCTAGGACTGCTAAGATGTTAAGAGAATGGAGGTTTAGTACAGTCATCCCATTGTACAATAACAAATGTGATATTCAAAACTGTAATAATTATATAGGTATAAAGTTGCTCAATCATGCTATGAAATTATGGGAAATGGTGGGTGAGAGAAGGTTGTAGAAGGATTTTTTGATATAAGAGAACCAATTTGGTTTTATGCCTGACTGGTCGATCACTGAAGCAATTTACCTCCTTAGAAGGCTCATGTGATTGTACAGAGATAGAAAGATAGATCTTCATATGGTATTCATAGGCCTGGAAAAAGTATATGCTAGAGTTCCACGTGAAGTGTTATGGAGATGCTTAGAAAAGAAAGAAGTGTCGCCTGTGTATAATCGAGATCATTAAAGATATGCATGAGGGAGCCAGGATGAGTAGTAGCATGCCAAGAGTGGTTACCAATGACTTCTATGTTGGTACATACATGCATCAGTATTCTGCTGTAAGCCTTTTTCTTTTTCCTTTGGTAGATCTTCACGTGGTGTTCATAGACCTGAAAAAAGCATATGCTAGAGTTCCGCGTAAAGTGTTGTGGAGATACTTAGAAAAGAAAGAAGTGTCGCCTATGTATAATTGAGTTATTGAAGATACGTATGAGGGAGCTAGGATGAGTATTAGCACGCCAAAAGGGGTTACCAATGACTTCTATGTCATTACATGCATGCATCGGTGTTCCGCTTTAAGCCTTTTTCGTTTTCCTTTGGTCATGGATGAACTTACGAAAGGGATTCAAGATGAGTTACCATGATACATATTATTTATAGATGACATTGTTCTTATTGATAAGACCAGAGAGGTAGGTAATAATAAATTAGAGCGATGGAGACACACTCTGAAGTCTAGAGGTTTTAGAGTAAGTAGATTAAAAAACTAAATGCCTACATTGTTATTTCATAGGAAGAGAATAGGAGGGGAGAGAAGTTACCATTTATGAGATGACAATACCAAAGGTTGAGAAGTTTAAATATCTAGACTCGCTCATTCAACAGAAAGGGGATATTGACAAAGACATTAACTAACGCATAAAAGTGGGTTGGTAAAAATGGAAATATGCTTCAAGTGTGTTGTGTGATAAGAGAATGCCTGTAAGATTAAAAGATAAAGTTTATCATATGGTAATTAGACCTACTGTGTTATATGGATCAGAGTGTTAAACTATAAAAAAGGCACATGTTCGAAAGTAAATAGTAGCCGAGATGAGAATAATTAGATTGATCTGTGGCTATAGAAGGGTGGATAGAATTAAAAATGAAGTAATTATAGATATAGTTAAAGTAGTTCCCATCAAGGATAAGATGAGAGAGGTTAGACTCAAATAGTTTGATTATCTGAAGAGAAGGAACATGAATGCTCTAGTGAGGAAATGTGAGAGGATTAACATCCCTGAAGGTAGAAGAGCGGGAGGACCAAAGGAGAGCTTGAATGCGGTGATTAGAGAGGACTTGAAAGTAGTAGGGTTGACACAGGATATGACTCATGATAGAAGACTATGGCAGAATAGGATTAAGATGTTAGATCACAGAGAGATGGCATCATAGATGTCATTCAGTTTACAGTAAGATATGTTTAGTTGTGGTGTGTTTTTGAGTTTTTTTTTTTTTTTTTTGGTATGTCGTATTTGTATGCATGCAGTATATATATTTGGGAGGAGATATTATTTGTATACTTCTATTTGTTAAGGTATAATATATTCCTCTACTATATTGTACTTGTATTTTACATAGTTACTGTCACTTGCTTTATTAGTATTACTTAGTTTATCCCCTGCTGCTTGTCCTTAGTTTTTTCTATAAAATATTTTTACAAAATCCCTTTTGTAAAAAATATCTTTCACAAAATTTTTTTTTGGTGGGTCTCCTGAAATTATCCTCTCTATAGACATGGATGCCTGTAGAGATAAGATTACCTATATATAGATCTCTTCAGACCCTATCAAATTGGGACCTACACTAAGAGATCTTAGTGTTGTAGCAAAACAAGTTCAGAACTCAACTAAAATAAGTTTAATTCATAAAAAATAAGTTCAATTTAATTTAACATAATTTAGCAAATATAGGTACAGTTTAGCAAAAATAAATTTATAATAGTCTAAATAAGTTCAACAAGAATAACTTAAAAAGAATAAGACCTAAATAGAAGACATTATCGACTTATTTAAAATTTAACTAGTTAGCTCCATTTGGCTTGGACTTCACTAAATGCCATTGCCAAGTGCTCGACTTAGCCTCATTTATTGAGTTGTATCTACAAGTTAATTCATACATCAATCCATTGATGCATCTTTCCTAGGTAATTCGCAATATGAGCTAATAAATTTTTAAAAAAAGCATAATTTTTTAGAATTACTGATAGCTAGAACCAAAAAAATTTTAAAAAAATACAATAATCAATCCAGAGAAATTTTATAACAAAACATCTTACTACTTCCAAGATGCTACAGTATTTAAATTATTCTAATTAGCTTGAAAGGAAAACGTTAAGTGAATCAATAAATTGTTCCTCTACACGTACGAGTCATTTTCGTGGTAGTAGGTGAGATCAAATAATGAAGTAAGATGAACTCAAAATTAGAAATGGCCTCAGTTTCATAGCCTTCGATTTAGTCACGTCAGCTAGTTGCAACGTTGATATATGTAAATTGGTAATAATTAACCACTAACAAATAAATTAATTCAAAATTTACACAAAGTCAAAAGATAATCACTGTTTATAAATAGAAGGTGAAAAAGAGGCTTCAATCAACAATCCAATAAATATAGGGGAAGTATTATATAAAATATGTCACAGTTGAACTATTACATATACAAATACCAGCTGGATATTGACATCTTCCTTGCACGTAGCAATTGTGGCATAATAAAATTAAATTTAAATTACATTTTAAATATAGGGGAAGAATATAAAGCTATTAGCCATGTTACCAAGAAGATAATCAAAGAAACTAAAATAGTAATTAATTTTCATCGATCATTAATGATGAGCTGCCATCTCAAGGATGAGGAAGTCAATGCTATGTTGTTCTTCATCATAACATGCACTAATAATAACTGAGTGTTTAAAATAGGTTCAAGAGGGAGATTTATATACTACGCAAATTCTTAGCTGGATATTGTCAGACAGACTCTTTTAGGAGTGACTTTTTTGAGATTTTTAAATTTAAGGGGGACTAATAGTTCATTTAGGCGTAGTCACCCCAATTAATTATCAATAGTCACAATAAAAGTATCCATCTTATGATATGATTTATATGAGACGGTCTTATATAAGACTTAGTGTATATACTAATTCTTGTAGTAAATTTTCATCGGTAATTGCATTAAAAAATTTTCCTCCTAATTAGATAATGAATCCAGTTGATCTGTAATTTTCTGGTTGTTAATTCTGAGACTCAAGTGATTAATGTGGACAGTTGTTTGATCCAACTCGCCCCTTGAAAAACATGGTTCAATTCGATATCGCAGAAGTGGTTTCTAAATTCTAACCCGTACTGATCAAACTTTAAACTATAATTGACTCCCGCTCAACTTGCGAACCAAACCATTCCAGGCCATTTGATAAGTAGCCTAATTTGCAATAAATAAATTTTAAAAAAGTAAGCTGAATTACATATATCTCAATATTTCAAAGGTTTTTAATTTCTAATTTATTAAAATGTAAAAATCCATATCTTCTCAAGATTAAAAGATATTAACATTAATTGAAACCAAATCTTTTTTTTTACAGAAAAAGAACAAAGAGCCTCTATATGTGAGTCTGAGTTCTGAACTACCCGAGCCACTTATGTCCCAATGTTGTTTAGACTAATAAGGCCTTGTTCAACAACAATGTTTGGAGTGATGTTTTGCTTTTTGACTAAATCATTAACACTAATTGATCAAATGTTAGTATTCTTCTTTAAGTTCGATCATCACAAGGTTCAAAGAAATTGACTAAATTGTAAGTTTACGCAACTAAAATCTTCTGAGTTCAATTATCTTGCATTGCTGTACTTCCTCAAATCCAGGGTCATTGCTACTTGTTCTCAATCTCTCTCTACGTTCCTCACTTGCTTAATTGCAACTCTCACTCTTTCAGACCGACCCAATCCCAATCTCTCGCTTTGAAGGAGCATTGTTTTTATATTAAATGTCATATCCTTTAAATCGAAATTTTTGTTATTGAAATGTGGAAATTCTTGTTGGGATGTGAAAAAAATAAAAAATTCATTGCAAAAATTCTTTAATTTGAAAAATGATCGGGGCCCGTTAAAGACTTACGGACCCTTTAGACCTGTAGTGTCTGGTCTGGTTCCCATCTCTCCTCACCCAAAGGGTTTGAATCAGGTCTGGGTCTAGGTAAAAAAAAAAAAAAAAAAAAAAAAGGAGTCCGGGTCCTGATGAACCCTACTCAAACCCGACCCATTGTCATTCATAGATAGGGGACAACTAGAAGTCCGCACAAAAAATTGTAACCGAAAACATAAACATAAAAATGGGGATGAAAAACCAGTTAAGGGTAGTGATATATGTTTTCTCATAAAACACTTTTTAAGTGTCTTGTCTTGACCAAAATTAACATGTTATATAATTTAAAATCACATAATCTTCAATAGTTTGACTTAATTATGAATTGCAAGACCTAATATTCATTGGCTATGCCGATAGTTACAAAATAATACTCTAATCAGATCAACCCTATTCGTAAAGATGTATCCTACACATAATCTTTTACTTGTAAAAAAACTAAGAATAAAAAGATAATTTTACACAATTTACAAGTTATAATACCTTTCCACTTAGTTAATCATAATACTTTTTAAAAATTTAATACATGATAAAATAACTTTTAAAATACAAACAAAATACTCAAGAAGTATCTTGTAACAAGACATTTATCACTTTGCAACCAGTTAATCAAACTATATATATATATATATATATATATATATATATATATATATATATATATATCTATTGAAAAGACCGACTCGATTAACCAAACTGAAATGATTTTTAATTATTTATTTGGCTTTGGTTCTCCGATTCTGGAAAATTCAATTAACTGCCAATTAATTAAAGTTGGACTATATATTTTTAATAAGAGAATTTTAAAACTGAAACCTGAAAACTCAACAATTCCTCCACCACAGGACTTCTCCAGTTGCCCACTTGTTTGCTGAAGTTGACGATTGCAACCCTTTCTAGTAATTAATTAGTTAATGGCTTGTTTCGTATAGTATGTATAGATTACTTTTCTTTTGCAAGTGAAATTGCGCTCATCAAAAGTTCATACCCCCTCTCTCTGTTAGGTTTTGACATCATAACTGCTGCCTGTTGTGTCTACCCGTCAAGTAGTCAGGATCAAATATCAACTCAGACTTTTGGACTTAATTGCATATTATTATCACTTCGTACAAAATTATTGTATGCATAAGCTAAATAGCACTCTGGGCTTAGTTTATTAAGATAATTTAGGGAACTTTAATAGATTTGAAATATAAAAATTATAACTTGAAGTTGCACGAAAGAAAGGGTGCATAACTTTCAGTCAATTTTTTTTTGGCCAAAGACAATTACGAACTGGCTATATTTTCAATATGCCAATAATTAGTTCGAAATAGAAAATTTAGTTTTGATGGTTAACAGTTCAACATTCTATTAAAAGGGGCACATCATATTTAAGGGACAACAGTAAAAGATGAAACTTGCAGATAATTTTTGGTTATAAGAAAATGCAACTCAAGGCTGAAATTATTTATGTCAGTGGACAGAGCAGACATAACATCACTATAGCAGCAACTGATGAGTGCTTCTCTTTCAAAAGCATTGGAACGAGATGTCAGGGTTCTCCACTGACCTTGTTGCAGTTCTCTCTGGCTCCTTCCCGGGTTTAATGATGTAGATGTGGGTGGTAAGTGAACCAAATCAACTCAAACTCAAACTAAACAAGAATCAACCAAAGAAAAGTGAATATGGTGGAAGATAGTTTGAGATGGTTTGAAGAATAATAACAAAAAGAACAAGGATAAACAAGACCTTGTAATTAAGATAATCCTTCACGGAGCCACTCAATGACTTGATCTTGGGCTAATTCTCTTGTCTTAACCAAGGAATCACTCCAATTGGAAAAGGAAGAGAACCTAGAACACCACTTGAATGAGCCAAATTCAAGATATAGAACTAGGAATTTTGAGACACAAATGAGAATCACTCTCAAAGGTGCTTGTATTACTTTGGAAATCTCTTACAATGCTGAATGATTAGCTTCACATGCCCCTCCCCTTTTTATAGACTCAGCAAAAGACAATCAAAAGACTCAAATAACTCCTAACAATTAAAACTAGCTAATGAAAAGTCTAAGAAAAATGAAAAGACACATCATAAAAGGGGGTGGGGGAGGTTACAAGGAATATTCTAGGATTTTTGCAGCTGATTACATCAATCTAGAAGCATCTAAAACGTGCACAATATCAGCCACACAATATATGTAACCTAAGACTCTTCATATTCCCAGCATTAATCCTTGCAACTGCCTCAACTTCAACAGAGCATAACTTCCAGAATACTCGGCCAAATCACGCGTTCTTGGGCTTGTTAGAAAGCCTGGAAGTCTATTTTCCAGAATGGGCTCATTTGCTCAATTTGGATAATCGGTTTGAAAGTTATGGCCCAAACAATGCACCTATCTCAGACTGGACTGGATCAGCACAACGTATCTTTGAGTGATATTTGCCCAATCAAATGATGTCCAAATTAAATAAAATTGGGCTTATTTTAAAGCTGACATCTTAAGCTTCAAAAGCACATGGGCCCTCGAGTTGTGGGTCCACTTGAGCTTGTCCAAAAGTGGTCATAAAAATCGGGTTCCGCAGGGATGAATTCGGCACCAAATTTCTAGCAAAGTTTAACCTCTTTTTGACCTCTTCATAGTGTCGTGAGTCTTTGAACTCACTTAAGAAGACCAAATAGGCACATTTCCATGCATGATCTTCTTTGACCCTTTTTTTCTTTGAAATTGGACTTGAATAAAAATGATGCATATGGAAATATGCATCATACTCCCCGGGTTGTTTGAGTTTGTCCTCAAACTCAAAGGGTTGGCAAGCCTCTCAAGAAAGGGGTCGCGCTTACAATATGGGTGCTTTTGGGGAAGGAGGTCACAGGGCATCACCTCTAGAGAGATATAGAAGAGGGTGAGGGGAGGATGATAAAACGGGTCATACCTGGTGAGGAGAAGAGGCGGTAGTGGGAAATCTTCTTTGGAGGCAAGGGTTTGGGAAGGATGAATGAGGGTTAAGGCTTGTCGGTCCTTTTGTGGTTTGAAGGGTTGGGAAGGTTGAATGGGGGTTAAGGTGAATTCTTCTTGGGTCAAGAGTTGCTCAACTTCTTCAATAACCCCACATGCCTCCAACTCGGGTGCTTGGAGTTCGGTAGGGCGTACTTCTTGAATCAAGAGTTGTTCAAACTCTTCAGTAACCCTACATGGCTTCATCACTTCAAGGTCTTTAACTACATGCTCTTCAATTCTTGGGGTTATGCTCAAATTCACCTCATTATCTTCTTGGCACCCTTCTTGGGTGAAGGATTGCTCAATTTCTTGCACAATCTCTTCTTGCTTCAACTCGGATCTTTGGGTCTCAAGTTCAATGGTCTCTTCATCACCACAGTCACCAAAAACAAGAGGTAGGTCAACTAGGCTTGAAGCTTTTTCTCCAAGGATCTCTTCATCTTTGTTTGGCTTTTGAGAAACCTTCTCTGAGGGAAGTATTTCTTCTTTTTCAACCTTGAGTTCAATTTTTTCTTCAAGGCTTTCCTCCTGATCGTTCTCTTCTTCCACGGCTTTCCTTTCTTCCAAGGTAATGACCTCGTTATTTGGGCAATCCGTGGATAAGTGTCCAAGCCCTTGGCACTTGAGACACCTCCTAGGTTGTGGGGGAAAGATCATTTGTGGGGTTGGTTCTTTTTGTGGGGTGGAAGGGAATGAACCCGTGAGCTTAACGGAGATACTTTCTTTCATGGGCATGTAAGTGGATGGGTAAAAGGAACCCTTCAACTTACTACTCAATTTCTTCCAAGTTCTCACCTTTTCTTTTCCTTTCTTTTTTCGCTCAAACTTGTATTTATTCCACCACTGAAGTGCACATCCTCTCAATCTTGAAATAACCACTTTGAACTTCTCTTGGTCACTAAGGATACAACAAGCAAAAACTCGTTCCACCTTAGATAACCAACCTGCGAACTCTTCCTTTTCGCCATGAAATTTTGGAATTGCAAAACAAGCATATCCAATATCAATAAGAGCTAGTTCTTTCTCCAAGTTCTTTGAAGACGGCATGAAGGATGAGGTCTAGGGTTCTTCGTGGATTGATTTGAAACGTAAGTTGGCTGTGGCAAAGGTGGCACGGTCGTGCAAGGGGGCACGGTCAGGCCGTGCTATGCTTCGGCTGAAGAAAATGCAGAAAAGTAGAGTGGCACGGTCGTGCTTGGCGGCACGGGGGCACCGTGCTCCGTCTCGACTTGAAGATTCCTGGAAAAAGAATATGGCACGGTCGTGTGTTGTGGCACGGGGGCACCGTGCTGCTTCTCTGGTCTTCAAGACTTCGGATTGCCGGTTTGTGCCTCTTTTTTTTTTTTTTTTTGTATTTTGGCTTTTTGGGATGTGTTTGGGTATGATGTGGGTCACTTAAAAGCCTTGGCTCTGATACCAATTGATGTAGATGTGGGTGGTAAGTGAACCAAATCAACTCAAACTCAAACTAAACAAGAATCAACCAAAGAAAAGTGAATATGGTGGAAGATAGTTTGAGATGGTTTGAAGAATAATAACAAAAAGAACAAGGATAAACAAGACCTTGTAATTAAGATAATCCTTCACGGAGCCACTCAATGACTTGATCTTGGGCTAATTCTCTTGTCTTAACCAAGGAATCACTCCAATTGGAAAAGGAAGAGAACCTAGAACACCACTTGAATGAGCCAAATTCAAGATATAGAACTAGGAATTTTGAGACACAAATGAGAATCACTCTCAAAGGTGCTTGTATTACTTTGGAAATCTCTTACAATGCTGAATGATTAGCTTCACATGCCCCTCCCCTTTTATAGACTCAGCAAAAGACAATCAAAAGACTCAAATAACTCCTAACAATTAAAACTAGCTAATGAAAAGTCTAAGAAAAATGAAAAGACACATCATAAAAGGGGGTGGGGGAGGTTACAAGGAATATTCTAGGATTTTTGCAGCTGATTACATCAATCTAGAAGCATCTAAAACGTGCACAATATCAGCCACACAAATATATGTAACCTAAGACTCTTCATATTCCCAGCATTAATCCTTGCAACTGCCTCAACTTCAACAGAGCATAACTTCCAGAATACTCGGCCAAATCACGCGTTCTTGGGCTTGTTAGAAAGCCCTGGAAGTCTATTTTCCAGAATGGGCTCATTTGCTCAATTTGGATAAGCGGTTTGAAAGTTATGGCCCAAACAATGCACCTATCTCAGACTGGACTGGATCAGCACAACGTATCTTTGAGTGATATTTTGCCCAATCAAATGATGTCCAAATTAAATAAAATTGGGCTTATTTTAAAGCTGACATCTTAAGCTTCAAAAGCACATGGGCCCTCAAGTTGTGGGTCCACTTGAGCTTGTCCAAAAGTGGTCACAAAAAATCGGGTTCCGCAGGGATGAATTCAGCGCCAAATTTCTAGCAAAGCTTAACCTCTTTTTGACCTCTTCATAGTGTCGTGAGTCTTTGAACTCACTTAATAAGACCAAATAAGCACACTTCCAAGCATGATCTTCTTTGACCCTTTTCTTCTTTGAAATTGGACTTGAATAAAAATGATGCATATGGAAATATGCATCATTTAAGCACCACCGGCCAGGCTATTTCTCACCTCCTTCCTCCCATCTCGGTCCAGGCCAACCAACCACGCAACAATGTTTCCATTGGTCAAGAAAATAACCGCAGCAACAACACTCAGTGTGGATTCCACTTGCATTTTATTGGCCCGGCCACGAAGTGAAATCTGCATGCTGGTGTGGTTAATAAACCACTGATATGATGCATCAGTTGTTCGTCTACATTCAAACTCGACACGAGCAAAGGCAAGCAACCTCCCTCCCCAACACATCAGAAACAGCTCCCCGTAAGGGATGTCAGGAGCCAATTTCGGATTTAGACACATAAGATTAGCTGTTTTTTTGGAATAAATTTTAAAAAACAAAAAAAGACTAGCTGTTTCTTTTATTAATAAATGGCAATTACATGGTAACTGTAGCTCAGGATTCGGTGTCTGTTTCATAAGCAGACAGCGAGCCCAGCAGCATATGCAAATCAAGTGTATTTGGGTTTCAGCGGTCGAATGTCGAGTTCCATCAATCATTTTTACAAGGTAACCAATTTTCACACACAAGAAATTTCAATTCTGTTCCATCAGAACTTACAAAACAGAAGCTAACCAAATCAAAGTATAACATAACGACCTATCCGTTCTCCACACAGCAAGGTTAAGCTCCTAAGAAGAGTTAGCAAGAAGGCGCAGAATGTCATACTATTGAACTGCTCCAAATTAACGCAACCAGATGTTCACAACTTATCTAATCCTTCCATTTACCCTCGTAGATATTGAAACGTACAATATGCATAAGGACCGCCTCTGCAAAGAAAAGAGAGACAAACTCTGTCAGTTATCCCTCTCTAGGCAAAAAGTACCAAAAATCTGAGAGAAAATTGTTGGTACCCACCGTAAAGGCACAAATCTGCCCATAAATTACTTCAGCATCCAGGCTTCATGGAGTGTCACCTAGATGAAATTCCAAAGACGGCCACATACATATACAAGGAAACGAAAAGAACCTCAAAAACCCTATGCATGCATTAGCAAAAAGATGTGCTGGTAGCTGTATCCCAATCAAACTCAAAAGATTTTAGGACGCCAGAACATGATGCTGCTTGTGCCCCATGAAAGCCTGTCGAAGTTCTTGATATCCATTCCTGTAATGCTCGAGCGAGAAACATAGCTGCCTAATTGCCTCCCTCTTCCCCTCAGCCCCTTCTGAGATCAATACTTTTTGCCTCTCAACCTCCCGTCTCAGCTCCTCCTCTCTAGATCTCAGCTCCTCCAACTCTTTACATGCCCTTCCATTTTCAGCAACCAAGTGTTGGAGCTGCTTTTCCAGTTGGTCAATGTGGTTGTTCCTTGCACTTATTTCTGACTTAAGTTCATCTTTCTCACTCATCACACTATCATATTTGAGCTTGTGTGCGTCAAGCTCACCTTTCAAAGCTTCCAACATTTCTGTCTTCTCAGCTACATTTGTCCTCAGATGTTCAATTTCCTCATTCAGTTTCCTTTCCAAGGCCTCATGCCGAGTTTCCAGAGTATGACTATGCATTTCCCATTCCCTGAGTTTTTCCTCCAAACGAGTCTTTTCATCAGTTAACCTAGATATTTCAGCATGAAGCTGATACTTCCGGTTAGCATCTGAGATGATGTCCTTCAACTCCCTCACTTCGTGTTCCCGGTCCGTTAAACTAGCCTTGTACCTTGCAATCCTTTCTTGCAACTTGGATGCTTGTCGCTTCTCACTCTCAAACTTCCGTTTAAAAGCAGCCACTTCTTGCTGAGATATTCTAAGCAAATCCTGCATTCTTTGCAGATTTTCAGAGGATTCTTTGTTTTCTTTTCTCAATTGTATCACCTCTTTGTCCAAAGCATGGAGCCTGCTCTTTGCAATTTTAAGCTCTTCCACCAGTGCCCCAATCTTCTTTCCTGGATCAGAAGCATCTACTTCTGCTGTTGGATTGCTTTCTTGAAGCTCCAATACCTTTTCATCATTAACTTCCAGCTGAAACTTCTCTTCTTCAGTGCCGTTTCCAACAACTGTGAAATCATGCTGCAAGTTGCTGGCAGATTCCAAAGATGCAGATTTTTGAAGCTCCATTTTCAAGTTATCGATCTCTGCTTCATACAAGCGGATCTTATCTTTTGCCATCCTCAGTTCTTCTTCATACTCAACAATTTTAGAATGAACATCATCAAAACTCTCACTCCCAATTCTCTTCATGGAGCCATTATTATTCTGTTGCTCCTGCTGCCCTTCTTCAACAGTGTTTCCTGATACTCCAGGATAACTATAAAGAGAAGATGCATCAGATTCTGTCTCAGAATCTGATATTGAACATGTTTCATCTCCTTTGGTTTGCCGATCAAGAACACTTCTCCCAAGGAAGAAGTCAAAGCCAGCAGCTCGAGGACCAGATCTACGGAGACTAGCCTTTGGGTCTGAAAGGGGCAAAGCTGAAGTGACTTCAGAACCTGTGTCAGATCCAACAGACCCTTGGGCCTGTAAATCAGGTAGAAGATTCTTTCTGAATTCCCCAGTCAAATGCTCATAACGATCGGCCAGCAGTTTGTACATTCGGTATAATTCTTCCACATGAGAAATCAACTCTGGTCGCCTCTGATAATACATTTCAGCCTTTTTAGCAAATGAGTCTCCATCTCCGTCAATCAGCTCCAGCATATGTTTATATTGCTTGTCCATTTCTGCAGCAAAAAGTATCTTGTTAAAATGTAGTAATGTACTACGAGTATATGAGACTGAGATAAGAGTCCCTAAATCTAATTGGTTTATCAAATCAGTAGGATCATATCATTGAAAGCTTAACCAAAGTGCCTTTGGCACAGTATTTACCAAGTTCACGTGTACAGTTTCAACCCCCACACATCAAATCCTGCGGTGTACGAATCCTCCCGTGTTTCGGAGGAAGTCGGAGGTGGAAACCAAGCCCCATGCGAGCCCTGTTATCTACGACCCCAGGCTCTGTTGGGCCTAATCCTCCCTCGACCCTCAACAATCCCTGCTTGGTAAGCTAGCCCAGCATTGGGCCCAAGTAGGGAAGCCCACTTTCCATCTCCTCCCCCCCCCCCCAAAAAAAAAGAAAACCTATTGAAAGCTTAATTTCATCTGGCAACTTTTGCTTCTAAAAGACAAAAGAAAAGACATAACATTGGGAAATTATAAGATATATCACACTCACACACAGAGGATGACCCCACAGGAGCACAGAAGACAATATCATTAGAGCTTGGAGAGCCCAACTGGTTGGGACTCTTTACCCCCAACCTCATAAGCGTAGGTTAAAGAGATGCACGCCTAACCTCATTAAAGGACCAAAGTTTAACAATTTCATAAAAAATGCTAACATCAATCACCGAATTTTACTCTCCAGATGGCTCATTCGAAGTCCAAGTTTCCATCATATCGAGATGTCAGTATCAAGTAACTCACTATCCATCAATGATATCAATATCCCATTGATTGATAGCATATCAGAAGAAGAAAAGGGTGGTGCAAGCAAGTGTTCACAACTTTACAACTACGCGCATTGCTTACTCACCCTCTAAATTTTCAGAAAGCCATTTTGAGTTTCTGGGACCAAAGTGACTCTCCCACCACCAGGAATGCGATTTTCTGGAGTCCAATCCTTTGACAGGTTTCTTTGTGTTGCCCTGTGTATGATAAACAGATCAGCGCCATGACTGTAACGTCAGTAGAGCACACATGAGAAGTGAACACTTGGGGACTAGTTGGAAACATGTGATTACTCAAATGTTACGACAAAGTGATATTTAAAATTTTGAACAACAATGCACAATCTTGTTCTTTATCATCTTTTTGAACCCCACCAGTTAGTTCCAAGACAGCCAAGCACCCGATGCCAAGATCTATAGTCAACCCGCTGGGTTATACAACATAGCAAGATGATGTGATTCAGCAGACTGAAAGCTGATTTGGACGAAAGAGACAAAGCAATTTAATTGTGCTAATCTCATATTAATAGCAAATAAATGTTGTTGCAAATTTAAACTGCAAAATGAACATGCCGATGACCCTATTCTATGTGATATGGATTTGTAATTTTAGGTGAGAAGTCTAATGTCTGAAATCACCAAAGCAAATCAAGGGCATAATTGACGAAGAGAAAACCTCTCCTGAAATTACAACCACCAAATCCAAACAACAAAATGAAAAATGCCAATAGGAAAATTTTAGTTCTTACAGATGAAAGAGCCATCTCATTTAACACTCTGAGGGAAGGATTTTGTTCCAAGATGGAAAGATCTGCAGTTGAACCTTCAGCTGCAAAACATACAGTAAGAAGTCATTTCCCTCATCAAGAATCACAATGATCCAGTGACAAAAGGAAATGAAAGGTAAAACATAGCAATCGATGCTGCCCAAACTCAGCATCGACTCCACCAAGGTCAAGGGACGTACAGTCTAGATTAAGGCTCCCTCCCCCCCCCCCCCCCAAAAAAAGAAGTCCATTGTTAAGGGGTCCCCCACGATTTACAACCAACATCAGAAGTTGCTGAGCAACTAGGATTTCATTTCATGTAGTCCTTGTCAACTGAGTTTAGATGACTAAGTTGGTTTGTTTTGAAATTCTACAATAATGATTATCCAATTTCCTTTGAAGTGCGTGATATCCGCAAGAAACAACATTATTTCCTGAGCACTAACAAACTCTCATTTTGGGCTCTCATGTGTTGCTCCCCCCCCCCCCCCAAAAAAAAAAATCCCCAAACAAAATGATGGAGAAAGGAAGAAAAAGTGATCCCAAGAACAAATATTAAATCTTGACTAGGCATGTGGCATTAATAGCCAAGGCAACAAACAGATTTCAGTGTCACAAGCTATCGTCCCCTCAAGGTTTATTGAAAGGACCACAATAGCAGCACCTCATGTTCATTGGTAACAAAATGTGATCAGAGACTGCTCAATTTGTTGTCATTTTCACACATAATCCTTTCAACACCCCTTTCCTCAAGAAACCCAAAAAGGGGAACTACTACTTCTACTGTGATATACAGAGCAGTCAAGAAGAGGTGAAGCAACTACTAATTCCCAGTCACTCCAACCTATTATGAAGAGTAACAAAGAACGTAACAGTCAACCTTGTAAGATAACTCACAGTGCCACCTCCCCCTCTTTTTCCCACCAAAATAGAAGCAAAACTGGAACTTGCACCAAATTGCAATGGCATTCAGTCATTCACTCATACACTCTAATTGCAAAACAGAACTACAAAATACAGAGAAAGTAACGACCAAGAAATCCACCTAAGAACTCATGTCCACAAAATACCCATACCGGAAAAACAACCACAACTCGGCAATGTCCCCTTTCTCCGTGAAATCAATTGCTGCTTAATTAACGATTATCGTAATTCTCCACTAAAAACTAAAAACCGATTCAGCAGCTCAGATTCAAATGGATCATTCTCAAACTGCCGCTGTCCTGAGCTTAATTAGCTGAATAGTAGAACATTTTATGTGAACAAGACAAAGATTGCCAAAAGTCATCCAACATGACAAGGTCAGCAACTGCCGGAAAAAAGTGATTTTTTTAAATAAAAAAAACCCAATAAGCTAAGCAAGCGCGCGAATTGCGTAGGTGAATCGGGCGAAGAAAAATCGAACCTGTTGAATCCGGAATCGCAATGCATGGAAGCCAGGTATTGATGGAAGAAGAATTTTGCGGGGGGAGAATTGAATGAAAAAATCAAATGGGCAGGGATAAAAATTGACGAAGAATGCTGGGTCGGGTCTGAAAGTGTCAAATAATTCCAGAGAATGGAGGGGGTGCAAGGCGGAGGAGAGAGAAAACGAAGTTACAGGGAGCAGCCTCTCTCCGCCCCGCCTTGCCCACCCTCGCCGGAGGTTGGTTGGTTGCTTGGCTCTGTAAGGGAGGACGAGCTACCTAATTCGCTATTTCTTTCAGGAAACAAACACAGAGAGCGAGAGAGAGAGGGAGAGAGAGAGAGGCTTCAATTCTTACCCTTTGGCAGTTGGCTTTTGTATAAAGGAAGTGTCCTGTGCCTGTTGGCTGTTGATGTCTGTCCAGCACCACCTCTTCCCGTTCGTTTAACTCGTCTACACTTTCTCCATCTGGCCCCGTCGTCTCTTCACCCGGTCAACTTACTCGGTTTCAATTTCTCCCCACCGTTTTCTTTTTTTTTTTTTTAACAACTTTTGAGCATTGATAATCTATTATCAATAATTCCTACTTAAACAACAGTACTTAATGCTCTACATGCCAAAAGTATTTATTTTCTAGATATTATTACATGATCAAGTATAATTTGACCTAATGATTTGATGATCTAGTAATTATTTATCACTTTAAAGCAACTTTAATACTTCATCAGTTCTATAAAATTGTCTCAACTATATAATAGAAGACTGTAATTTATCTGTATGATTGTGTGAGAGTTTTCAATTTTTGATATTTTTTGTTGTTTTATTTGTAGCTTTCAGATGAAACATCTATATGTTGCAACAAGTTCTTTAATGACATTCGACTAATCAAGTACAATGCTTTATGTCAGATTGATTTCTGATTACAAAGTCTACACTCAGCAAGTATATATTTTAAAGAAGATTATGACGGATCTGTAGATCTTTTTCTTATACAGCGTTGTAAGTCATTTGAATAAGGGTATATTCTTTTCAACTTATCATCAGTGTTTAACATTCATCAGTACTGATCCGCACTTACCAACACTCATCAGCAATAATCAATACTGATCAGCAACGAGTTATTTATGATAAGTTCAAAAAAAATGCCCTAATAAGATGGACAATAAGTTTCTATCAAAGTTAGGTTTTGTAAAGTTAAGATTTTATTTTGACAGTGAAGATTATATCTTTTTTTGATCGAATTTATATTGTAGATATTGGAAGATTTATTAATGCTCAAAAAAATTATCCCTTTGTTTCTCATAAAAAAAGTAGTAAGAAATTCTAAGAGAGCATCACTAAATGATTTATTCTACATTTTTTTATAAGCAAGAGAGAAATTTAAATACTAAAAAAAGGAATAATAGAAAACTTTATTTTGAAGCATCAACAAAAAAAAAAGATTTTTAAAATGAAAGGAATAAAAATCATAGTTAAATAAATCATTAATTACTGCTAAATAAGAAAATTATTTAAAAATAAATTATGTTACCTCCAAACTACACATAGAAATTTATGGCCATGTTCGGCAAAAAATCATTTGGGTGTAAAAAGAATTTTTTCTTTTAAAATTTTTATAGGGTTTTAATTGTTTGACTCTTGCCAAAAAGCTCTTCGAATTATTTGATAGATTTACTTTTCATATCATTTTATCAAAAATTCTTTGAAACAGCTTTTTAAAAAACAGCATTAATATCTATCATTAAAATAATCATAATAACCCCTACAATTTGGAACAGTTAATAACTGATTATCAAACCGAACAAATATCGTATATTTTATTCCTTTAATATGTTTAATTCATGCCATTCAATACTGAGATCCTCTCCAGAACGCGGTCCATAATCACGCAGATACACCGAGTAATATATCCCAATTAAAAAATCATATAAAACAATAACAATTTCTTGAAAGATCGAATTAAATAATGTTTCTAATAAAATAACATTATATCATCATCCTTTGTCTTACATGATAAGTCTATGATTACCCGTCTCCATGTGACCTCTTCTAAATGCATTCACGACTGTGCAGTTGCCAGTCGGTCGCGAATTGTGATGTTATTAAAATCCAGTTTTTTGGTGCGTGTGAAACGTATGAAGTCGTGCTGCCATCGCCCCCCCCCCCTCTCATTTTTTTGAGTTCTATTTTTGGCCATTCTCCATTCTTCTTTGACAGGTGTGTCATTATTAAAACAATAAATAGGCGGTAGCGTGGATTAACAGTGTATGAAACAGAGTTAACCCATTCATAGATGAAACAATGCGAGTCAACCATCCCTTAAAGATCCAATGGCCTGTTCTTCTTATTGATAAATTGAAATTAGTAAAAAGATAAAGTTAATTGAGATAGATTGAAGTGACTTAAAGTGGATTAAAATTGATATTTTTTATTGAAGTGAATTGAAGTACGTTGAAATAAGTTGAAATGATTTGAAATTGGTATTTTTTGTTGAAGTAAGTTGAAGTAAGTTGAGGTGGATTGAAATTGATTAAAGTTGGTCAAAGTTGGTATGTTTTTTTGAAATTGGTTAAAATATTGAGAATACAATTTTGAAGGAGGTGGATTGAAGCTGGTTGAAGTGGGTTGAAGTTGATTAAAGTGAGTATTTTTTATTGAAGTGGGTTGAAGTTAATTAAAGTGGGTTGAAGTTGATTGAAGTAGGTTGAAGTTGGTAAGTTAGAAAAAACCAACTAAAAGAACAGGCCCCAAAAAGTGATAAAAACTTAAAAAGAGAAAGATTTGTGAAATTTGGAATTCCAATAAATTGGTCCATTATTTCCTTCATTCAAGCTCAAAATAAAACAAAAGGTATATTTTTTGGTCTTGAAACAAAAGGTCTATTTAGATAAATAAAGCAAAGTTCAAATAGCTAGATAAAACACTGCAACTAAGAACAGATAGCCATAAAAAGGAAAAAAAATGCAAAAACCTTTTTGCTTAAAAATGGTTAGTGTGTAAAAATTTCTAATTTTTTTTCTCCTGTTACGGAAACTTTTCTTTTCCAATTTTAATGTTTGCGTACAATTTTTCAAATAATTTGCACACTTGTGGAATTTTCTTCTATAGCTAGCACACTTGAAATCATAAAATACTTGCATTAGGCGTATTCTGGCTAATAAGGAAAAGGTAAAATACCCCACTTCATAACTAAAATACTAGTATGATAAATCCGAAAGGTAATAGATCCATCCCGATTTACTTATTGACATTAAAAAAACAATAAAATTTAATCATTAGGTGTACTCTGACCAATAAGGAAAATATATATATATTTTTTTCAATTCAAGTTTGACTCTGATGAGATCCTTGGTGCAAGCGCAAAGTAAGCAAGCGTAAGAAAACTAAGGAAAATAACGTCAAGGAAAATGGAACAAGGGGGCCAGAGGCACCAATCAAACTATCTTTTCTTTTTCTCTCTTGTATGGAAAAAGGGGATGATATGTGGCCTAGTATACTAACAAGTTTGGTCAACGAGACTGACGTACGTAAGTCGACATAGCTCCATGTATACGTTCTTTGGAGCGGCAATCTATCAGTAGAATGAAATGAAAGAATAGTGTAGTGAGACTAAGGCAACGAACATGGCTCTTCAGTGTCTATACAAAGCCCTTTTCTTCTTCTCTCTAAGAGATAATGCAACCTTTGAATGGTATTTTATCAAGAATAAATTGAATCTTTTGCTGTCAAGTTAGACGGATAAAAGAAAATGCCACGCTCCGCATGTCACGAGATATGGGGCGTTCTAATCGAAGGCTCATACTTACTGGCCTTATTACGATAAGGCCAATGCACTATGATCCGTGGCAACAACGCACTATGAAGGAGCCAGTTTTACATTTCTTTTTCTTATGATACCCGAACATAAACTGATAAAATCATCTTCTTCTAGTCTTTCGATTCCACTGACATTCACTTTACGCTATACTTTTGCTCTTTTTCCATGATGAATTAAATTAAGCACGACTATCGCTCTAACAAAGTCTACTTTACCGTAGACTAACTTCTTACTTCCCAAAACAAACGGTAAAGAGGATGATGAAATCGGTGAGCTATGGGCCACAGGAACTAGCAGGCAGCATAGATACTGTAGCGAGCTCCCTGTATTTACTTTTTTGACCGGTGGATACAATCCATGTGTGGCTGTGTTCTACACATTCAGAGTAAGAAACAGGGAATACATGAACAGAAACTCCATACGGCATAACTTCGATTGGTTTGTTAGGGTTTTTCTTTCGATTAGGTTTCGCTTCGGTTAAGTTTGTACAATCCAAAATTAGGGTATGAATTTGGGCGTCATCTTGATCTCTTCTTTGTTTATTTTCCCTCCTTTATTTTTTTTTTTTTTTACATGAATGGATCAGTGAATTGAATATATAATCATAATATAAAGACAGATCGTGGCATAGAAAGTGAAGTATACCATCTCCGGGAGGTGGACTAAGCACTAAGAAGCTCCCACCATGCTTAATACATGCGAGTCAAACGTCGTTTTCGGAGAAAATTGACGTGGAGTAAACTTCTGTCGACCTTTTTTTGTTGTCTAATCGAAAGGCTGATAGATGAGTGGGCGAGACGGAAAGGGTAGTGGAAAATTTGGGTTTGATTCCTATAGCCCCGATGTGTCGAAAAAGACTAATTCAATGAGACATGCTTTGCCTGCATTAAGATTTCAAACTTGTCATCAACTTTCAGGAAATGTTCGGAAGAGAGAACTTACTTTTATACAACGCCGCATTCTCCGAAAATTGAGAAAGAAGAAAAGATGCATTAAGAAAAAGATTTCTTCAATAGCTAGCACACTTGACATCATAAAATACTTGCATTCAGTCATTTGCTCATGGCAAAATACCCCACTTCATAACTAAAATACTACTATGATAAAACCGCAAGGTAATAAATGCATCGCGATTTACTTATTGACATAAAAAGACCACACAATTTAATCATTCAAGTTAACTGTGCATAAACATATGCCCATCTAATGATGACTTTATCAAGTTTATTTTAATGGTTTTTTGGAATTTAGGTCTCTACTCAATATCGCACCCCTTTGTTGTAGGGCTTAGAGGAGAAATTATTCGATCTTTTTCCCAAGTGGCACGAAATGATAAATGATTTGATACGCACATTGGCCTCTTGGCTTGCGGACTTTAATAACAATAAAAAAAAGGTTCCCGGTGCTTCCATCACAAGCTATTCTCAATTGGAGAGAGTATTTGGTAAAGTTAAATTTTGTGGAGCAAAGCAGCAAGCAATTAACTCAAAACCTATGCCTCCCATATCAAGGGATTGCAATGAACGTCTCCTTTGCACAACACGAAAATGGCCCCCCACACGGGCAAACGGCCTTTGCAATTCACTTCTCGGATACTCAACACACCCAGTTTTCACCAAAAAAGGGGCCAGTATGCACGGTTTCAAAGTCACTAACGAATCAAGTTACACATGCATTTTTCCGAAGTTACTAAAACGTCTCTATGCCTGTACGCATATAAATAATTGCCATTCAGAAGCCAACTATTTCCTCATCTGCGTGAATAGATCTGATGCTGGTTTGCCTCCACCACCAGCACCAGTTCCAAGTCCACCGAACCCACCTGTCCCTTGCTTGCTGAAGGCCCCGAATCCGGTGCCTATAAATATAAACAGATGACATCACCACATGTTAGAAGACTAAAACGATAGATCACAAACGAGCACACACAGATAACATCAAATATAAACAAATATAAATCACACACACATACAAGGTCACCAAAATGATAGACATGTTATTCGAGGAGACTCACCCACAGTAGCAGCTGCAGCAAACCCGCCTCCAGTGGCAGCTGCAGCAGCAAAACCCCCACCAGAGGCAGCGGTAGCAGCAGCAGCAAAGCCACTGGCTGTTGCACAAATGCTAGCAAAACCTCCTGCTGGTGAAGCACCAGCAAAGCCTCCGCCAGTCGAGGCATCAAGGACCCCGCCTGCAGATTGAGCACCACCAAAACCACCGCTGGGTAACCCCGCACCAAGTTGTCTGGATTGTCCAAAAGAACCAAGAACTGAACCCAACGCTTGTTGTCCTGAGCCAATCTGCCCAGGTTGGCCAAAACCACCACTGGGTAACCCGGCACCAAGTTGTCTTGATTGCCCAAACGAACCAAGAACTGAACCCAATGGTCGTTGCCCTGAGCCAATCTGCCCAGGTTGGCCAAACCCACTTCCGGAGGGAGGCTGTTGAAGAAAACTTCCAGAACCAAATGCACGACCAGCAGCTCCACTAGTTGGAGGCTGAGATTGTTGGGAAGGCTGCAGAGACTGAAAGCTAAATGATGCGGGTCGGAATAACTCCCCAGAAGGGACACTCAAAGAAACTGGTGTACTAGTGACTGGGGCGCCAAATGGATTACTCCTTGAAGTTGTAACACTAGGTGATGATCCTATTCCAAACCCAGCAAGGCTTCCTAGAGAAAGAGTTGCTGTCTCATTTGTCTCAGGCGCTTCTTCCTCCATTTCTTCCTCATGTGATACTGGTGCATCAGCAACATTCTTTCCACCAGATATAAATCCAGAATCTAACAAAGACAATGAGGGTGTTTTGTATTCCACGGATGCCTTTTCTGATTTTGTATTGTGTGTCATATCAGATGCAAGTGTAGCAGTTCTGCTGACAGCAAGAGGGCTTCCAGAAGCTTCTTGTTTTGGGACTTCGCTTGCAGGGGTTGACGAAGTCGAAAATTCAAACTTCAAGCCATCACCAGCAGAATGTTCTATTTTCTGACTAGGCCGTGGAGTGGAAGCTAGATTGGTCTCTGCCCCAATTTCTTCAGTTGAAGGCTTAAGTCCTGCCTTTAGAGGCTCCGTGGCTGAGCTTATGAAAGGCCCCATAGGCGGAATCTCCACTGTCTTTGAATCCTTGGATTTGACATGTGCTTCGAAAGAAGAAACAGAAGATGCAGATGGAGGACGTTGTATGACTTGATTGCTGTCATCCTTGACCAGCTTTGCACTGCTTACTAATCCATCTCCTATAGATGTAGTTGAGCTCTGTGTGTTTGGAGCAGCTACCACAGAAGCAGATCTAGAGGAAGTGCTGATAGATGAAAACCCAGATGCCGGTGAGAATTGAACATCACGAGCAGATCCCATCAGTGGGCTCTTCCCACCAACAGCAGCTGTTAATGGAAAACCTTCACGGTAAGACACTGGAATATCGCCACCTTTTGCAGGCGACGACAGTAGATGTGGTTGCATCCTTAGGTCGCTTGATTTTTCTTGCAATAATTGGCGTCCAGAAGGTTTGGACTCTTCAATAAAAGCAGGCTTGGACTTATCCATATGCCCTGTCTGAGCCCCCATTTTATTACCATCGTCCTTAACATTTGGATTGCCCAAAGATGCAGAAAACGACAATGATGATAATGACGATGACATGATAGACTTATTTCCAGCGGCTGAAAAATTGTTTCCTTGTACAACCTGCAATCTGAAAGAGTTCTCAGCTTCAGCTTGTGATGTTTCAGAGATTGTTCCTGCCCACTTGAACATGGAAGTGGCCACAGTTTCTGAGTTGACTTTGCTTGCTATATCTTTGCGACCTGTGCAATAATGATTAATGAATCATGTATTTAAGTGGCTTCTCTTTTGCATGCAGAAGAGACAGGGTAAGTTGGTGAGCACACCACTTCCTTTCAATTTCCAAGTTGCCGATTCTCAGGCAAAACTACTACTTGAAAAAAAAAAAAAAGGTGAAAACATGTAAAACACTACAAAACTTATCAGGCTCCAGCAGTCACCTCTTACCATTACTATCTTGCATAGTGAGAAACTTAGTATGAGGAGATATTGAATCTTCTCGTTTGAAAGGGCTAGCAAGTTGATTATCTCTTGAAGAGAATGAACTGGAGATATTATGGCCTTTTTCTGCTACCAGCATCCTTTTGACTGTTGTTCTAGGAGCCTCAAAGTTTGCCCAATTCTGCATTCAAGGGACAACTGACAAGTGAAATAAAAGGCTACAACAGAAAAAGAAACATGAGTGAGTGTTCTGGTTCCCTTTTTTTTGGGGGGGGGGGGGGGGGGGGGGCACAACAACTCCTAACGTGGATCCCGCTTTTGCGAGGTCTGGGGAGATCTAGATGTAGGCAATCTAGCCCTGCAAGCAGTTCTGTAAGCAGAGATACTGATTCCAAGAGATCCCACCAAAAAAGGTCCTAGAGAACATTTCGTTGAGGAGACACCTTTGAAACGCATTTGACAAAGGGCACATTAAATAAAAAAGTCACGCAACATTAGATATTAAATAAATAAATAAACAACATGGAGAATTAGGCACGACAAAAATCTAAAAGTACTTAGTAAGCCTGTACAACCACACCATTACCCTGTATGCAAGAAAACAAAATCGAAGTGCGCTAAGTGATTAAAACATGAAGTGTAAACAACTAACTACTTCAAATCCACCATTTAATTCTAGACCTCCAAGAAGTCCTATCATGAACCATGTCCTCCGTGAGTCTCAAGAGCCTCAAATCATGTCTAATCACTGCATTTCAACCCTTTTTTGGTCTATCTCTACCACCCCTACTACACTCAGGCAGGTTTTAAAGAGCTTATGATGCAAGAAACATTAACTCAGACACAAAATGTCAAACAGGCTATTACGGGGTTTTCAGAAAGTACAGTTGGCTTAATAGGATTAATAGCCATCCACCCCCCTCCCCCCCCCCCTCTTCTCCCAAAACGGAAGACTATAGATAGACAGACACAAGAAAGCAAGTAGCAAGCTGTAAACATCTTGAGGCTTCAGGGGCTTCACCGAGACGTATTGAAAGAGGTCTAAAGGTAAACCAGAATGCTTTCATGCAGGCAACTCAGCAACATGCTTATATAATGCACAAAGCAATGACAGTTAGCAACCACTTGCACGTCAAAAATTAAATTTCAGCTTCACAACCTGAACGAGGGTTAGTGCTAGACCTGAGAAAACTAACCCAAATCATGAATCAAAACCGATGTGACCCAATCTGAAACGACACCCGAAATAGGCCAACTTGATTCAGCCCTATTGCCCGAAGCGAAACGAACCGAATCTGAACTTTTTCCTCCAAAGTCATCGTTGCAAGACAAATTTATTGGACCAAACATTGATTGACTCAAAATAGATCCAAACCTTAATTGATCCGACCCAAATCAAAATCCCATTTACCCAAACATTACATGAACCGAACTTAATCCGACCTAAAACCAAACCGAACAACATATTTGGCAGACCTAACTTAGTACCATCGACATAAGCCTTCCAGAAACAGTTAGGAGTCATTCAAATAAAACACATTGAGGATTTCAAGTACATCAGCAGCTCTAAAGTCCAAACTTCCTATCATTGATAAAATCCCACAAAGACTACTGCTCCATTGAATACAGCGTAGATCTCTGTCTCATAAAATTATTTGATTATCAAGCATCTCAGTTGCAAGTTGCAACCCTTCCTCTATCTTGTGCTTCCTTTTTCTTTTGCCACCGGGTCTTTTTTTGGGGCGGGGGGGGGGGGGGGGGGACACTCCTAGTTACCCTAAGGGTTTCAAGTCCTCTCATCACGACGGGCCAGGTTCATGACACCATTGTATCCTTGTTCACATAAAACCTGTTGGTGAATATAAGCAAGAATGCAACCTGCCAATGTTTTGGACTTGCACTTCTTACAATCACTGTGTGAAATGCAAGGAATGAAACCAAACCGAATTGAGTGGAAAAGAACGTTTTCACTAAAATGAACTAAGTGATCAAGAGTGGAGAAGAACATACCTTATCCAGAGAATCTCTCCTCCTCCTAGCGGTTTCAGGATCATGACTGCCCAAACTACTACTTACGTTCCACCTTGACTCCTTAAGAGCAGCACCAGAGGAAGAAACTGATCGATTTCTGTTTGATGAGGGTTCAACTGCTTTTCTTGTGCTTGTGAAGCCGGTATAGTCGACAGGGTCGGAGATGCCGATTGACTCAAACAATTGCTTCTTCAAGCTCTCTTGTTTTGCTGGAGGCGATCTCACATTGAGAAGAGCCATTTGTCGTGACAACAACTCAGAGAGATGCTGTGCAGCAGCTAACTGTGAAATTGTTGCACTATGAACAGTGTGCAATGACTGAATGTGCCTGCACAATGATCAGCTGATTACCGAAGTGAACTTCCACAAAATCAGCCAGAGAAACCCCCCTAAAAAACGTGGACCCCCCAAAAAAAAGAGGGAAAAAACCCAAAGGCAGCAAACCCTAGATGAAACAATCAAAGCAACCACATACTTGGGAACTTCAAAATAAGATAAAACTTACCGAAGAGGGGGACATGGATGTACCTAACTTTCAAAAGGATCAAGACAAGCAACCCTAGGAAAGGAGATCAATTCTACTCCATTACTTACAGGTTATCAGGTCAATAGAGACAAACAGAAATCAGCAAGCCCCCTCCCCCTGAAACACACACGCACATGCGCGCGCGCGCGCGCGCACACACACACACACACACACAAATCCTAATCGTTCTAGCTTTGTTATACCGTCTTCATTGGCAATCCTCAAACTGAACTTGTATTTCATCCTCCCTTAGTTGTCCATGTCCGTGAAACAATGAGCCCCAACTCAGGAACTATGTTCCTGCAAAAGTCCTCCAAACATAGAAAGCTGGAGCGGCTCATCATGTTGGCCACCTCTCATACACAACCCTCACTGCACTCATGAGGCACATGATGGACAATAAAATGTGTTCCATGCAAATAATTTAAATTTCATGATGGAGTTGAATGATATGTTTTTAGTCTCACTTACGCATCCATTCATAATAGTGACAAAAGCAATTCGTCCATCACCATCCTCTCTCATTACTCGAAAGAGGATTAGACTGCTATGCCTCTTTCAAATTTTACTGGATAACCGTACTCATAAAAAAAAAAATTACAGGAGAACTGCATCGTCATTCATCAATCTACAGACAGATTTGTTTTGACAATCCAGATTTATACCAATCAGTCGATGTAACATCCATGATTATAAAATCACTTCCAAGGATGATAGAGCTATAATAAAATTAATCATTGACAACGATGCCAATGGAATCGCCACATTTTGAATCCATGACATGCACGTAAACATCAACAATAATTTTCAAGATCAGGCAACTTCACCTCTACCCTAAAGGAAAAGACATATTCTTTAAGCTCAACCATTGAATCAGCAGATGTGCTGATTTATTTTTATTTTTTTTTAAAACATGGTCCCAAATAATTTCCTTACCTTGATGAGGTAGATCTATGTTGAAGAGCTCGGGAAACCATGTCTACAGCAGTGCTTTCACCAAACAAATTGAGCTCAAGGGCATTGAAATGCTTTTCTAATTCAATCATCTGGTTGATCAGATCCTGTGCAAAATACAATTTATTGATGATCTCTCCTGCAAATAGCAAAGGTACACTGCACAACTGTAGTCTAAAGTTTCAGAGTAATTACTCCAAATGAGATGTGCAAAATAAAACTTCATCAATGATCTCCCCCAAACAATGAGTACATTGTCGGTTGTACCCCGACCTTTAAAAGATAATTGCTTCAGATTTTAATCTTTGAGAATGTTTGCCCACACACTTGCATAGGTTAGTGCAGGAAATAAAGCAAATGCCACATAGAAGAAGAAATTTCAAGACAATACAAAACCTGAATGAATCCTGTAATATGTCAGAACACAAACACCAGTTCAACAGACAAAATCAGCACTGGATCCTACATCAGAACATCACCATGTAGATAGTCCCCCTCACCGAACACCAGCTCAACAGAAACCCTGTGTGGATCCTGTCCGAATGGGCACTTACACTGCCGGTTCCCTTATCCAAATTATTTTCACATTGATAGTGTTTGCACGGTCATTCTCTGCATTGCTAACTGTAGGAAACTGTTGCACATGCTCACGTTGACAGACATGTACGACAGAAAGAGGAAACAAGATACGCAATCCATAATTGTTTGGCTAGGGATTGTTGATGTGAACTCCGAAGAGTCTGCTAATAACATCAAAGTTCAAAAAACACTTATCATGGCATATCTGGAGACAAATCTCTGTATGCTCCTCACTTAGCATCTCCAAACACAAGATTCTATAACATCCATGGCCACATGAATTTTCTGATAAATAAAGTGCAGAAATCTCACGTTATTGTCGCAATCGATTAGGTGAATTCTGAGAATGAGAAACGTCATCAGCCAAGAACCAAAAAATGGGGGAAAAAAGAGTCCAACATATGCCAATGAAACTTCCCTCTCTTGAAACCTAGGCAAATAGTTCAGAAGTTTGAAAGCATAGAAATGATCAAATGCCACATCGCAATATGGCTGCACTTTCGAATTGCTTGCTTGGACAAACAGATTCTTTTAAGATACATCTTTACACATGAGATATAACCCAGCTTTGAGATCAAATTTCTAGCCTGTTTTTGACCCATATCAGTTCAAGCCAGAAAAATGTAACATTTTCAAAAAGTACAGCTGTTGCTTCTTTGCAAATAAGGTATTCTGGCATGAGTACTCCAACGATACATGAGCGAAGTTCCACAAAGCTTTTATTCCCTAGAACAGTTTACATAGGCCTGAAGGTTTGTCCAAGTATATCCAATCCACCCAACTTACCTCACCAAGCTCTCTTAGTCATTCGCAAGTTACCACTGTAAAACGACACTAATTAAGGAGGTGACTAACTCTGCTTATATCCTGCTAAAAGGCTCAATCCCACATGAATTGGCAGAAGCAATTTTTCAATCTTGTACACAACTAAACAGTAAAAGAACCACATTAAAAAGGACAAGAAAAAGATGCCTTAGAAAGCAATGGCCACAGAATGACCACCCAGTAATTTTGAAACACATTTAGTTTACGACATATGAAACAAAATTATACCTGACTCTGATCTAATACATTCTGTCGCTGCAGATCAAGTTCAGAACTTAATTTTTGGCGATTCCACAAGTCCCAATATTGTTCATCATTAGTTTGACTAACAATGCCTTCCATGTGCTTTTCCCTTGCCAACACTAATCAAAAGAAATATAGTAAATGATACTCATCAGCTCAGGGATGGACAAGTCAGATGTTATGACTCATTTAGGTCTAATTCTCCACATCATCAGAGTAGCTCATGACCATGAAGGACAAAGATATAGAAGTACTCCCCCCCACCCCAATTCTTCGAATAAATACAAGGACACTGATGTAGGACGCTTCAAGAGCAATTCCTATAAAGGGGAATAATTGATGTAGGACACTCTAACAGCAATTCCCACACCGAGAAAATTCACACAAGAACTTTCACTTAAATTCAATATCAATTCTTATTCATAATCTGCCTTCTCCAATTACAGAAAGGGGGTTTATATAACCAAGAGGCTAACTAATATTAGAAAACCTAAATAATAAAATATAAACTAGAAAATGATAAAAATATATAACCTAGTATTATCCTAATTTGACCTGTCAGTTCGGGCGGGCGGGTTAAATACGGATCGGGTATATTCAGGTTCGGGTAAAATACGGGTTGGATGTATTTCGGGTTCGGGTAATATACGGGTGGGTGTATTTCGGTTTACGGTTTCGAATCAACCCAACGGGTTTAAAGTGCCTTTCCGGTGAGTTATTTTTCTTTTTTCAAAATCAACAATTCTGCATATTTATTACTCAAAATTGTCAGTATTTAATGAAAAGACATAATAATTGTAATTTCTCAAAGAATATTAAAAATATTCAAACTTTTTATTACAATATATGAACATCTTGTATAGGCCGGCAAAGAATCGAGCCCCACTCAGTTTTAGGCAGATCGACCCGTACATTTAAAGAAGGTCAATAGCAAATCGGCCATTTATAGGGCAGCCCGTCTAGAGCATTTTAATAGATTGTAGCAGTTTGACCGCTAATAACCTGTTTAATAATTTAATATTTTTAATAACTAACCTATCGATGTCCAATCAGGTAAAACTTTAATAATGGGCTGACTCTAATATGAATACGGCTAACCGTTTTCCTACCACTAGCATCATAGTTCAAGAATAGTTAGAACGAAAACCAAATAAAATTGAATAAAAGAAGCACAAGATATTATCTGGCAGTTATAACATCAAAAATTTAAATTATTACAAATTAATTAATTTTAAAAATAATTAGACATATTTGTTTAACTAAGTACATAATGGTATGACTTGCACGTCTTTAATGCTTGTCTTCTTTTAAATTAACTTTGTTTGGATGATTAGATAGTTATTTCATGCAATTTTATACCCGTTTTTAATATTTTTTTTATTTAAAAGTTGTGTACAATATTACTTCCAGAGAATGGAGAAAAAAAAATAAGGTTATTATTACTTAATTTGTAAATAGATGCAATAGTTATAAAATGTTTTTTTAAACTATTCGATAAAAATGACTAACCATTATTATTAAGAGGGATAAATTAGAGAAAAATCAAAAACTAAGGATATAATGTTCGGATCAAGCGGGCGGGTTCGGGTCGGGTTTGACCCGCTAATTTGCGGGTTTTTGGGCTCTGTTTATTGCGGGTTCGGGTCACGAAAATCGTGTTCAAAAGCCAAAATTTTCGGGCCGGTTCGGGCCGGGTTTACGGGTTGGGTCAATTTTTGTCAGGTCTAATCCTAATAGACTAGAAAACTAAATCTTAATAAAATATCACTAAATGTACTTATTTTGGCTATCATAAAATATGCTTAAATATAACCTATGAAAATAATAAAAAATTACAAAAGATCTCCAATTTCAAAATATTCTAATTTCCTAAGTGTTTTTACCCATTGTTTACTCTTATCCTGCATCATTCTCACTTGGTTGGAAAAGTACGTCCTCGAGTTTTGTACAGGAATTGCTCTTAGAGTGTCCAACATCAATAGTGCCCCTTTGTAGGAATTACTCTTAGAGCGTCTTACATTCAATTTGGCATCAGAGCTCGCGATCCTTGCTGTGCCTTTGTGTTTTCATTTCCCTTTTTCCTTGTCACGCTCAAAAAAAAAAAAAAAATCATCCAAGTCTTGAACCCTAGCCGCGACCACTAACCTGGCTGCCGCCACTCCCGTCGGCCACCTCCACTGTCGACCCCCATAGGTCGCCACCACCAGCCGACCACCACCTAACCTCCACCACCGCCGACCTCTCGCCGGAACCCTAAAAAGCCCTTATTGGGACTGGTTCGAACCACCTTGCCGTGCTATTGCAATCCCTGTGCTGCTGTGCTGCCGCTATTGCTATTGCTGTTGTCAAGTGATTACTGAGTTGCTGGGGAATCTGTTCTAATTTGGCTCTGCTTCATATTTTTGTGATTTACATTCATGACATTGTCATGGAGTTGCTAAAACCAGCATGGTTCTTGAAACAAAATCTTCCAAATCAACCATTCAAAGTTGGGAATGAATTACTTACTTCCCTACCATCTTCCAATAACCTCCTTGCATTGTTGGAAAAACTTGAAAGCCTTTTGGCTCAAGTGCACCAAAAAAACAACCCTACCACATGCACCAGTGCCCCTTAAAGGAGTTTTGCTCTCAGAAGAGCTCGTAAACCATGCAAATTTTGCTGTCCAGATTTCTCTTGCTTTATGCCTCTGTGAGCTCATTCGATTACAGCACCAAATCCCCCTTTTGAAGATGAGCTGATGAAGAAGATCTTTCAGGTCATTGTATCATCTTTTCAAGCCCTACCTGAATGTGCTGACAAGTCATACCACAAAAGAGTTCGCATACTTGAGTCTATGAGCAAAGTTAAGTCTTAAGTGGTGTTGTTAGATCTAGAATGTGATACTCTTGTCCTGGACATTTTCCACCATTTGTTAGCATCCCTTAAAGATAATCATTCTGCTATGACTCCTACATATGTACAGTCCATCCTCATGGGCATTCTCACTGAAGCAGATGACCTCTTGTTGGAATTTCCTATTTTCATACTCTATCGGAGTCATTAAGTTATTAGTCAAAGGGTATTAGACGCATGTGCATCTCGGATCCCACTTCGACAGATTATTTCCTCTATAGATGAAATTACACAAATCAAGGAGAATGAAATTAAAGAGGGTCCGAATGAGGAGGGCGCTGGATTCAATAATGCTAGTGAGGAGTATCAAAATGCTACATATGAAGGCAAGAGTTCTGAAAATTTTCGGTTTTGGCATTTAGAACTTGAGCGTGTGGACCTGAACTTTGATTTGCTTATCCCTAAGGAACTTCTAGTTGGTAAGAAGCTACATCCGCTAATTGAATTCCTACTTTTTCATGAGAAGTTGTACAAATTACAGTTTTATCATATGTACGATGAAGTGAAGATGGCCTTTTGCTTGATTTTCTGCATTCTGTCCATATACAAATCTCGAGGACGAATTTTTTTCAACCAGGCGAGAATGATACAGGACAAAAGTAAACAATTGGTAAAAAGATTTAAGAAATTAGAATACTTTGATATTGGAAATCTTTTGTAATTTTTTATCATTTTCGTACGCTATTTTTAAGCATATTTTAAGAAAGCAAAAATAAGAATATTTAGTGATATTTTATTAAGATTTAGTTTCCTAGTCTATTAGGATAATATTAGGTTATATATTTTTATCCTTTTCTGGTTTATATCTTATTATTTAGGCTTCCTAATACTAGTTAGCCTCTTGGTTATATAGACCCCTTTACATAATTGGAGAAGGCAGATTATGAATAAGAATTGATATTGAATTTAAGTGGAAGTTCTTGCATAAATATTCTCAGTGTGGGAATTGCTCTTAGAGTGTCCAACATCAATCGTTTCCCTTTGTAGGAATTGCTCTTAGAGCGTCCTACATCAGACACGTTGCTAGACCTGGCAAACATGTTTCTCTGTGCGGGTCCAGATCAGGTTAATTTCTCATAAGGTCATACTCAGGTCGGGTCTGATCATTTTCAGTTCGTGTGATTTCAAGTTGGTTGATTTTTTGTCCAATGAACTTTTCTTGCAAACAAAAGCAACTAGAAGGAAAATGCGGGCTAAGTCTAATTTAGATCAAGTCAATTTGGGTTTTGGGTTCAAATCATCTCGGCCTACTTCAGGTATTAGTTTGGGCATGGATCCCAGTAGTTGGTTCGGGTCTCAAGTCTCTCGTTAGCTTTGTCAGGTCTGCATGCACCTACTGCTACATGCATGAAATTGGGAAGTTGACTAATGTCTAATAGCTCTGTGAACATCACGAAAACAGATTCTTCAAAGATACCTGATTCAGTAAAATAACTGAAAATTTTCATGAAGGAAGCCAAATAGTAACAATAAAACAAAACTAAAATTTTCATTGCATGTAATAACCAAAAAGAGAGTTCAAAGACAAGGCTGCACAACATAAAGTTGGTGTATAGGTACTGAAGAATACCTTGTACTGTCTCATCAAGGAGGAGTTGGACCTCTGTAAGTTGTTCCTCCATACGATTCTTCAGATTTGGTTTAAGAAAATTTACCCCAAAAAACAATATTAGCAATAGATAAAGAGAAAAAACGATTACACT
Source organism: Carnegiea gigantea (assembly GCA_029747015.1). Taxonomy (NCBI): domain Eukaryota; kingdom Viridiplantae; phylum Streptophyta; class Magnoliopsida; order Caryophyllales; family Cactaceae; genus Carnegiea; species Carnegiea gigantea. The sequence continues at coordinate 84,298 of JAKOGI010000196.1, read as the reverse complement.
CACAAATAGATTAAAGGATAACAGTAACAAGAAAGCATGACTAAATATTGGTCTAGAAGCAGTGGAAACAGAATGCAAATCAGATTAATAATGCAATTATTGCCATCAACAATAATCACTATTGACTAGACTCTCTCAGGAAAAAAGGGTTGCTATGAAAGAGAGATTTTTAAAAAGGGCAAAGCCCACTGTAGTACTCAACTAACAGCCTCTTACAAATTGAGCTCAGCCGGGAGTAGTCACAAACAAGCATGTCAATGATTAGCATTATACATAATTAAGCCTTAAAGCATCCTTTGGATAAATTTCCCTTGAGCACAATTTGTTCAGGGCCTTTTCTTTTCAATTTATCATAGGTATTTTTTTTTTTTTTTTTTGATAAGTAATCAAAAGTTGCATTAAGAAGACACCAAGGAGATGTCACCGATTTTTACAAAAGGAGGCCATTACAAAATACCTTCATGCCCTCAAGCTCTCTACAATAATCGTATCGACAAAATCCAAAACAGTCCACTGTGTACCATAAATGAGAACTTGACTCCAATTATACAAAGTTCTCAAGAAATGAAGTTTGAAATCATCAATAGCCCCAGCCTTGCCCTCACAAATCCGGCCATTCCTCTCCTCCCAAGTGCTCCACCAAATAGCCAAAGGCATCAACTTTCAAATACCTAGGATCCAACTCTTATTTAACCTTCTTCTCCATGCCACCAAAACCTCTCTTATGGTTTGAGGTTGCACCCAGCTAACCCCCATCAAAGAAAGAGGCAAATGCCACAAAGCGGAGACCCACCGATAATGGACAAAAAGGTGGTCTACTGATTCCTCCTCCCCAAAACACATAGGACACCTACTATCCAACTTGAAGTTTCTCCTTTTGAGCATGTCCTCCGTTGGAACCCTTCCTTTTGTGGCTGCCCAAACAAGAAAGCAAGCTTTGGTGGGAGCTTTAGACTTCCGAATCGCATTGGCTGGGAAATCAAGGGTAGACAACCCTTGTCTACCCTTCGTACATCCTCCCTGCATGACACTGAATTGTCCACCAGAATCATGAGGCCAAAGAATCTCATCATCACCCTCATAAGAGACCTTCATATTAGCAAGTAAAGCCAAAAGATGCAGCACACCCTCTTCTTCCCAATCATTCAGGCTTCTCAAGAAAGTAATATTCCAGTGGTAATGATTGTCATTCCAAGAGACAACTTCATGCACTGTTGCTTCTTTCAAGCGAGCCATCCTAAAAATGTCTGAGACATGAAACTTAAGTGGTTGATCGCCACACCACACATCATTCCAAAACAAGATCCTTGACCCATTTTTCACCCTATAATACACAAGAGAGCAAAAATGGTTGACATCACTCACAATAGATTTCCAGCAGCCCACCCCATGAGCATAAGAGCTCTTCTTACTCCCATCAGCCAGAAATGTCCAACCCATACTTCATTTCGATCACATTTCTTCACATAGAGTCCTCTTCTTTGCCAAACCTCCAAAGACATTTGGCCTTGAGAGCTTTATTCATATTGCGAAGATGTCTAATGCCAAGGTCACCCTCATGTTTAGGTTGGTCCCAAATTGACCCAATGAAAACCATTGTTTTAGTCACTGTTAAACCAAAGAAAATCCCTCATGATTTTCAGCAATTGGTTGGCAATGCTAGCCGGAATGGTAAATCCAGACATGAACTAAACAAGTAGACTAGATAAGGTGCTTTGCAGTAATGTCAGTATACCCCCCTTAGAAAGCAGCTTAGATAAGGTGCTGGACCAAGGGGATGTCACCCTATTATAAGTATTTATCATCAGCGTTCAGCATTCATCAACACTCATCAGCTTTTAGTCATATTTCCTACTCATAATTTCAGTCCTAATCAGCAATGATCTGCATTGATCAATAATAAGTTACTTATGATAAGTTGAAAAGAACAGGCCTTCAATGTACTTTGAAAGAAGGAGCATAAGAGATCTAGAAGACTTAATTTGATAGCAAACATGACTTCTTACACCCCCCTTTTCAATTTATATATAGTACAACTCCATGATCCCTTTGTAAGTTCTTTCATTGTTAAGAGCATAGATGAAGATTTTCCAGACTCGAGGTAAGGTTATCAAAGAGAGCTTTCGGAATTACTTAGTGGCTAGTGGCAGTCCCAATAATTGGTCCAGAGTCCAGGCTTTCCACAGAATAAACGGGATGCCACAATTTGATTCTATTGCTTGCGATATTTTGCCACAAATCAAAATTAAATGACAAGTTCAATATTTACTATAATATCGATTAGGAAAACCTTCTAGCATAGAACAAGGCATTCATTATATGTGACCATAATAACCTTCCATATCCAATAACAAGGTGTCCATGACACGATCTTGCATGACAAAACATCAAAGATGAAACACTGCAAGAAGAGGTCTCTTGGAAAGGCAATCAGGGCCACTGGAACTTGATATTGTTGAGTATACAGTCTACAGACTTTACGCGTGCCATGCCCAAAGGCAAGGATATGATGGTTTGGACCCATAATGCTTCAGGATATTTTACTATTAAACAGATTTTGTGAGAGACTCCTGGAAAGGTTTAGTGAATTGATTTTCCTATTGCCGCTGTCTAGAACTCAAAAGCTCCCACCAAAAGCTTGTTTCCTTGCTTCAGTGGCAACTTTTGGGGAGATTCCACAGATGATATGCTGACAAGAAGGGACTTCAATTTAGCTAGCAGGTGTGGTATGTGTCTAAATGGTGAAAACTGGTTGTCCACGGCCTAGTTCAGTGTTTGATGTGCTTCATCTCTATTGCATTTGTTGTTCTCCCTTTGATGGTTTGTTGGGTTCATTGGTTGCAAGTTCCCTAAGACTGAGCAATGTGAAAACATGAAGAAGATATATTTTGTGTGGGTTTTTTTGTGGGTTGGGGGGGGGGTGTTTGCAAATAGAGATATATAAAAGCGAGGAAACACAGTGAGGGATGGTTTTGTAGGTTTTGCTATGCAAAAGCGATGACAATGAAGTACAGGAAAGTCCAATTGATTGAATAGAAAGTTGATGGAGAGGAGGAATACTAAACACTCGATAAGAAATGTGTTCGACTAAAAAAAAACCCCAACAATACAACTTGTTTATCGAAGTTGGCGGATATTTTGTCATTATTCCGCACTCCATCGGAAAAGTTTTCACATAAAACAACGGTGACCTATTTTCTTGTAATCTTTTATGTTTCAATACGCATAACAATAGGTCCACCAGAAAGTAATATTCTAAAGTAAATGGGTTAGAATAGGTACTTTTGCGTCTAAATCTGCAACCGTAACCTAACCAATTTAATTACAGGGTTATGCATATCAACCTGCTTTATTAAATCACTATCCTAAGTAGTAACCCAAACCTCTTCTATTTTGTCTATAGTTCACTTCATGTTACCATGTCCTGCAGCTTTCACCGGCGCATGCTTAATGGCCAACTCATCGGCAGAAAAGGTCACACAGAACAAAGAAAATGACTGAAAATAAACATGGATAATGTCAGCGTCAGAATATGCATCGTTGGGTTTAAGGGCCTGTTCTTTTTGTTGGTAAATCAATATTTACCAGCTCTTCCCAACTCTTACAAGTTTCCACTAATCATCTCCAAAAATATCCCAATCTTTACCAACTTCTTCCAATCTTTACCAATCCTCACCATTTTTTCCCTTTCACTTCTACCCCTAAAAAAAAACAAGTCCCAACTCTCACCAACTTCTTCCAATCTTTACCAACTCTTATCAATTCTCACCAATCCTTTCAAAAAAATATCAATCTTTTCCAACTCTTACCAGTTCTTACTAATCTTTACCAATTTTACCAATTTACCAACCCATATTTACCAACGAAAAGAACATGCCCTAAGTGTTGAAGCATTAATAAAAACAGTGATCGCTATGCAGCTTCTAATACTGTTGCTAAGAGCTCAACTCAAACCATTATTGTATCTCATGATAAGTTACTCACATGTGAGACTAAACATCACAACCACAACCTTCTCAACTAAACGACATAATATGCCAAAGGTCTAAGGTTCTAGGCTATACAAATGCATACAATGCCAATCACAACCTAAGAAGCATGAACTCAGATACGTGACACAAACATAATGCCATAAAGGCACAGGATACGTGACTTCAAAAAAAATAAAAAAAATAATGAAGCACATTCAACCCAATGAGTTGACTGGTTGCAACCACCCCTCCTTTTCTCCCAACCTAATCCACATGAATTGATATCTTTTTCAATCTTTATAATAATCCAGCAATAGTGGTAAAGACAGCTCAATTCTCCCTTTCTGATAAACCACAAACTCTTCAACACTCCCCCCCCCCCTTCTTTTTCCCCCTTGCTCCATTCGTACACACTGATAAAGAGAAACCAGCAGTACTGTAACAAAACAATGAAGGTAGACCTGCCTCATTTGAATGCAGACCATCAAACAAGAATTAAAAGCTCCAGCAATGTTGACCAGAAAATGGACAGCATCAGCAACGTTAACCAGAAAGTTTATGCAGAGGGATGATCCAGAAGCTGGCCATTATGAATTAAGATGCCAAAGTTCTCATGGAGTGGTTCATGCATGATATGCTTCTCCCACCATTTCCTGATTCATCCAAGTGCATGAATTCTTCATAGCTTACAAATGCAACCATGTGTCAGTGGTGAATATACCATGAGCTTCACAACATCCTATAATAGTACGTCAATCCAAAAATAATACATATTTATCTACCTATCTGGAAAGGGAAATAGAGAAAGCAATCCGTAAATTTTAACTCCACAAAGTCTGCTTTACAGAGTCAGTTGTAAAAAATCCAAAAATTGCCCACTTCTGAACAGAAAATGCATGCAGTGACTAGAGCAAATTGCACTTGCTTACCGAAAATGCACACTATTAGTAGAGGAAATTTGCACTGGGACATCATGCAGTAAGCAACCAGAATCTACCAGTCAAGATTCCTTGTAGATAATCCAGAATCTAAGTAATAACACTGACAAATGTAATTACCTTCCATACTCTACTCCTCTCCGACAAACTCTTCATGCCATCCTCTAAAGTTTCTAGTGAACCTCTGTGAGCACTTGTGCAGGCATATGCAAAACCTCCTTCTTCTTCTATACATTCTAGAAGCTTGTCCAATTCATTAGCCATGGTTTGTACCTACAATAGATTCAAAGGAAATTAGAAGCTGAGAACACAGTTGCAGTAAAGGTACAGTGGTAGATTAAGAAGGCCTAATAGTGCACCTGCAGTACAACATGCTGTGCACACATTAAATTCCTCTGGAGGGTGGGGGGTCGTGCAAGCCCAGATTTCAGACTAACACCATAACCTCTGCCTACCCATTCCACAAAGTGCCATATGATCCAAGACTGTTACTGGTACGCAAAATCTTTGAAAGCCAGGAATGGAAATCATATAAATTTGAAAGGACTATACAACAGCGGGGACAAGAGAGACAGAAAGAGCTGAAATCCGTGCATTAATAGTACATTTTTTTTTGATAAGGAAAAGAATAGATATATTTCATTAACAAAAGACTGGATGCAAAGATAGCATCCTACAAAAGGCTATACACATCCCATATGCACAGAATCCACAAAATCTAAGAGATCAAGAGAAGAGTAACAAAAGATCCATTTGTCCCAAAAATAGAGAGCCTTAATGAAATAATCTTTAAAACATTGAAGTGGCATCTCCATATCCTCAAAGACTCGTCTATTTCTTTCACGCCAAATGCTCCAAAAAATTGCGGGAGGAAATAATCTAGCAATCTTCTTCTTCGCTTTTCTACCAAAAAAGCCCTCCCATGCATAGAGGTGTCCCGAAATAGAATTGAACAAAATCCAAGAAACTCTCAAGCAACTAAAGGCCACATCCCAACGAGCATTTGCAAAAGGGCAATGAAGCAATAAGTGGTTCACCAATTCTGCTGCAGCCTTGCACAACGGGCACCAGTTCACCAAAATCTTACCCCTCTTTGCAAATTATCGAAACTCAAAATACTATCATGGGTAGCCTCCCAAACAAAAAAAGACACTCTAAATGGAGCTAGAGATTTCCAAATGATCTTCCATGGAAAACACATTCCGCATATTCAATGCAAAGGTGTAGAAGACATAGAGGCAAGCCTCATATAATAAGACTTCACAGTGAAACTCCCTTTAGGATTGAGATCCCATTTGACTGAATCAAGAGAGGATTGCCCGATAAGAATCCCATTCACCTTAATAAGCAAGCTTATAAGGGAGGCGTCATTCACTAAGGCATTACGAATAAAAATAGGTGACCAAATGCACGATCCCGACACATTGTTACAATAAGCAGCCATAGTAGCTTCTTTATTCTCCGCAAGAGTATAAAGAGGCGGGAAAAGGTCCCTCAAAGAGCACCTTCAAACCAGCGGTCATGCCAAAATAAAATAGTAGAGCCAGCGCCCACCTCAAAAGAAAGATGAGGAAAAAATCTATCCCATCCTTTACAAATAAACCTCCAAAGGCTTACTCCATAAGGACCATTTGGTCTAGAGGGAAACCACCCAAGCCCCTCCTCACCATACTTAGTACAAATCACCCTCCTCCAAAGGTTGGTTTTCTCATTCATGAATCTCCATAGTCACTTACCAAGCAGAGCCTCATTAAAGAGCTTCAGGTCTCTGACTCCCAACCCTCCTTCTGACATGGGAAGCTTAAGAATATCCCATCTCACTAAATGATACTTGAAATCAGCACCGAAGGAGCCCCAAAGAAATTTCCTTTGAATGGCTTCCAACTTGGCCGCCACTAACGCCATTATCGGAAAAAAAGATAGGAAATAAGTGGGCATGCTAGAAAGGATACTTCGGATGAGAGTGAGTCTACCACCCTTGGAAAGATAGTTAGCTCTCCATCCAGAGAGCTTTTTCTCAAATCTTTCCACTACTAGCTCCCCGATAGATTTATCTTTGTATTTTGCTCCAAGAGAGAGACCAAGATAGTAGGCAGGAAAAGAATCCACAGCGCATCCTAATACACCCGCTAGCAATTGAATATTATCCACCTGGCCCACGGACAAAATAGAGCTTTTAGCCAAGTTGACTCGTAGACCAGACACTGCCTCAAACCACATCAGAATACAATGCAGGTTCACCATCTGTTTACAATCGTTGTCACAAAAAATGATTGTATCATCAGCAAAGAAAAGATGGGATACATTAATGGTAGTTGCGTTCCTTCGGCCCACTGAAAACCCAGATAGGAGACCTACTGATGTGGCTGCGAGCAACATCCTCGTGAAAACCTCCATGACCAGCAAAAACAAAAGTGGAGAGATTGGATCCCCTTGGCGAAGGCCTCTAGAAGCAAAGAAAAAATCTGTAGGAGAACCATTGACAAGTATTGCAAAGGAAGCCGAAGAGATGCATTGTCGAATCCAAGTGATCCACCTCTCCCCGAATCCCATTCTACTCAAGACATACATCAAAAATTCCCAATTGACATGATCATAAGCCTTTTCAATGTCCAACTTGCAGACAACTCCCCGAATCCCAGACTTGATTCTAGAGTCAATAAGCTCATTTGCAATGAGAACGGCATCCAAAATCTGACGGCCCCCTACAAAGGCATTCTGATACTCTGAGATAAGAGACCCCATCACACCTCTCAATCTTTGGGCTAAAACTTTAGAAAGAAGCTTGTAAATGCAACCGACTAAACTGATCGGTCGGTAGTCTCTAATATCCTCTGCATTGGCTTTCTTAGGAATCAATCCAATAAAAGTAGCATTGAGGCTTGCCAAAAATTTCCCCGTGTGGTAGAACTCTGAAAACATCCTTAGAACATTACTCCTAAGAGTGTCCCAATTCGCCTGGAGGAAAGCCACAGTCATACCATCTGGGCCTAGAGATTTATCGCCACAGCAATCATGAACAGCTTTAAAAAATTCCTCCTCTGAGAACTCCAATTGAAGCCCTTCTCTATCAGAGACTGATAAGGAGGGCATCCTCAAGTTGTCAACCTTTGGCCTCCAAGCTTCAGACTCAGTAAAGAGGGATTTGTAGAACCCATGGATGGAAGACTTCATCTCGTCACACTCCTCAAAACGGTTTCCATCCACAATCACAGAAGACATAGAGTTGAATTTCCTGCGGAAATTAGCTACTCTATGAAAAAATCTAGTATTCCGATCTCCAACTCTAAGCCACAATGCCCTCGACTTTTGTCTCCAGGATATCTCATGCATAAGGATGACTTTCGCTAGCTCATCTCCGTCAGCTTTTCTCTGCTCCAATTCCTCATTAGAGAGCCCAGAAGTTTCCTCTTTTACATCAAGTTGGTTAATAGAATCCATGAAGTTGTACTTCCGAATCTTAATATCCCCAAAGACCTCTCTATTCCATTTCTTGATTTCCGCTTTGATCACCTTCAATTTCTTCGCAACCACGAAACTAGCATATCCCTCAACACTAGCCTCTTCCCACCATCTTTTAATAAGATCCCCAAAACCCTCAACTTCAAGCCATATATTCTCAAATTTAAAAGGAATTCTCCCCCTCTGAAATGATCCATTTTCTAAGCAAATAGCGAAATGATCTGAAAGAGGTCTAGGCAGCCTTTTTTGAATAGCGCCGATAAAATGATCCTTCCATTCCAAGGAGATAAGAAAACGGTCAAGTCTTGAACTGGCTGGAACCTCGCCACGTCTAGACCAAGTAAAGTCACCCCCTTGTAAAGAAAGATCAACAAGAGCACAGCTATTAATAAAGCTATGGAATTCCTCCATAGAATTAGAAGGACTTAAACCCGAGCTGCTTTCGTGGGGGTATAAGATCTCATTGAAATCCCCTCCTACACACCAAGGCCCAGACCGCTTGTCCTTAATAAGACGGAGCTCTTCCCAAAATCTCAATTTCTCAGTCCTAGATTGAGGGCCATACACACCTGTGAAAGCCCAAGCGAAACCACTCTCGACCGTTTGAAGAATGCAAGTGATCGAGAAGTCTCCACAAAAAGAAGACACCAAGCGGTACACACTCTTCTCCCACATTACAAGGACACCCCCTGACAAGCCGATCAACAGAGTGATTACCCCATAAAGCGCGAACATCTGAAAGTGAAACGGTCTCCATTTTTGCCTCTTGAAGACACACAAGGTCACATCTCCAGTCTCTCAAAAAACTTTTAAGCAAAACTTTCTTGTCGCGGTCATTAATGCCCCTCACATTCCAAGAAAGCAGTCTAAACATCAGGCACTAACATCCCACTTGTAGAGGCATTAACTCTGTCATAGTTCACTCCAAATTCAAGGCTGGAGGCGTTCTAACCACATTTTGTTCAGGCAAACGATTGTTTCTTTCAATTCTTGCTAGAAGCTGAATCACCTTAGTCTCATACCCTGAAACGGTCACACCAATACAGGATGCTATGCCTTTGAATTTGGAGGCTACCCATTTGGAGACCTTCTCAGAATTCACACTATGACCATCCCACACATCCTCAATAGAAAAAGTCTCGTTGGAATTTTGAAGAAAAGAAAAATCAACTGCAAGAGGGGCTACCAAATCTTCCAAACCTGACGGGGGCCCAACAGATCAAGGACCAATTATGCACTGTAGGCTCCCCTCTGCAACGTTATCCTCAGAAACGCCTGCAAAATTCCGCAGTCCTACACTCGGGGCAAGTGCATCCCTTACAACATCTTGAGGCAAATCACAGGGAACACTCTCATACAAGCCTACCCCCAATTGAAGAGAACTTCCCACCGAAAATAGAGAAGTTGAAATGGGATGGTCACCATGCCCCCTGAACCAAGGAAGACTCGCTGGAGAAGATAGGGCCAGGGGAGGAGGAGAAACGGGGGGAATATAATTAGAGAACAAATTCACAGCAAAGTCCTTCGATGAACCCGAGACTGCAACAGAATGGTCCCTAGCCCAAGCATTACCAATATCATTAGAAAGCTGACCATTGATTTCCGCCTCAAACCTTGCAGGGTGATACAAAGTAACTCTAACCGGAGAAAAGAAGTCTAACTGGGCATTAAGAAGAGAAGCAAGGAGAGCATCTGCAGTCGCTTGAACCCCACCCGAGTCCTCCTTATCTGAGAGGATTCCCCCCATTGTCCCTCAATCTAAAGCCAAGGGATCGATTTCGACGAATATAAACCTAAGTACTCTTAAACTCAGAGACGCATCTTAGGCTCTCCTGGTTCATCCTTCTAGTCCCAGAAGACAACCCCCTCCTCTGCACCTCCAACGGCTCGGCATGATCAAGAGTAATACCCGAATCACTCACCTCCTTACCTTTCCTCACAACTGAAAAAGATACCGTATCAGCATATGACCGAAGAAATGTAGCTGGATCTCCCTTGAATCCACACTTGGGACAGCACCCAGGCAGGGGAGGAGGGGGAGGATGAATGACGGCATCAACCAAAGAGGATGATAGTTGGGAGGGCGAAGTTCTCGACTAAACTAGAGGATCTAATGGAGCAAGGCCGACTATTTCAGCAATAAGGCCAAACATTTTGAACCATCCCCATTCATTCCAACCTGCGGGGAGAATAACAAAGGAACATTTGCCATCAATGATCACTGAAAGTTGCAAGTACTTGCTAGCGCGATTAATCCTGTACTCCAACATAAAAATTCTCGATCCTATTCTCATTTGATTGCACCAATTTGCAGACTTAGATTTTCTAAACCTAGTCCAAGCCCTCAACAACCATAAAACCACTTCCTCAGGCAACAAGATGAAGAACCTTCTACCCCTGCCATTCTCAGAGATTTTCAAAATATCCTCTTTAGTACCCACCACACTCAAATCAAATGACTTGCTTTCAATAGCCAAGAACTTCTTACAACCCCCTCTCATATTCCTCACCCACTGCAACCACCAGAAAAAGTCTCCTAAAAAAGCCTCCCAGAGGTAGACAGAGAAACTGCCCCAAACATCCACCACCGGCACCCCAATTGGGCAAACTACTACCAAAACCCTTTAAACAGCTAGATCTTGGGAAAAACACAGGCGAAAAAAATTTTCCGGTGATTTTCCGGTGGGAGTTGCTCCGGCAGGGACAGAAGAAGCCAGTGACCACCCTAGCAGGGGAAGAAGGAGAAGGCAGCTCACCAGAAGAGGAAATCTGGGGAAAAAAAGAAAATCCGGCGACTTTTCGGCCGCCGAAAAAGTCGCCGGCAGCAGTTAACCGGCGCGAAAAACTCCGGCAAGGACAGAAAAAACCGGCCACCACCCTGACAGAGAAAGAAGGAGGAGAGGACCCACAAACCTCCGCAGATCTGAAGAACCCAAGGGAAGGACGCAAAGAGAAGCCCACCGGCTCCGGCGACGAGAAGATGCCCACCGGCCGGCAAGGGGAACAGACCGACTAAGGCTCCCAGAGACCCAAGGTCCACCGGACCTTAGGTTTGCCTCCGGTGACCTCAAATCGACCCAGAGCTCTCTCCCCCTCTCTCTCTAACTTTCCATCGGCTGTGGCTGACGGCGGTGGGCAACTGCCGACGGTGGGTGGCGACTCGACGGAGGGCAGCAGTCAGGCGGCCACTTCTTTGTCGTTCAAATGGTTCTGGAAGCTTCCGGCTTCAAGCTTCGCTGAGCCACACCACTCACACATGCATTAATAGTACATGAAATACATTAAGTAGCCAACAAAAAGAATAAGGAAAAACACAGACAACACAAGTACGAAAATCCTTATAGTTTGTGCTAAGGGGCAACAAGTGGCGGTGGCTATCAGAATGGTGATATGTTGATGGTAATAATGAGGAGAAAACCTTTTTGGGGAGGGGTAAAAACAATAATAACAACAGGAATAGCAATAACTTCCTCATTAAAAAAGAAAACACAACAAATCGGTGTGATCCGACTGCTGTTGGGGTCTGGGAATGTGTAAATAAACATTAACGACCAGAAAATCAAGGAAAGAAAAATCAAGCAAGAAAAGGTAAAGACTGGTGAAGTTATTACATTGCAATACTGTTTAGATGATTCTTGTTCAGATTTCAGCCGTCCAGGCGGAAATGATTTGATATAGTTCCCCGTCATCGTGTATCTGGTATTAACAATAGGACTCTGTAAGGGGACACTATCCCGTGACTGCATTTTTGAAGTAGACGTACCAAGGGTGTCGTCAACAAAACCACCACTGACCAGAGCTTTCTGGGCATTGTTTGCAGCTTTTCCAATCGAAGGACTACATGTATCTGATGGGCGAGAACTTACTTTCCCCATAAAGTTTACAGCATTATAGGAATTGTCCATAGAAGTAAGAACACTCCCAGACAAGCCGCTTCGGCTAGCACTTGGAGAGACAAATGGAGATTTTCCATTGGACATGCCTGAAGTTGCCCTGGAGCTCGTAGACCACGAGTTTGGAGTGCTCTGAGAAACAACTGTTCCAGTCTTTTCCACTTCACTCTTGCCAAAATCGGGAAGCTTTTTCACCAGGGACTGATCATCCCCAGTCCTCAACAATTCAGTTCCACCACCATCTCCTGCAACAGAACTCGGGCTTTCAACACGTGAATCCTTCAGTGAGAACAGGCTCAAATTTGCTTTTGAAGAATACCCTAGTTGTCCAGCCTTACAACTCTTAGCATCTACCAAAGCTTTCTCCTCAACATTTTCAACAGCTGATTCCGTTCTCCAGTTTTCACACGAATCAGGAGTAGAGATATAATATTTCTTCACATCAGATGAATTTAGATCCTTGCCAGCAGATATTCCGTTAAACCTGAAGTTAATTTTGTTTGCATCCAATGCATGCGAACCAGAAGTCATAGCTGATTTTTGGGGAGTCTCAGACGTTGAAGAAGCCTCCCTAAGAGTCGAAGGTTCAACCGCAGGGATACGTTGTGCATCAGTAGAAAGGCCAGAGGAAGGAATATTTGAGTTCTGAGACCCTGCAATACTGCAAAAGGAACATAAAATAATAAGGGTTCTCTTTTACATATAAGAAAGCATAGTTAATACACTGAACAAAGTTGCCAGAAAATGGGACCACGGGTCGTCAAACATAAACAATTGAAAACAGCATCCCAGTCACGCTACAAAACTCAAAAAGAGAACCCAGGAAAGCAGCAACGCCACCCTCCTTTTAGTGTTGGTCCTACTTTTGAGAAGTCTAGGGAAATTTTTGGGAAAGAATGGTTCAACAATTGAGTAAAAGCAGCCATACAATATACCCCCCCCCCCCAAAAAAAAAAAATCTCAAGCTACAAACCACAAAATAACCAACACAGCCCTCCACAGAATTTTGAGTCTTTGTTATCCTTCGAAGAGTGAGAGAGGGTCTGTCAGCGGGTGTTCCAAAATAACGGCTGCTTAAACCACAACTGTATTGCCACTTCACAAAGCAGGAACAGGCGACTACCTGTACCAACCGTATCAATGAACATCAGCAGAAGATGCTCTATATAGCTCTCAGATTTGCAACTTGACACTAGTATGGTTCTACTAAATCCAAATAAGAAATCTAATACCCCAAAAGTCCCGCCATTAGGCAGGGTTTTTTTTTTGGGGGGGGGGGGAATGTTGGAGCCTTATCCCTGAATTGTAAAAATACAAAGAGACTAATTCCATTAGACTCTAGGTTCAAAAACCGTAGACTACTTACTACTCCATAGAAAGGGTACAGAGGAAGTTTAGAGAGGTATTTTACTCTAGTAGACTACAATCAAAGTTGAAAAAAATAGTCCAAACTCGCCTTTTTTATCCATCCAGATTATGAAAAACTAGTATGACTCTACCCAAAGCCAAAATCCAAAAGATTGTCTTCCAATCCTCTCTCAACAGAAAGGTCCATCAACCTAACCTTAGGTAACTTGCTCTTTTTTTCTTTTCCCCCCTCTATCACCAGGTTTGTAATACAAATCCCTTTAAGTCTCCTTCTTATTCATTTCACTGGTACAACAATCGTGCATGTTTATGCATGAGTTGGAAGGCATGGAAACGGATTTCTCAACTGAAAGGCCCAGTAATCCAAACCTTAGGTAGCTTGCTCTTTTTCTTTCTTAGTCACCAAATTTGTGAATTCAAATCCCTTAAGAGCTTCCTCTTTTGTTCGTTTCAGCGACAATAATCGTGCATGTTTATGCATGAGTTGGAAGGAAAGGAAATCGCCAGAAGGACAAAGCGTTGTCCTATCAAAATTTCAAGCTCTACTCTGTAGTTGAAGTCATGTGCTTAATGGTGGTAGAAGCTTTAGTTTTTTATAGGTAATATTATGCATGAGATCGTCAGGGCATGATGAGTTTGCACTTGCTCTCTTTTGTGCATGTTTATGTTCCCTACTTCATCGTGCATGTTTATGTTTCTAATGCATGTTTATGTCCTAATGCAAGTTTTTGATTATTCATCCCCAACCCCAAAAAAAAAAAAAGGAAGAAAATCATGCATGTTTATGTTCCCTACTTCCCATGGCTTGAACTACATTCGATATGTGAGATTGTAATGCTTCTACCAGGATAGGATTCGCTTTCATGCATTGTAAACAATTTTTAATTATGTACAGTCGGGCACTTATCATTGTTATATCATTTCTTCCTTTACGGCTGACGCCATTGCTATTCAACAAACTTCATTATTTTTTTCCTTGTTCTTGGTGGGTCTCTCAAGACGAGCATATCTGACCATCGTAAAGTTGCCTAACTATGTCTCCCAAGATTCTTAGGCAAGACCCATACCAGGTTGCGCTGCGCGCACACAGCCGTGCACACACACACGTATAAGCAAATATCCCGTCCTAACAAAGGATCCAAAGCTCAAAGTCATATCCCCTCCTATTTGTAAAATCTGAGTTTTAAGAAAATAAAATTAAAAAACCATATTAGCAACAAAAGAAAATCCCAGAAAATGTAATATACTTGGGAAGGGAGTATAACCGCACTATTCTTGATCGTATCCATCAAGGGAGCAATAAAAGAAAATCATACCTGGCAACATTAAATACAATAAGCTTTCCTTCGAGTGTTAGACATATAAGAAGACAACGTGAAGGGAGTTCTTTTTGCTCTTGATCTCCAAGATCAACATTCACGTTTTCATAAACAGAAGTTTTGTCAATGCAAAGCCCCAGGACCAAGTTTTCCTCGCCACTTTCTGCAATTGATTAATAGGGGAGGAAGACAAAGGAAAAAAGGAGACAGTTTAGGACAATTCTTGTGAATCTAATTTGAAAGGTCTCAAAGATGTAAATATATCCAAATTTAAATACAAATGGATCTCATTCATAACCATCTGAGTTTCCCTTCTACAAGTCTTGAAGTTGCATTCAACTCGCCATCATTAAGTACTGAAATGGGCAGCGTGAACACATTTTCTGAAAGCTTTACCATTTACTTATGAGGCAATCATCCAAGGACCCAATTATTTGCACTTCTTCCATGTGTGTGTCGTATTTACATAAATTCAGCGTTAAGAAAAATATGCTACCTTGATACTCAACTCTGGGAATCAACTTGTCTCTCTCAATATGAACAACAGATACTTGACCATCCGCATGCGACCACGCAAACAGCATAATATGTTCATCAGTATTCTTCCTGTTAGCTACAAAAGCAAGCTCGCTGCAAAAATTCAAATGAGTTCTGTGTCAACTGCCACCACAGAAGAATATATGCGAGTGATTATTCTTTCTGCAGAAAAGCAGAAACAATGGAAAACTCATGGCAAAAAAAAAAAAAAAAAAAAAATCAAACACCAGCACTACTTGCACCCTCGAATAAGAAGTAACATCGACAGAATAGATCTGGGGGGGTCAGAAATAATGAACACATGAGTTCCGAGCTGACTTCTGAATCCACCAATCAGGTGCAAGGACAGATCAAGGCCTTGTCTGGTGAGGGAAATGGAATGGGACTTGAACCTTGGGGGTATCCAGTCCCCTCCCAATACAAGGGACTTGAACCCTCCCTTCATCAGGGGCTTTTAAGTCACCCTCAATCCTCATTGTCTGCAGGGGAATGGGGATTTAAATGGAAGGTGCTTGATACCTGGGGTAATCCCCCCAAATACAAGGGACTTGAACCCTCCCTTCATCAAGGGTTTCAAGTCCCCAACCCCCCAAGGGTCACAGTAATGACCTGAAAAGGTATCGGGTTCCCCCCAAACCAAAAACAAGGGACTTGAACCCTCCCCACTTCAAAGTCCCCAAACCCCTAGAGATCACCCTAATGACCTAAAAATAAATGACAAGTATATTCAAAACAAAAAATCCCTTTCTTTGCTTTGCTTTTCTGTTCATACCCACTCAAAACCTAAAAGCAGAGGGGGGGCGGGGGTAAGGGCCGGTGGTCTCAGGGCATCCGTTGGCCGGCGACAAGGACGATGTCGTTGGTCATAGGACACTCACAAGAAGACAACACTGCATGAATGGTTTTGTATTTTCCATTTCTTTGATCCTTCTTCTCCATTTCTCTCTTCATTCTTCCCCTTCATCCATCCTCCCTTTTGTTCTTCTTCTTTTTCCTACTTCATCTTCCCATCACTCTTCTGATAGATCTTTTTTTTGTTTCTTTTTCATTCCTTATTCTCCTTTTCGTTCTTCATTCTTCATTCTGCTTCCTTCATCCTCCATTTCGTTCTTCTTCTTCTTACCTCATCCTTCCTGTCGATCTTTCAGACACAATGATTTTCTTT
Organism: Carnegiea gigantea; assembly: GCA_029747015.1. Classification (NCBI taxonomy): domain Eukaryota; kingdom Viridiplantae; phylum Streptophyta; class Magnoliopsida; order Caryophyllales; family Cactaceae; genus Carnegiea; species Carnegiea gigantea. Next base: position 67,645 of record JAKOGI010000196.1, on the reverse strand, counting down.
TTTTTTAATCTTTTTCATTTTTTTGTTATCTTCATTTTTTTTGATTTGTAGCTAACATGTTCATCTTCGTAAAATTAGTAATGATTTTAAAAATATCACAATCCAAAATACAAAAATAAAAAATAAAATACATTATAAATCAAAAATAAAATTACAAAAATAGTAAATTACTAACCTTTTGAAAATGAAATATATTTGATTGCATTCCATGACTGGCAGACAAGTACCGGAATTGGAATCCAATTTCCTTCCTTTAGCTCTACAATAACATCATTTTAGGATTCAACTCGAATCCCTGACCCCCTAAGGGGGCGTTTGGTTAGAAAAAAAGGGATGGGGACTTGAATCCTTAGATTTCAAGTCCTACTCTCCAATGTTTGGGGAGGATAGGGGGAGGAACTTGATAACTAGGGGTACCAAGTCCCCCTCCAATTCCCTGGAACTTGAACCCCCTCCAATTTTTTTTTGGGGGGGGGGGGGGGAGGTATCAAGTCCCAACCCTCCAAGGGATCAAATTTATGATCCAAAAAATAAAACCACATTTTTTTTCCATCCTCATTTCACATCTTCATGACCTCACTTGTTGTTCATAGCTATTCCGTCAAACCCCAACTGCATAGAGAAAGAGAGACAACCCATTTTCATAGAGCACTGCCGACCATCAATGACGAAGGATGGTACCAGGCTACGGCATTGTGTCCGCTGTTCTTGGTTGTTCCAGATCTGTTGTCTCCTTCAAAAGCTGCTCGAGGGAAGACTCAGACGAGGAACCCGAAGAAAGGAAGGCGAAAACAATATAAAGGTCAGACACCAAACCCAGATTCAGAAAGAGAGGGATAAAGATAGTGATGTTAATCTTGAATGCATAACTAAAAGCCTAATCCCCAAATTTTGGTTCCGATTCTCTAGTAGTCGTTCTTCCTTTCTTGTTCTTGATTTTTCATTGTTCTAGATTTTCCCCCTATATTTTCTTTTTTTTATTTTGATGGAGTCCCTTCTATTTTCACCTTTGCAGAAGAAATTATGGATTACCTAGGGTTTTTTTGGGGGGCTACGAAATTATGGGTGTATAAAATTATGGGCTAATGCTATCAAAAGAAACAATTAAATAAAATTATAGGCTTATACTTTAATTCTTAAATCTGAGTTGTAAAAATGGGTTTGTAAAATTTACAATGTAAAAATTTACGAAAATAAGAAAAGTTAGTTTATAATATCATGAAAAATTTCTAAATAAAAAATTTTTGATTCCATTCCATAAGTGTGGCCAAACAATACGTATTGGAACTTGATTCCATTCTTATTCTCTCCAAACACTTAGGTTCAGAATTCAAATTCCACACTTAACCTTGCCAGGAATCTGGAATGATTCCATTCCGTTCCAATTTTCCTTACCAAAAGGGCCTAAGTATCATTCCTTGATTCCATTCTATTCCAGTTCCGCTCACCAAACAAGACCTTAAGAGGTAATAGAAAGAAACTTCGAATGTAATGCTGCCAAAGCCATAAAAGCTAGGGAGGAGCTTGAGAGTATCCCACTAGAAAGGATAGTAACCAATAACAAATTTCCTCGATTTAACAGTCAGAGATACAGTCATGCATCGTCCAGATGGAAGTCATAGAAGTCGTACAAACAGAGCTCAACTGGGGGCCATATCTAATTCCAATAAAACTTTGCTTTGCCGGCTTGGATAGTGTGGATTAGTCTGCTAGCCATGCCATTGCATCATAAATCCCCAATCAATGAAGAAACTGCATTATATGTTCCCAACCCAATGATGAAACCCCCTGGCAGTGTGCCCACAGCCCTAAGGTGTTAGGGATTATACACAAGCACCATGTTTTGATCACCTCACAACAAAATATGTAGAAGAAAGACCCAAAATAACAAACTAATAATATATTAGCAGATTGGCACTTGTTACTTGGAAGCTTCGAAACATGATGGCAAAAAAACAATCCAAGCTCAAAATTGGCAATGATTGAGTGCTGATTTTGCTGCATCTCTAAGAAGCACGGACACTCTCCAAGATTTCATGTACCGTGCCCACATGCCAGACACGTGTGGGACACTACACTCTCAAACACTTCTAGGACACTCTCAGATGTATGCCAAGTGTAAAGGTGACACAAAGAATTGGGATTCATTGTTGACTGTTGCAGGGAAAACATACAATGAGCCATTTGTGGTTCCCATTCAAAAATGACCACCTCCAAAGTAAGACCACAGAATGAGTTTCAGTGTGAATTCCAAGTGAAAGGCCAGTTAGATGTATCTAACAGCTTTTCAGCTTAGTTTCTGATCTGACATCTTGATCTAACATTACACCATTTTTTCCGTTCTCAAACCCAATCCAGATCAGTTAATTGAATTTGAACTCCTAAGCTACAGACAGAATAAAATATTAATAAGAAGAAAATGAGTTTATTAGTGAAAATACCAGTTCTCCAAATAATCCATAAATAGATGCGGCCCGCACCCAAATGGCACAATATCATCAACAATGCCCAGAAATAGATCACTAAAATAAACAGCAGCAAGCATCGAAAAACCCTGAGATGAGTCAAGAAGAAACGGCCAATCAGCAAGGATTAATCACCCCAGGCAAACATTTCTAAGTAACAAATTGACAGGCATTTTTTCACAGCATTTAAATCTAGTTGTCCAAAAGCTGAGAAGAACATTCAATGGAAATACCCCTATAAAGTAAACACTAAATACACATCCTTTTAATTACACAAGATCTTAGAAATTAGAATACAAGAGTAAGAAGTGTTGAAGGTCTAACCTAAGAGATCCACTCCACCAATTCAATGGATTTGGACACAACATAGGAATTGAAAATTGTCATGCTGGATTAAAATTTTCCCTTGATTACAACTTACAAGCCCATTCAGCCGAGAGAATCACAACTGCTATTTGATAAATACATAAAAAACTTGCTAATGCCAAATTATGCAGTATTAGCTTTCTAGGCAAGATAAAAGCAATTACATGATGTAAAGAAACATCTTTAACTATTTGGTACCCCCTTGCTGGAAGAAGAATCAATGACATTTCAGAGTTGACAAAAATGGAAGATTATTAATCTCATATTTTGAGTTCACTGATAACTAACGAACAAAACTAGAGATCCTATCCACCGAATTAAAGATAAACTTGTAAAGACACAATCAGCAAAAGCAAGTTTTGCCTTCCTTAACTGTAACAAGTTTAAAAGAATGCCTCTTTGATATAGCTTTCCATGCAGAATATTGCAGTATCCAGAAGCACACTCAAAATCCAAAAAGTACAACGAGAACCTTAACGTATTGGGGGTTTAAGTATTTGAATGTAATATTTATTGCTCTAAGATGGTTTATTGAAACTGGAGGTGTAGTTGAACAGAGTTGGCTTGCAAGCCAGCTTGCTTTTTAACTTGCCAAGCCTGGCTCATGGCAAGCCCAAACCAAGCTGAGCCAAGTTGAGTCCGTGCTTGGCTGGTTCCGAGAGAAGCCCGAGCCTTATGAGTATGGGCTCGTAAGCTCACCATGTTTAAACAAGCCGAGCCCAACGAGTCCAGCTAACAAGACTCACAAGCATCCATGAGCTTCCATAAGAAACAAATATTATTAACCGCATGTTATCCGGTCAAAAAAAAGTTGTACTAGTGATGGTGCATTTGACAAAAATCAGCTCCAGATATTCAAGCAGTAGAAAAGCTCTTTAACTAGCAAAGTCCGAAAAAACTCATCTTGTTCACTCGTCGACTGAACTCCAGTGGATGTGCGCCAGTGTATTTTCACAACCTAAGAAGAGGATCAACCTTAGTTTTAAAAGGCGCGAGGCGCACTGAGGCGCAAAGGGTCCCGAGGCGCGAAGCGTGAGGCGCGAGGCGAAGGCGCACGCATCATGGACGCGAGGCGCACTTTTACGCTAAAATACTTCCAAATCAATCTTAATGCACAGTTTTGACAAATAAGCTAAATAATGATGTCAAAGAAGTGATTAGACAACAGTAAAAGTTTAGAAAACACCGCAAATAGTCTTAAGGACACGATGATATCATATCAGAGCACCTGGAAGCACACATATAAGTTACTACAAGTCCAAAAATATAAAAACAAGCATAACACACAAAGCCGTTCATCAATTAACAAGAAAAAGATTAAGAATTTAACATACCTAAAAAAAGATTAAAGATTTAACATAACCCAAAAAAAAGTAATTAGCAGTTTATCAATTAACATGAAAAATATAAAAATAATTGGCAATTCATCAATTAACATGAAAAAGAATTTAACATACCCCCAAAAGTAAAGTAACATAAAAGTCTAGAAACATAAAAGTCTAAACACACAAAGCAATTCAACTCTAGAAACATAAAAGTAATTAGCAATTCAACAATTAACATTGAAAAGGTTAACAATTTAACATACCCCCCCCCCCAAAAAAAAGGGCGTTGAAGGCTTAAGGTCAGGTCTGCCTCTGCCCAGTGCGCACGGAAAAAAAAAAAAAAGAAGATGCAGCCCATTCCCCACAACAGCCCCCGACAGCAATGGGGGGGAGGAGAGAGAGAGAAAGGTGGCCGAAAACACCACCATGGCCAACAGACATGGCTGAACAAGAAAAGGAAGAGGAGAAGAAGCAAGAACAGCAGCCAAACGGCAACCGAAAGGCCACAAAAAGGGCCGAAACAACAGAAGAAGAAGAGGGGAAGAAAAATTCGCAGCAGAGAAGGAAGAGAAATGGAGATTCGTACCTGGAGATTTGTGGTTGAAGCCTGAAATGGAGATTCGTAGCAGAGATAGCCATGGAAAGGCTAGGGTGTTCTCGGGTCTGGAGAAGGCAAGTTTGCTTATTTTTTTTTTAAAAAAAATCCTCTTCTTGTTCAACGGTTCCATGAAGCGCGCTTTTCGGTCGCCTCGCGCTTCGCCTTGAGGCGCGCTGAAGCCCATGCCTCACCCCGCTTTAAGCATTCGCCTCGCCTCGCACCCCCTGAGGCGACACAGCCCTCGCCTCGCGCCTCACCGCGCCTTAGGCGCGCTTTTTTAAACTAAGGGATCAACTCTTTGCACGTCATAAGCTACTACCAAGCTGCTTGAGCCACTGGTTCAGATTCCTCTTTCCTTTCAATTCCCTCGCCAACTTCCAACCTGACATAGTTATCAATCTTCAGAGTGGAACCCACTTCATTGGACATTTCATCCGGTAGCGTATTTACGTTCGACATACTTTTGCTCCATGAAAAAACTTCCTCAAAGTTATTTCTCAAATGGCCTTCTACCATTTCCTCTATGCCCCTCTTTGGTTTCCCAGAAGCTTCTGCCTGATATATGAAAATCTCGCATTCACTCTCTAACACCTAGGTGGAGACGAGTTCTTCTGAAAGAAATAAGGGTTTAGATGCTACCACATGCATAGCTAGTTCTAATCCAGCACGCTGAAGGGCAGCCATGTCAGTACATGGGTCTCCCACTTCCAGCGATAAACTTCCCACGATACGGCCCAACCCTGGCTGCGGATTTGAATGCAGGTACATAGAAATGGCACCAGGTGAACTTTTGACATGGCAAAACTCTCCTCAGTTTGGCATTCTCTCCCATAATAGCTGCTGACTCAGTGACTCCTTGGACACTCTTCTCTCCACTCAGTTTAGGATGACAAACACTGATCTTCGAGTTCTCCAAACCCGTCAGAGGAAAGGCCTCAGCAACTTGCTGAGAAAACGCTCAGCCGACAATGCCAGCTTTGCTAGAGATAAAGCCATGTATTGAAACATGTCATTCCTTGCAGCAAAGTCCATTTCGCAATTCAGGTCAATAACATGGCTTTGTTATCATTCTGAGCCGAGGCAAGCAACCCTTCACCGGCAGCTTGAGATGACATCTTCGACGCAAGATAAACCCTTCTTCTTCTCAGCTCCTTTTGAGCTGCCTAAATGCCCCGATTGCACTCCACAAGAGCAGATTTTACATCTTCGATGGGAGCACTTTTTTTCTGAGCTGCTTAAGACTCATCTGATCTGATTATAAAGCAGAATATCTTCTTGGAAACACCCCAGCAGACCCAATAGATTGAACATCATCAACAATTGAATAGGAAACAGAACCATCAACAATTGAATAAGAACCAGAACCAACTTGCTTGATTTGAATTCTTTTGAATACCATTGCAGAAAATCCATGGTGCCCAGAATGGATAATAATCCCTATTGAACACTTAGCACCCTCAGAAAAAGCCACCAAATCAACTCACTTTTTGTTGGGTTTATCCCAGACTGTCTGATCAATGGTAGATGAGAGAGAGAGAAGGACGAGGAGGAGTAACAAGGCTGAAGTGGAAGGGTAAGGCAACGTTAACGTGGAAAGAGGACGGGAGCATACAAGGTGCAGAAAACTATTCTCTAAGATGGGTGATGGCCTTATGGGCCAACTGACCAACAGATATTAGGGTGTAGATGCTTCAACACTTTGCGTCAAGATAATTACTTTGACTGAGAACAACTATTTACGGTCCCATGGTCACACCAACTTTAATCTCCAAACCTACGTTTCTTTCCTTCCTCCTACTTCATCTCTTTACAATTCAAACTTTTCATATTCTAATATCCTCATGTAAAGGCGAAGGTAAAGTAATTGCGCCACTGGTACAAGCTTACAAGCCCACCCTTATAGCCTATTGCCTATTACCCATTGGCGGATGGTTCTAGCAACTTGATACCCTATCAACAATAGGACTTGACAATTGCCTACTGGCTCTGCAGATTATATGTTCACCAATTCTGAGAGCTAAGAGCCCCAATATACATTTGGGCCTCAAGAAGTGAGATCCATACTCAAATCACAGAAGGCAAGCTATATCTAAGCCCCAAATAAGTCAAGCTCGCCAACAGCTTAGGCTTAAGTCTTCAGACGAGCCGGGGAGAGAGCCTGGGCTTGAGCCGTAAGCGAGCTCAGCTTAAGCTTGATTTTATCGAGCTCGTCAAGCCCAAGCCCAAGCCCAAATGCAAGCTCATAAGCTGACCTCCGAGCTTGGCAAGCTCCGGCATGGCTCAGCTTGAATACTCCCCTAATTGAAGCAATGTTTCAACGTTGACAAAGAACGAGAGAAGCTCAAAACATCAAGTAGCTACCTTCTCAACTTATTCGGACCTAGATAACTCACCAAAAAGGATAAATTACATGCAAGGATTGCGATAGTCCAAAATCCAACAACTTTATCACCTCATTACTTCATAAAATAATGGACTCTCAAAGTCCAAACTGGCAATATACAAGTATAAAATCAACAAGAGTCAAAGATCTAAAAACCATAAGCCTCCAAAGACAAGGAATTTATGGCTTACCCTCATACATATTAATTAAATCTGGCCAACTTCCTAAACATAACATCACTTAATAGACCTTAGATAACCATATCAACATTCTTGTACAGCCTGCATCAATTCGTGTTTAGTTCTAAAAAAGGGGGTAAAACATTCCCAAGAACCAACAAAATCAAGATTATACCATGCACATGAAAGTAGAGGGTCAAGCCGATCAACTTACATCTATAATTCTGTTTTCTTTACTCTTGATTACTTGCACAAAGTAATTTTCCTCACCATCTTCAGTTAGCTGCATGCATCCTACCACAATACTGTCTGAACGAACCCACTTAATGCTATCAACTGCAAGATAATGCCAAAGCACGCAGTCACACAACCATCTCAAATTAATGACACAATACCCTGTTTTTACTGAAAATTTGGCAAATCAAGATAACTCTCAAATTGGTGGTTTCAAAGTAAGTAGAAGGAAACCTATGAAATAAATACTAAGCGAAAAACACATTTGTTGTGTACATAATTCTAGTACCAATAAACTAAAATTATACTTTTTAAATCCTACAATTATTTCCTAGTGATAGATACTTATGGTAGACTATAGGCAAATACCTCACAAATCAGTCCACTATTCCCCCCCCCTCTCTCTCTCTCTCTTCTCTTGCCCCTCCCTCTCCCTACACCAGCCTGAGTCTAAAAAAGCCTGCCTGAGGCACCCCTAGGCTCGCCTTAGCGTGAGGCTACCCGGAAGGAATGAGGTGCAGGCTATACTTACCCCATTTTTCTTCTTTTTCTTGGCCTTATCTATACCGTTTTTTCCCTTTTCTTTCCTTGGAAGCTAAAAGGTGAGCTGTGCTTGTACGATAAGCATGTGCTATGAAGAACTACATTGATAAGATAACATATCTTAAGGTTATTCGTGGTGTATTGATGTCTAATTACTTTTTAATGCATTTATCTAACTTGTTGCTACAAAATATGCTTTGTGAAATGTAAATGACTTTTAAAAATTTTTACATAGCAGTGCACCTCACGCTTTGGGATCCTATGTGCCTCAGTGCACCTCACGCCTTTTAAAACTAAATACCTAAAAATTGTCCCTTAAAAATTATTTCAAAAAAATAAACGTAACTGTACTTTTCTCTATTCCCTCCCTCCCCCGCCCTTAATACGCGGACATGCCATATGTCAGTGACTCTTTTGCTGCTTTCGCAGTTACACACTAACCCAAGTGAAATTACCAAATACCCCTCAACTTAGCACTATAAATAAGGAGTTGTCAGCCATCATTTCAGATGCTGCATTTAGACATGAGCAATTACATCAACCTTAAAGGAAGAATTTTCCTTATTCATGATATTATTTTCTTTTTCAAAAAAAAGCACAAATTTACTCAAGTCAGGCACGACCAATTAAAACACCCCCTTCTGGAATCAAATAACAAGGCCTTCAAGTGCAAAGGCTAGGCACCCTATATAGCCCCTTTAAATGTAAAGAATACTGGAACGTTTTATTTAATAATTAGCCTAGATTTCCTTTCATGGAGGTGCTAAAACTTCAACAAATAAATTATTTTAATACCCAAAAAAAAAAAAAGAAAATCCTAAGTGAATCAAGCACCAAAAGAAGTATACATAATAACAGATTCATATAGAAATTTCTACGAATGCTCATTTTTAATATAATTTAAAATAACAAATACATTAATTTTTGACATTTGAAAATCTCTTACGCTTTAGAATCTATCTTTTTCTAATAAGGAAAATGACTTGCATTTATATAAAAGGATCAAGGATGGATGCAAAGATAGCATCCTACAAAAGACTACATAAATCCAAAATAGAAGGAATCCTCAATGTCAGCCACATCAAAAGATGAAGAGCAAAAGTCCCCATTATCCCAAAAAGAATCTTGATGAAGTTGTCTTTTAAGCTCCGAAGGGAAGTTTGGTCACCATTAAAGACTCTTCGATTTCTTTCTCTCCGCATGCTCCAAAAAATCACATGAGGAAAAAACCATGGCCTTTTTCTTTTTCACTTTCCTACCAAAGTAGTTCCCTCAATCAAAACATGCTCCATAATGGAATTAGATTCAACCCAAGCAATGCCCGAGCAACTAAAAGCAAACTTCAATAGTACCCTGACAGTGAAGCAATAAGTTATCCACTGGTTCCAAATATCCTTTGCACATAAAGCAACCATTCACCAAGATCTTTCCCCTCTTTTGTAGGTAATCACAAGTCATTTAATACTTCCCAAACAAAAAAAGAAACCTTAACAGGGGCCAAAGACTTCCAAATGAGATTGTAAGGGAACCCTCCTTCAGAAAAGATTTGTAAAGACAGATAATGTAGGAGCTTCAAATAATAAGATTTAACCATTAAATACTCTTTAAAGTGCACATCCCATTTCACCATATCATGCGAAGAGTCCCCTAGTTTGGCATCATTAAGCTGGTTGAAAAGGCTAACAAGAGTGTCATCTTTAACAAACCCATCCCAAACGAAAACAGGCAACCAAACATTCACGCCAGACGTTTGCTCCTCTCCTAATAATCAGCAACGAAGGCCTCTCTAACCACTGCTAGAACCCCCCCCCCAAAAAAGGGCAAGGAAAAGCTCTCTTAAAGGGGCGTCACCACACCATCATCAATCATGCCTTCAAAAAAAAAAAGGATGAAAGATCCATCACCTACCTCAAAGGAAAAGTATGGAAAGAATCTCTCCCATCCTCCAGAGATATACCTCTAAGGCTATGCCCATAACAATCATTAAGAGTAGAAGGAAACCAACTGAAACTAGCCTCACCATATTTGATGCCATGGTAACCACCTTTCTCTAAGATTTCCTTTCTCACTCATGAATCTACAAAGCCGCTAGCCAAGAAAAGCGTCATTAATGACTTACAAGTCCTTGACACCTAAACTTCCTTGAAAACATAGGTTACTTCACAATATTCCATCTCACAAAATCATACTTGAAATCACTCCCAAAAGAACCTCATAGGAAGTTTCTACGAATTGCTTCTTGGCATTCACTGAAGAAGGTAAGAGAAAGAGAGGGAGGAATTAAGTTGGGACACCTCATTGATAAGCGTTAATCTCCACCCTTTGATACATATTTAGATTTCCATCCTGAAAGTCCTTTCTCAAACCTCTCAATAATCAAATCTCCAAATGGCTTGGAGTTGTTTAGGTCTTCATTGGGTGGTGTAACACGATGAGAAATCAACTTCTGGCTTGGGAATGGTTTTTTGGAAGAAAGGTTAAATATAAAATTTTCCGAGCAATCTTACATGCCATCCTTGGATGTCATGGATAGAGATAAATAGGATGGCTTTGATAGGTCAAAATTTCACTTAGCGGTTGAAAGACAAGTGGCTCAAGACTTTAACCCTTTGGAAGGAAGAGGTTTTTTTGTTCTTCTTCAATTGACATTGCTAATTTTGTGAATATCCTTTTTTGGGGTTCTCATTAATTGTGGGATGCTTATATGGGAGTGTTCCCTGTGATTTGCCTCAAGATGTTGTTAGGGATGCACTTGCCCTAAGTGTAGGACTGCGGAAGTTTGCAGGCGCTTCTGAGGATAATGTTGCGGGGGGGGGTCTACAGTGCATAATTGGCCCTTGATCTCCGTTGGGCCCCCGTCAAGTTCGGAAGATTTGGTAGCCTCTCTTGTAGTTGATTTCTCTTTTCTTCAAAATTCCAATGAGACTTTTTCTGTTGAGGATGTGTGGGATGGTCATAGTGTGAATTCTGAGAAGGTCTCTAAATGGGTAGCCTCCAAACTCATAGGCATAGCATCCTGTATTGGTGTGGCCGTTTCAGGGTATGAGACTGAGGTGATTCAACTTCTGTCAAGAATTGAAAGAAACAATCGTTTGCCCAAACAAAATTTGGTTAGAACGCCTCCGGCTACTAGAAAACAAAGAGAATTGCGAAGACTTGAATTCGGAGTGAACTATGACAGAGCTAATGCCTCTACAAGTGGGATGTTAGTGCCCTATGTTTAGACTGCTTTCTTGGAATGTGAGGGGCATTAACGACCACGACAGGAAAGTTTTGCTTGAAAGTTTTTTGAGAGACTGGAGATGTGACCTTGTGTGTCTTCAAGAGACAAAAATGGAGACCGTTTCACTTTCAGATGTTTGCGCTCTATGGGATAATCACTCTATTGATTTTGCAGCCCTTAATGTAGTAGGCTTGTCAGGGGGCGTCCTTGTAATGTGGGACAAGAGTGTGTACCGCTTGGTGTCTTCTTTTTGTGGAGACTTCTCGATCACTTGCATTCTTCAAACGGTCGAGAGTGGTTTCGCTTGGGCTTTCACATGTGTGTATGGCCCTCAATCTAGGACTGAGAAATTGAGATTTTGAGAAGAGCTCCGTCTTATTAAGGACAAGTGGTCTGGGCCTTGGTGTGTAGGAGGGGATTTCAATGAGATCTTATACCCCCACGAAAGCAGCTCGGGTTTAAGTCCTTCTAATTCTATGGAGGAATTCCATAGCTTTATTAATAGCTGTGCTCTTGTTGATCTTTCTTTACAAGGGGGTGACTTTACTTGGTCTAGACGTGGCGAGGTTCCAGCCAGTTCAAGACTTGACCGTTTTCTTATCTCCTTGGAATGGAAGGATCATTTTATCGGCGCTATTCAAAAAAGGCTGCCTAGACCTCTTTCAGATCATTTCGCTATTTGCTTAGAAAATGGATCATTTCAGAGGGGGAGAATTCCTTTTAAATTTGAGAATATATGGCTTGAAGTTGAGGGTTTTGGGGATCTTATTAAAAGATGGTGGGAAGAGGCTAGTGTTGAGGGATATGCTAGTTTCGTGGTTGCGAAGAAATTGAAGGTGATCAAAGCGGAAATCAAGAAATGGAATAGAGAGGTCTTTGGGGATATTAAGATTCGGAAGTACAACTTCATGGATTCTATTAACCAACTTGATGTAAAAGAGGAAACTTCTGGGCTCTCTAATGAGGAATTGGAGCAGAGAAAAGCTGACGGAGATGAGCTAGCGAAAGTCATCCTTATGCATGAGATATCCTGGAGACAAAAGTCGAGGGCATTGTGGCTTAGAGTTGGAGATCGGAATACTAGATTTTTTCATAGAGTAGCTAATTTCCGCAGGAAATTCAACTCTATGTCTTCTGTGATTGTGGATGGAAACCGTTTTGAGGAGTGTGACGAGATGAAGTCTTCCATCCATGGGTTCTACAAATCCCTCTTTACTGAGTCTGAAGCTTGGAGGCCAAAGGTTGACAACTTGAGGATGCCCTCCTTATCAGTCTCTGATAGAGAAGGGCTTCAATTGGAGTTCTCAGAGGAGGAATTTTTTAAAGCTGTTCATGATTGCTGTGGCGATAAATCTCTAGGCCCAGATGGTATGACTGTGGCTTTCCTCCAGGCGAATTGGGACACTCTTAGGAGTAATGTTCTAAGGATGTTTTCAGAGTTCTACCACACGGGGAAATTTTTGGCAAGCCTCAATGCTACTTTTATTGGATTGATTCCTAAGAAAGCCAATGCAGAGGATATTAGAGACTACCGACCGATCAGTTTAGTCGGTTGCATTTACAAGCTTCTTTCTAAAGTTTTAGCCCAAAGATTGAGAGGTGTGATGGGGTCTCTTATCTCAGAGAATCAGAATGCCTTTGCAGGGGGCCGTCAGATTCTGGATGCCGTTCTCATTGCAAATGAGCTTATTGACTCTAGAATCAAGTCCGGGATTCCGGGAGTTGTCTGCAAGCTGGACATTGAAAAGGCCTATGACCATGTCAATTGGGAATTTTTGATGTATGTCTTGAGTAGAATGGGATTCGGGGAGAGGTGGATCACTTGGATTCGACAATGCATCTCTTCGGCTTCCTTTGCAATACTTGTCAATGATTCTCCTACAGATTTTTTCTTAGCTTCTAGAGGCCTTCGCCAAGGGGATCCAATCTCTCCCCTTTTGTTTTTGCTGGTCATGGAGGTTTTCACGAGGATGTTGCTCGCAGCCACTTCAGCAGGTCTCCTATCTGGGTTTTCAGTGGGCCGAAGGAACGCAGCTACCATTAATGTATCCCATCTTCTCTTTGCGGAGGATACAATCATTTTTTGTGACAATGATTGTGAGCAGATGGTGAACCTGCGCTGTGTTCTCATTTGATTTGAGGCAGTGTCTGGTCTACGAGTCAACTTGGTTAAAAGCTCTATTTTGCCAGTGGACCAGATGGATAATATTCAACTGCTAGCGGGTGTGTTAGGATGCATCGTGGATTCTTTTCCTACCTACTATCTTGGTCTCCCTCTTGGAGCAAAATGCAAAGATAAATCTACCTGGGAACCAGTAGTGGAAAGATTTGAGAAAAAGCTCTCTGGATGGAGAGCTAACTATCTTTCCAAGGGTGGTAGACTCACTCTCATCCGAAGTGTTCTTTCTAGCATGCCCACTTACTTCCTATCTCTTTTTTCGATACCGGCGTCAGTGGCGGTCAAGTTGAAAGCCATTCAAAGGAAATTTCTTTGGGGCTCCTTCGGTGCTGATTTCAAGTATCATTTAGTGAGATGGGATATTGTTAAGCTTCTCATGTCAGAAAGAGGGCTGGGAGTCAGAGATCTTAAGCTCTTTAATGAGGCTCTGCTTGGTAAGTGGCTATGGAGATTCATGAATGAGAAGACCAACCTTTGGAGGAGGGTGATTTGTACTAAGTATGGTGAGGAGGGGCTTGGGTGGTTTCCCTCTAGACCAAATAGTCCTTATGGAGTAAGCCTTTGGAGGTTTATTTGTAAAGGATGGGACATATTTTTTCCTCATCTTTCTTTTGAGTTGGGCGCTGGCTCTATCATTTTATTTTGACATGACCGCTGGTGTGAAGGTGCTCCTTTGAGGCACCTTTTCCCGCCTCTTTATACTCTTGCGGAGAATAAAGAAGCTACTGTGGCTGCTTATTGTGACAATGTGTCGGGGTCGTGTATTTGGTCACCTATTTTTATTCGTGATGCCTTAGTGGATGACGCCTCCCTTATAAGCTTGCTTATTAAGGTGAATGGGATTCTTATCGGACAATCCTCTCTTGATTCAGTCAAATGGGACCTCAATCCTAAAGGGAGTTTCACGGTGAAGTCTTATTATATGAGGCTTGCCTCTATGCCTTCTGCACCTTTGCATCGAATATAGGGAATGTGCTTTCCATGGAAGATCATTTGGAAATCTCTGACTCCATTTAGATTGTCTTTTTTTGTTTGGGAGGCTACCCATCACAGTATATTGACTTTCGATAATTTGCAAAAGAGGGGTAAGATCTTGATAAACTAGTGCCCGTTATGCAAGGCTGCAGCTGAGTCGGTGAACCACTTATTGCTTCATTACCCTTTTGCAAGAGCTCTTTGGGATCTAGCCTTTAGTTGCTTGGGAGTTTCTTGGGTTTTGTCCAATTCTATTTCGGAACACCTCTATGCATGGGAGGGCTTTTTTGGTAGAAAATCGAAGAAGATTGCTAGATTATTTCCTCATGCAATTTTACAGATTATTTCATCAAGGCTCCCTATTTTTGGGATAAAGGAATCTTTTGTTACTCTTCTCTTGATCTCTTAGATTTTGTGGATTCTGTGCATGTGAAATGCATATAGCCTTTTGTAGGATGCTATCTTTGCATCCAATCTTTTGTTAATGATATATATCTATTCTTTTCCTGATCAAAAAAAAAAATAATTGTGGGATGCTTTTTCAGCATTCTCTCTTGTACCTATCTTCTTTCTTTTACGAAGATATTATCTTTCCCTTACAAACAAAATAAATTATATACGAAAAGAATTGTCTCAAACCCTTGCACCACAAGGATATAGCTCTAGTTCAGTAGAATAAAACTAAACTGAGTGGTGACATTAGTTTTCTAATACATAACAATTATTTTAGGTTAAGACTTTGTACGTTGCTCAATATCTTTTTCATTTCCTTGTGCCTATAGGCCTCTTATATATATAAGACATTTAAGAGATGAGAAAAGGTAGAATCGAATAATGTCTTCGAGAATTGCAATCGAGTCGGAATCCAATGTTTCAATAATTGTGTGAGATTTCCGTTCTATATGAATCCCCTTCTTATAGGAATTGCTCAAAGAGTGTCCTACATAAAGCTATCAGTGCATTTTTTGTACTATGAAGGAGATTAAAAAGGAAATGAAAGAACACACAAGTTTGATGAATTGCTATCTTCCTTGGGATTTGAGGATTTCATAAAAGCATTAAACAATATACTCAACCTTTGAATAGTTCACTGGGGCTTATGGGTATTAAAAATAAGCAAGGACAAAGATGCCAACGCAAACATCCAAATGTCCAATCATTTATTCTAGATGAATCATATCAAACACCAACTTGTACATGGTATCATTATTTGTTAACTAGCAAGCCAGAAATCTGGAAAAGACATTACCTTTTATAGTACAGCTGGTAGTCTTATCACCCATGCAAGAGTTAAGCGAAAGTTGAATGTGCAATATTTCACTGAATTTTGAAGAATAAATGCTAAGAGTACTCTTTCTTGCAACAGCCACAAGGTTTCCATCAAAACTCGTTCCAACTACATGAGTGATAAATTATAAATCAAAATCAAGAAAAGATAGGTGCTCTAAAAATATTCAACCAGAATGAGGTGAACATAACTAGTTACTTTAACTAGCTGATCATGGTGTGTCAGCACATAAAAAACCCAAGCGAGACAAGAACTCTGATTACATTTATCATTTGTTAAAATAGACATAGAAAACCAGAAACAATTCAAGGATAAAGCTACCACACACCGCCTCCAAACAAAAACGAAGGTTTTTGGTTGCGAATAATCTAAACCTTGGGGGGTTTGGACATCAATAATCCAACCTTCAGAAATAGCACTACCAATCCCACCTTTGCACCTATTTATTTTCAATAGACTATACTCACATTTGTTGCCCCGATTTCATCCCATACTATTATGAACGAATAGGCCCAGGGGTAGGACCAGTGAGCGCTATTTCTAACAATTGGAAAATTTGGATTATTCGCATCCATTCTCCCCAGAAAGAAAAAAGACACGCCTCTTAATAGGGGAATAACATTGGACTTGGACAAATGAAACCAAATAGGGGAACACTGTTAGATTAGGCAGCTCAGTGCCAGTAGAATCTTCACATTTGACAATACTTCTAATAACCCCAAGTTTTCCAATCAATGCAAAAAGTCCTCCAGCTTTGCCAAATGTAAAACCTTCTTTCTTCCTTTCCCCACAATTGCATGCTTTCGCTTTCAATATTCTATGTCACCATGATATGTAGCTAACATAGGAGGTGAATGGCGCCCCCCCCCCCTCCTGCTTGGGAAAAAAATGCAGAAAGACGCTAGCTACCACTCCCAACCCCCCCCCCCAAAAAAAAACGCACGCACACAAACACACAAAAAAGAGAGAAAATCATCTAAATCCAAATGGAGCAATTTATTTCTCTCCCCACATAAGAATTCCAAAGCACCGAGCATGCAATGGGATACTCACCAGCATCAACTTCCTTCATCACATCTTCTAGAGAATTATGCGGAGATCCAAAAAGCAACTTCCCATTACCTGCGAGGACAACCAAGGACACCTCTACATCTTTGGTCCAATGCAGGTCCTTCACATGGTCTGACTCTACTGGACAAGAGAAAAATGGTTTTCCATCCTACAAGACACAGTATAATAAGTCGTGACACAATAATATCAATAAAAAACAATAATGTCTATACACATAATGGGAACCCCCTACCGAGCCAATGAACAACAGTGCATTAAAAGAGAACTAGTTTCTGAGGATCCGCTTGAAAGTTGAAAAATCACTGATCTATGAAGTGTTAGTTGCTTGTTAATTTTATCCACAGTTTCATTTTAAATCAAACTATAGTGATCTCCTAATATGCTAGCCATTTTGAACCACTTGCAATCTCTGTCTCCTTACAAGGATCTAGTTCTCTCAAGTCTCAAACTTAGTTACATCCATGCAAGCAACATAATAACACCAGTATGATTTCCACCACAATAGGGTCCAAAGGAGGTCAAGATATACAAGGCATTACCCTGACATAAGTTGTCACTTTTTATATGTCTATGACTTTCTCTGCTATTACTACTTTGAATGGGTTTTTTTGTCTTTGTATAAAAAGGTTCCTCCCCCCCCCCCGGTCTACCTCTCAGCAACTATTCTATTCTTAGGGGTTGGCTGCAAATGTGGATGACACCTGATCTTTCTCTATCTGATTATCAGAATTGGAAAAATAAGTGGAGTTGAGTTTTCCATGCTTTAGAAAACAAGAATCAAGGACATTCTCATGAAACTATTACAAAAAAGTAAAAAACAAAAGCCCATAAAACTAGGCTGGGCTGAGAAGGGCTACAAGGTTACTTAGCTTGAATTTGGGTTAAAATCAAGCACACAAAGTAGCAAATCAAGTCAAGCTCAATCTAGAATTGCAGGCTCAATGAGCTCCTCATAGGTACATTTGTACAAATGCCCCTGTGCACTTTCACCAGTTCATGACCAATCAAAAAGCAAGTTCCAGTATCAGAATTAGAACATGAGCTCAAGTTGACTAGTCTGATATTCTATGTAACTTGCACTCATGCACAAGTGTCCGATACCCATAGAAGTCCAAGTGTTAAAAGGCTTGGAGCAAACTTTCAATAAATTGCGGGTTTCTGAATGATCAAAGCCGCGAATTAATTCATTATTTTGGAAGTGCAAACAATGAACACTTCACAGTTCCTAAAATCCAACCAAAGCTAAATATTAAGTTGAAGCTGACCTTCTGAAGGAGTGAATTTACTTTAAAACAATGAATTTCTCCACCAACAACAGCAGCAAGGTTCGATGAATCACTGGACAGAGCCAATATGTTAACCCTACCAATCGGAACATCAATAACACTTAACTCTTGAACAGAACGACCACTCCCTTTATCCTTAATCTCCTTGGCAGAGGCTATCACTTCCTTGGTCTTCGCGACGCAAAACCCTAGTTCCATTAGCAAACAAAAACTGTAAAAATTGCAACGCATTTGACAATAGACTACGCTACGCTAGGGCGATGATGATTAACTCACCAGTCGAGTGCGCAGCGAAAATGAGACCGAAACGTTCAGAGATAGCCAAGGGTTTTGCAGGAGGGTTCTGGACGTCAAAAATGGCGCCGTCGGACATAATAGGGATGGCATCACCAAGCTTATCGAAGAAATAGTCGTTAGTCTCAATGCGCTCTCCTTCTATTTCCTCTACCACTTGAACCGTCTTCGAATTAGCTTGTGCCGCCATTAAAGCAAATTTAGGGCGAGCTTTCTGAACGGAACAGACGGTGGTGGTGGTGGTGGTGGTGGTGGTGGTGGTGGTGGTGGCGGCGGTGGCGGCTCGCCGTTGGGGTGTTCTACGGCTCTTCCCGCTCTGCTTCTGCTGTATGGCGTTTTTGCATTGTTTCTCGATCTCTCTGTGCCTGAGCGTAGATAATACGCCCCCCGGGGTTTAACCTGGGTTTTATCCTCTTTTTTTTTTTTTTTTTAACTAATTACTCCATTTCGGACTATAAATTCAGTGATTCTAATATATCATGTCACACGAGTGTATAAACTTAGGGATCCGATCTTGCAATACAACTGCTACTACACGGATCTTCTCTTGTAATTTATAAAGTAAAGAAAAAGAGGTCTAAATACAAAGTTGGGTATTCAATGAGGTCTTAACTTAGTGATTAAGATTAAGGGTCTAGGAATATTATGGTCCTATTTGGCAAATAGCTATTAGCTGTTTGTATTAGCTGTTAACTGTTAGATGTTTGAGTTAGCTGTTTATATTAGCTGTTTGAATTAGCTGTTTGTTGAAAAACTGTTTGATAAAATTAGCTGTTTCTGATAAAGTTGTGAGACAAAAAGCTAATTCTTCAAAAAATTCTTCCAAAAAGCTCATGGAATTAGCTTTTCCAAATTAGCTTTTTGGACCCAAAAAGCTCTTCTAAAAAGCTATTTCACCAAACACCTAAATTAGCTTATTTACTTGGTCAAACATTTAATTTTGATCAAAAAAGCTCTTTTTGGCAAAAAAACTCTACAAAAAACTGTTTGTGAAACACCCCATATGTCTCACATATGATTCCCTCCTTTCTCATTGTACTATGATTGTATTGCACTGCCCTTTGTGGCTCCTTTGGATTAAAAACAGGGTGCGAGTTCGAACATCAAAGTACGATTCATGAGTTCCTCAATTTTTTAACCCTTTCTTCCCATTGTTGTCTAAGCTTCTTTTCCCCCTCTCCTCTTTTGGATAGTAAGATCAAGCTAACTGATATAGAGATTACAAAATACCATATATTGGATCGCATGCAGCGATCTAATGTTTGCTTTGTTGAAAAATATAATCTAAGAAATATTCTTTAAATCATCTATAAATAACTATACATATGTCAAAGCTTATTAGATCTTAATTAATCAATACGTATAATCATTTTCCTCCAAAGTATTCAACACTCTAAAATTCAGTTACAAACTTGCTAACCTAAACCACATTACGACATCCAGGGTGTAAGATGTGTACATGAAAGTCTCCCATATCCAATTAGAGCAAAAACAATTCCTCTCATTTGAGGTACACATTCTATCGTTTACACGTCAAAAATTATTGGTCTCCCAACTACATGATCCACACCTAATGTCTTACGAATCGTTATCTAACCAAATTTACAAAGCAAAATATCTTAAGCCGCGAATTTTCATCACGTTTCATGGCCTGCAATTAAGCAATATAACCAATCTCTCTGGCAATACAGGTAATGTGTTATAGAGTATTCGATATGTTTTGTACGTATTATTGGATATTGATCAGGAAGCCAAAGGTGCATTCAATAAAACATGTAAAATATCATATGATAAATAGGCAGAATAAATACATACATATCATTATGAATATGTCCTATCAAATGTTGATAATCTGAACAAGTAGTTAACTTGTCCAGGAGCACCATAGCTAAGGAAAAAACTGCATCAAGTCAATCATTAATCACCGCCTCAGGTGTTGATACTCTTAACAGGGATATGAATATAATGGCCGTGCTTGCTTGCTCCTTCAGATTCTGCTGGCCCGCTCCCCTAGACGTAAACTCTGTCTCCACAGAAAAACAATCTAGGCTACCATAAGAATGCTGGCAAATGACAGTGGGGATAAGAGTCATGAGCAAGATGCAGATCAACTGATATATTTTTCAATACAATGCAATCACGTAAATGTATGTCTTTTAGAGTAATGATCACCATACCAAGTGCATATCAAAGCAGCAGAAAGCTCATATGGCATTGCCAATTTATCAGAGCGGGATGATGATGATCATCAACTATTCACATAAATGACAATTAGTGATCAAGTCAACATTTTTGAGTTCACCACTGTCACATGGTTAACTCCAGAGTATCTGTAGCATGACAAAGTTCTTGCAGTTATTTGATCCATAGGATAAGCCCACCCAGAGAATACATTTGCTGACTCCTGGATCTTGGCCATGAATGAACAGTACAACTCTTTCAGTGAAGCCTGTAGCGCTGAACTGACGACATCTGTAATATGGCAGCTAAGTGAAATAGCATAGGACAAACAAATGCTAAAATCCACTGATTTTTGTCCCAGAAGAGACTTTCTATGGCAGGGGGACAGTGAAGACACAGGCACCAAAGTCATAAAGGAAAGAAAGCTGGTTGCCAACTAAATGTGTGTAAACAAAGAGCATAATCCTCTAGGCACGGCGCAAAAGGAAGGATGATAAGGTCCTGAGGGAAAAGCCGTGATCAAAGTCTACAGCTTGCCAATTGCTACTACGCAGGAGTTCCACAACTTGAAGCCAAAGCATAGAGCTCAAAGGTATCCTGAACCAAAGCCATAGACAACCACAGCCCTGATTGACCTCCTAACAATCAGCAAGATAAGAAGTATATGAGATGAGATTTGAATGCTTAAAACGGCTAAGTTAGACTGGAAATTACACTACTTACAAAGTAACAACCCAGCCAAGTTTGTCATGTAGGTATCATAAAAAAGGGCAAGGGAACAAGGAGATTAAACAACAATAGTCTCCATCAACCTATAAACCTTTGCTAAGAAGGTAAGGACTCAGCTATTAGAGATAAAATCTTTTAGGTTGGTAACAAGGGATGACTTTAGAGTTCAACTCTATATCTATCAATCTCCAATCCTTCCAAAGGGACAATAACGTCTGGCATATGGATGATTGCAGCGAATGTAAGAATAGTAGGAAGATCTTCTTCCTCTTACACAGCAAGCTTCCTAGGGCAGCTAGCTACAATAGCCTAGAATAGGCACCTTCTAGCCTCACTAGTCTAGAGGGCGGGGTCATCCCAAAGTGGCATTACAAACACAAAGCTATGCATCTAAGACATCAAAACATGAAAACTATCAAGAAAAAACTCAGTCTAGCATGCTAAAGTTTTAAATATCCAGCATTTCAGTTATCTTTGCACTTTGCACGACTTGTTCTCAATTAATATCCACTTAGCTTAGAATCTATGCAGTTAGGCATTATATAAACCCATTGATATTTCATCCTTAAAAAAATGTACACTGTCAAAGTGAAGCGAGAACCTTAGATTCATTCAAGGGCTCACATTTCCCTCTTCTTAGCTTCTCTCTCTTTTTCCTCCCGTCTCCCCTCTGCCTAAATAATTAATAAGCACTCCTGTAGATTTAATTCAAATTTTCCAACTGGTAGCTTCAGATTTCTATTATTGCAGAGGCTTGTGCGGTTAAGTACCATGGAATTTCCAATTATCTCAGTCATTTTCTTCTGTATTTTCCATATTCAACATTAAATTATTCAGAATATTTAAAAAATTTGCAAATATCAACTATACCAATATAATAAATTTAAAGACAATTAAGGAAAAAATGAGTTGTGCAGCTATTACCAGAAAAAGGATTACAGAATTTCTACGTTAATATTTTTACAGCAAGTTTAAAGTGAAAAACACGCACATCAGATTTCAAGGAATTAGCAATAAAATTCTTCTACCACTTTATGCAGATAGTAGTGCACCCCCGGGGGGGGGGGGGGGGGAGACGAAATGAGACAGAGGAGCTCCACCTTCCTATCACATAAACCTCTTTAGATCTCTAGATAATTGTTCAAAAGTAACTTCTCATTTGCTGCGTCCTCTGCAAAACTTAGTTTATGATAATAAATCCACAAAAAAAAAGGGAAAAAGACTTATAAGTTCTCTCACAAATGACAACCAAACATCACCTGAATTTCTGCAAACATGAGAGACAACTCCATGATTTAGGGACTTGGAAACCTTAATAAGGACCCAGCCAAGTAGCTCTTTCCTTTCATTACCCAAAGAAAGACCCAGGAGGATGACCACGACAGAGGAAGGCGTAAAAAGGGCATCTGGAGGAGAAGCAAGCAGTACAAGCACAAGAGGACGGAAACAATGAGAGGTGCAGGAGAAGTAGAGAAGGGTAGAGTAGAACATATGGTGCATTACTGACCAGCTTTGTGAGTTCATACATTTTTTTGGGTTTTTTTTTTGGGGGGGGGGGAAGCGAGAGACAAATATGACTCATTGACCGGAGAATACATAAAGAGATTGCTAAAGTTGGGCCACATATAGAAAGGGATACAAGAAGAAACCAAGAATAATTACCCTTTAAAAACCCAGAATATACATAAAGAAGTAAAATGCCGTTATAGTTCATTGGACAAGTAACAAATAGGCATTGTGTATCTGTGCTCAGACAAGAAAGCAAAAAACTTTTAACATCCTGCTGAGGGGAGTGTTTGATACCCAGTCAAAGTCATGTGAGATTAGAGGAGTTACACCCTCCAACAGCAGAAACCAATAAGCAATGAGGAAATAGTGATATTTAACTGTACAAGTAAGTAATGTGAGCGAATTCTTTGTTCTTTGGTTGCAAAAATTTGTCTGAGCGCTTTCTAGGATCCTTTTTCTTTCTTTTGTTGTGTTCGTTTGGTTTGTGTGTGACTGTGTGCATATATATGCGCGTGCACAACTGAAGAGGACTAGCTATCTGCACATGAAGAGGCTTAAGACCCTTCTTGGATTCCTAAAAGCGGCAAGGCTATAATTATTGAAGTGAAGTAACTTGTTATTCTCTTTTGTTGTTTTTGGTAATGTTTTTGGTGTTGTTCTGATAGAAGCGTGTTAATCTCCGGTGATTAGATATAGAAACAATTAAGCTTTTAAATCAACTTAATTAACATAAATTCAAAATAGATAAACATATCCCAATTTCCGTCTGCTCAATGAGACAAATAACCTCCAATGCACTCAATAAGAATGGTAAGTACAATAGTCACACATGTAACACAAAGCAAATGTCCAATCCGCAAACCATGTCAACAGACACTCAAATTGCTCAAAGTGAGAAAGCCAAGAACTCCGCTAGGGTGTTTCCCAGAATGTGTTCTTAAACTTCAAATGGATCTAAATCTATCAACAATTCAATGAACAGGCTGCCTTATGAACAGTTAATAGTTGAGAAACAGATAAAAATGAAATGCGAGCAATCTACAAAAGCATGATTTTGAATAAAATAGAATCTTACAATCAAACTCTTGGAACAAGTGAATGGCCCCTAAGGTAGATGACTAGATGTAGTCAACTTTCTGTTCCCCTATAATTAGGACAGGATTCAACCGACAGGATTCAACCGATAACCCATATACGGATGTTTCATTGTCTGCTGTACTCTTCCTTGACTAGGAAACTTCACCACCACGAACATGATACAAGCCCCTGGCCTTTTCAATATATCTTTCACTTCTAGTCCTCAAACTTGAGACACGGCTAACTGGCTTCAATTGGGACTCAGCCACTTGCTCTCCCCCATAATTAGACTCTATATCAGGCTCTGCCATTAACTCCATCAAGTTGTCCCTAAATCCCAAGTCTGAGTAGACCCTCTTTGAGATCTTCACCTGCTTATCAAGCCGACTAGCCACATCACCCAAAGTCCCGCACTCCAACCCTCGTAGCCTTGAACCTGGATGGTCATTCACCAGCCCAATAGGCTGCCCGACATTCTCCACCATCAAGCATGGATTGGCAAATCCATTCCATGAATGTAAGGGCACCAATTTCGTCAACCCATCCAAAGCTGTGACAATCTCCTTCATTGACGGCCTTCTCTCTCTGTTAGACCTCACACACTTAGCAGCTATGACAGCCAGCTGCTTTCTAACCATGGAATCCTTAGGAGGAGGGATCCTAGGATCATAAATAGCCAAAAGCCTCCCTTTCCTTACCAAGGGTATAGCCCAATCCACAATAGAAGGTGGTGAATGCCCAACATCAATAGCCTTTCTCCCACTTATAATCTCCAACAACAAAATTCCAAAACTAAACACATCAGTTTTTGTACTCAAGTTATCTGGGGTCACATAGCCTGGATCCAAATACCCAATAGTACCAGCAGGGGGCGTCGAGCGAAGCCGAAAATCATCCATGTGGCATCTCAGGGCAAGCCCAAAATCCCCCAATCGAGCATTGAAATTTCTATCAATCAACACATTAGCAGACTTGATATCTCTATGAATCACAGGAGGGTATTGAGAATGAAGGGTTTCAATGGCTTTAGCAGTTTGAAGAGCTAATCTAATCCTACGACCCCAACTGGGGGGCTTGGGATTTTTATGCAGAACATCATATAAAGTACCATTAGACATAAACTCAACAACAAGCAATCTATCCTTTGAACTCTCTTTCGTATACCCCACCAAATTGACTAACCTGGGACTATACAGATTTGACAAAATGTGGATTTCATTGTCAAATTCATCAGAGGCAGCAGGTTGTTGCTTGCGAGAAGGCTTCTTCACTGCTACAAGACGCCCAGAACCAAGAACTGCTTTGTAAACAAGCCCATGGCTTCCCCTACCCAGAAGCTTTTTCTCGGAGAAATTATTGGTGGCTGCCTCAAGGTCGCTGTACTCAAATTGCTGGATCTTAAGGGGTTTTTCATGGGGAATTTTTGCTGGATCTTGTTGTTTCGATATGCTGGGAGATGGGTCGAGGGAACTTGATACATCCACTGATGATTGAGCTTTGCAGGAAAGGTAACCCATCAAGATGTAGTCTGAAAGGGTTCCTAATGCATTGAGATCAAATGGGCTGTGAAATGTGGAATTTTGAGCAGAATGCCATTAGCAGTGTACACAAAATTCAGGCACAGGCGGGCTCCTATAATCATGAATGAGTTGGACGTTTTCTTTTCTTCATACTGCGTTTTCCCTTTTTTTTTTTTTTAGGGGGGTGTCATGTCAATGGTCCAAAGGTTGAATTAGATAATTATTGAAAGCAACCATGATGACAAATACAACCAACTTATTTATCCTTCAATTTCAGCCGCCTAACAAAATAGGAAAAAATTGTTGTCACTGTACAACTTTGGATTTTAAATACAATGGCTTATAACTTATAAGTCTTTTTTCTATAAAAATATATATAATAAATCTAAGATGAACAACTAAATATAAGACTATGTGAAAAAAAAAAATTGTTAAAAGTTAGCATTTCATTAAAAACACACAAAATGATTGAATTAGCTACCAAATTTCAGTCAATTACGCGCATGACATTCAAGATCAGAACATGTTTCTTTTTATTTGGATATTAGGCAAAACTTCATCTTACCCCTTGCCATTCACTCAACCCATAGATCTTTGACTTCTTAGTGGACTTTATACAAGAGTCTAACAATATTGGGATTATCTCAAGCACAAAAAGGACCTTACTTCTGTTAGTTGTGTGACAACATTGTGTGATCAAACACAACATCTATGATTTTCTTATGTGGTGGGGAAGCTTTAATGCTATATGGAACTTGCATGATCTGGTACAAATGAAAATAATTCATTTCTTGCAAGTCTAGATCGCCTAAATATGCATCTTGAGTGTTAGCCACCTGAATTGGTAAAGTTATTAAAGACTTTGGTTCAAATCCCATCTACGTTAGCCTTGCAGCCGTGCAACCCTCCCCTCCCCCCCTCCAAAAAAAACATATACACAAAATGACAAAGGAACATCATCAATTTTTGTTCATTGCACAATAACTCTTATTATCAAACATCCTTCTAATTGACCTATGCTGATATACATAATACATTGTAGAACTAAGAGTTTCCTTACTAGATGATGTAATATTTTTTCTTTATCTTAGCAAATAGAAAAATCAAAAAAGTGGTAGGAGAGAGAACACAGAAAAGGCTTGGAGATGAGAGCATAAAATCAAGTCATGTTGTATGTTTACAAGCCACATTCTTACAATCAACAATGAAGGCGGCTCACTGCATAAGTGTACGTTACTCAAATTTTAAAACAAAAATTACGGAAGTATACTCTTTACTGGAAAGGAGGTGGGGGAGATGAATATTAGGGGGTGTCAAAATTATTTGAAATCAAAAAACCAAACCTAAAACTGAATTTTTGAGTGCCTAAACTAGAATATTCAAAATTTTTGATTCAGGTATCTGAACCAAAAATTTTTCGACTTATCGGTTCATATGTTTTGGGATTTCTTGCACTTGATAACCAATAAGATTTTTTTTAAATTTTTTACTTAGTCTTCTCATAGCAATAGAGGGGCCCAGTGAGGAGGCTAATCATTTGTATCTTTTTAGCATTTGAAACCATCGTCTTTTTTTTGGGTCTTAGAGAGCATAATAGGGGCAAACAGATGATTTTATATATGTATGTATATATATACACATACACACACATACACACACACATATATATATAAGCGATCATAACAATTTTTGCAGTAAGATGTAGAGTAATTGACTTTCATTTTTAAGTTGTTGAATTTTTAGCCCTTGCCTCTATGAGAATATAGATATGATTTTGTGAATTTTAAGTTTTTAATGACATGAAAAAAAGTTTAAAATGGAATTGGGTAATCGAATACCCGAAAAATCAAACCGAAATTTTTTGGTACATGAATTTTAGATATCCGAAATTTTCTATTTAGTTTCGATTCATGTTTTTATGGACCCAAAATTTCGGATACCCGAATTGAATTTATTTTGGTTCGCGTATCCGAATCATAAACACCCCTAAATGATAGACAACTTGTCCCTTACACTATGGGGCAATAACCTATTTCACATTTTGTATATAAAGATGGAAATAACATTATGGCTCATTAGAAATTGTTTATATTGTTTTATCTGACCATTTAAAAGTTATTAAATAATGGGAAATGGATATAATAATATGTGCATTTTAAAATCAATGTATATATATTGAATATGAATGACAAAAGTATTTATTAGCCACATGTTAAATATCCTTTGAAGATTGCCATTGTTTATTATTGGGAAAATTACAAGAGGGCCATTCATTAAATAATCCTCAACCAACTCATTTTTTTAATAACAAGAAGGTGTTGCTTTTGGAGGGAAAAGGAAGGAAGGAAAAATTAGAGTTCAGTTGAATAGACCAAATTGCCCTCAATGAAGGTGGAGAAGTTGTCTGTCCTTAAGTTACAGAAAAAACATACAGCGAAAGATGGGTTTTTCTATTTTGGCTCTCTTTCTCTCTCTTCAATTCAAAAGATTTGTGTTCTCTTTCCTTCCATAGCTCTTTCATCTCCTCCATATCTCTCTTCCTTTGTTCTCTGTACTCACTTTTACATGAGATTTCAGCTGAGATAAGAATTTCAAATCTCCCGTATTGTTGGTGTTTCAATTTATAAAAGGGTTCCACTGAGGTCCAATTATTGGTTCGTGGGTGAGAAGAGTAGAGTGAGGCTAGGTGTGTAGGTGTTCAACAAAGAAGGAAGATGGGGGAGACAAAGATGAATTTATACTATTTGCTGAAGAAATAAAAAGATTCCATATGGGTAAACGACTATAATTAGTCGAGTATACAATAGTTATGTCACAATATGTCACATACATCAGTAATTAGCCATTAGATTGGGCTTTTTTTCATCATTTTTGTTGTTATAAATCGCAATTGTTTGGGTATATATATGTGTATGTCATGATTTTGTTAATTGCTTCCCAATGTGGTAGAGTTGTTATTTTATAATCTAAATAGTGAGGAAATAATCATGGGTAGTGAACCATAATAGTATAAGCGAAGTCAGACACATGAGTGAACAAAAAAATAAAATGCAATGGCATGGTAAGGTATATAGTTTTGTATGACAATGGTATTGTGAATAAATAAGTTAAGGGGCAGACAATAATGTCCTCGAGTGAACAATGTATAATGTGATAAAATATGGTGATCATGTAATCAATGGGTGATTATGTTGGTGGAAGACTAACATTGAAAAACTTATAAACCAAAGGCATGTGCATTATTTTCCATGGTAGACATGGCTTAGAGAATAGGTAAATCGAGGGTTGTAGTGGTGGAGACTATGTAAGCCACTTGTATGAGTGAATGATTTATTATTGTTAGAGCTAACAAAATGATTTTATTGTATGATATATGGGGCAAATGCAAAGGTATCTAAGAGGTTAACGGGAGTGAGTCCTCCAAAAAGGAATTCAAGGTAGTAATTGTTGTGAGGAACACGTAAAATAATGTATATAATGCTGGTATAGAAGATGGTGGCAGCGGGAGGAAAATAATTGTGTATGTGTTAGGAAGGGAGTGGTGGAGGAAGGTGCAGATGGGAAAGTAACCTATGAGGGTCAACAAAATGTATGCTGGTAACGGAGAAAATAGGGTGGAGGAGGGGCAAAACATGGTGAAGGATGCTATATGTAGCGGTTTATTGAAGAAAAAAGTATGTTACAGTTTGAAGTACAATAGAAAAATGTTAATCCTAGTGGAGGGGGATATGGATATGAGGATGATATTCAAGGGAAATGATAAACAATGCTATTTATATGTGGATGACAATGATGGTCCGAGGAGACGAGTACGGAAGGGTGTTGGAACTTGCAATGAAGGAACACACACTTGTGATAATGGTGGGTATATGGTATGAGCGGGCTAGGTGAGAATGTAGCAGCGCAAGAGGGTCGTAAAGAAGGTGGCAAATAAGGAGCACTAAAAAGGTAGTTCTTATTATAGGATGTATATCACGAAAGCTTGTATGTGCTCTAAACGAAGCAAATCGCATAAACGAGGATCTGTATAATCCCCAATCTAATTTTGATGCAAACTATGTTGTGTGTTGAAGATTTGTTGGATGGTTCATAAAGGTCAGGCATAAGCAGCACATGATTACAGGGGGCAACTGATGGTTTGATTAAATTTTTATTTACTATACATACTTATAATCCTAATATGCTAGGGATGCACTAATTGTGTGTTATTGTGGCCACTATTGTTTGAATTCATGATAGTGACAAAAAAGTTAATATGGAACCTCAATGTCTAGGTGATGTTCAACTCATTTAAAATGAGGTCACATTTTGTCAGTGCACTGTTTGCATCCACCATCGTTGTTTACC
The DNA here is from genome assembly GCA_029747015.1 of Carnegiea gigantea. NCBI lineage: Eukaryota > Viridiplantae > Streptophyta > Magnoliopsida > Caryophyllales > Cactaceae > Carnegiea > Carnegiea gigantea. The sequence goes on along the minus strand of JAKOGI010000196.1, from coordinate 37,873 downwards.
CAACTACATTGTCATGTTTACCACGGTGAGGAATAACAAATAATGTGGTATATGTAGTGTATGTCTTAATCAATGTTTTATGATAGGAAAATATGCTATGGATTAAAAAGGGTAGTTTTCATTTTTTTATTTGGCGACTTACTTGCATGCAGATGTAATAGCTTGATTAAGCAAATTGTTGTCTGCTCTAATATGTCAACTATTGTTAAGTTATAACATTATCTGATGTCATTCTTGCCGTGAAATTAAAGTGGGTTTACACGTGTAGGACAAATATGCAGTAAATTATATGTTACCACATTTTATATTTCCATATAGTTGTTTACCATCATGATATGTAATGGAAAGTGAGGGAAACCTCGTATTTCCCATTAATGTGGATAGAAACTTGTTTTTGTGGGAATGAGTCCCATGAGAAGATGTATTTGGTTATGAAATTTAAGAATGCGACATTAAGAATAAAGTTGATACCTATTCAAGTATTGAACACCAACTTTGTACAATATAATTGAAACGTGCACTTGCATTTGCTAACGACAACATTTAATAAAGATAACCATTCAATACCAACTTCACTATTGAAGCCACAGAGTACGTCACTTAGAATTTAACTTTAGATAAGAAAAATAGTTCACAATAGGGTGAACGCGACGTCCCTTTCACTACATTAGACAAGCACTTGAGTTCATGAATTTTCTTGTTTTATTACTATCCAATTTGAGGTATAACGAATGTTGTGTCGGTTACATAGCAGGCTCCTCCATCAATGTATGCGTACCAATTGTCGCAAATATTGTGTGTACCTTTGTTTATGTGATGATGCATTAAAAGGATCTAATAACAAGTCAACTATAGATAATATATAACATTATTTGATATCACTTGCGACATCTCAAGTAAACACTAAAAAATGTAGTGCAAGAAAATGGAAAAAATGTTACGCTTACCAGATTTCTATAGTGGTTTACCATGGTGGTACATCAACGAAGACCCGGTAAACACCATATACCCCATTACCCCCGAGAGGAAGTTCTTTATGTTAGGGAAGAGCTATGGGCAATGGCAAATGTAGTCATGGATGGTAAGATTACCACAGGATGAATAAGTACAATATCCATTTACCGATACGCTAATGATTTGTATCCTTTAGTGTTAGCCGTGCTTCATTAAAACGAGTTATAATTGTGCTTACCTTTGAAGTAATGTTTATTTAGAACATAATGCGTTTTTTTCCAGGAGCTGGAAAATAGGTATGGTTGGTTCAGACTCGGGTTCGTGTTCATGTCCAACATCAAGACATTCAACATAGCTTGTCATTAACATAACTCGTTCATTACACCGATTGGAATGAGCATGGCTTATACCCATGTGATATTGAAAGTAATTGACCTTATTCACCTGCTTAATCAATTTCAGATAAAGAGCTTAAGTTTAGGTGCATGCATAATTACCAAATATTTGATTAACATTTTCAACCAAATGTAATTATATAGTATTTCAAATTAAGTTTACTTACCACCTTCAGCAATTACTATATCATGGTCCCCCAATTCTGTCTAAAACACATTGTCACATGTTACGTCACTTTTTGTGCTCTTCATTATCAAATACTATGGTCATCGGGTAAATGTTAAATGGGTTTAGGGTTGACCTCTTGACCTCATGACGCTGAACTTGTAAAGTGGTTTTGTTTTCCCTATGTTAAAATTCTTGACAAGAACATTTCCCATTGATTTAAACGAATTAAAAGAGTGAAAGCATATATTTTATGAGGTTTAAATTATGTAGCCAAACCCACTTAAGTTCTTGTCAGCAAGGTGGGTAATGGTGTCGAGTAGTCTTTGTCCAGCTCAACACTATTGGTAATGTTAAATGAACATGAATGTTTAGCTTTACGTTTACCACATTTAATGTTGTAGCACACCCAAGTTGTATGAAGTACCAATCGATGTACAGCTAATACTTTCGATGAGTCCCATTCTTATAAGAGACAAACTCCACCTACAAAGTCAGAAGACTCCGTAAAACCATGGTTCGTTTCCATCTCCACAAGATTTTTCAGGCATTTTCATCTCCGACTTGGATGTCGGTGACAACCATAATAGGAGCTCATGCTACAAACAGAGGCAACCATTCAATACCCACTTCACTATTGAAGGCACGAAATGCGTCACTTAGAATTAACTTTAGATAGAGAAAAACAGTTCACAATAGGGTGAACTGAACATCCCTTTCACTACATTAGACAAGCACTTGAGGTTACAAATTTTCTTGTTTATTATTATCCAATTTGAGGTATAACAAATGTTGTACCGGTTACATGGCAGGCTCTTCTATCAATGTACACGTACCCATTGTGCTAATATTGTGTGTACCTTTGTGTATATGATGATGCATTAAAAGGATCTAATAATAAGTCAATTATAGATAATATATAACATTATGTGATATAACTCATGACATTTCAAGTAAAAGCTAAAAATGTGGTGCAAGAAAATGGATAAAATGTTACGCTTACCCGATTTCCTATAGTAGTTTACCATGGTGGTACATCAACGAAAACCTGGCAAACATCATATGTCCCATAAACCCGGAGAGGAAATTCTTTATGTTAGGAAAGATATATGCAATGGCATATGTAGTCATGGATGGTAAGATTACCACATGATGAATAAGTCCAATATCCATTTTCTTCTGTGAGAACTGTCGATATGATGTCCACTTGTGGCCCACCTAAACCCTTTTGTAATATGTTCATATACATGTCGTCACTCCAGCCATAGAGCTCGTGTGTAAGACGAATTGTGATATTACAAATATTTTTAGTAGGGTGATTGATGATACAGGAATGTGTTCTATGTCGAATATCTGAAACACATCATCATCTATGCTAACCTATACTACCTATAACACAAGTCTACCATTTCCTCGTGTTGCTCTCATCCATTCTTCAGTCCAATGAGTACTGAACTCCCTTTCGATTGGAATATACATCGGTACATGTATTCTTTAGTGGAACATCCATCTCAGTTTGCAAACATTTTGATGGGTGCAACCCTTGAATTCATCCCACAATCGTATTGGGGAGTTCATGAAAGAGATTAACGTAAGGTTATCAATTGGATTGAAATGTTAACGATCGGGCCAACTAACATTAGGTAGCATAACAAATCCGTCAAATAAATGTTGAGAAATGAAATTGCCAGAGGCCATCCGTGGGTTGAGAAGAGAATGGACAAACGCTTAATTTTTTATTAACTAGTACCATGTATATTGTAATGATGATAAACTTTTTATGCAATGACATATGTACGAGAATGCTAGTCGCGTGTTGGAGGAACCAACTATAGTGATTAAATTTCAAACCAAGTTCGTAATGTATTTTATACAATTCTGACAACAACTGGGGACCATTACATTAAGTATGCACTTTTTAACCAATCAGGCCTCAACTGCCTCAATGTATGCAGGCATAAAATGGGTCATGATGCATTTATATTAATCAAGTGACACACAATTTAATTGTGGACCACTACATTAAGTATGCAACTTTGCTCGCATCACACCCCTCAATCAGTCACCGTTGCTTGCTTTCCCCTTATCGTCCAAAGACACTTATGGATTGCTCGTCCAATTTCCCCCCTCCTCATTTACATAATCAAAGCCACTTCCCTCACTCTTACTGTTTAGATTCCCTTCATTCACATATGTGACTTCCTTCGTAGGACTTCACAATCGTTTTGATCCACTTTGTAACTCCATGACAAATACTTGCAAAATACACATCATAACAAACACATTGTTCTGGACTCGTTACTCCATCACTATCAATATGACATTCCCCACTTGTATTATTCCCCACAATAAGGAAGGAGTTTGCATAAATATAGATTTCCTATGTTTACCTATTAAGTGCAACATGTCTACCACGGTATACCGTATACATATATATAGCTGCCCATTGTTTATGCACATAGTGTAATGTGTATATCATGGTATGAACTATCTGTATTACAAGCTAACAAAGTGATGCATTTACATATTACACCTTACTTAAGCAACATTCCGTTCGCTAATCATTGACACTTATATTATCAATGCATAGAGAAACATTTTCATGACATGGTGTTCAACATTATGTATTAAAAACCACCCTATCATAATACATTCGTCTCTTCAATTATTATAAAATGAATGGGCTATACATCATCCTTAAATTTCAGATCTCTGTTTCAAACACATTGCTCAAAATTCAACAAATTATTCTAGGTGCAATTATGGAATAGCCATGGAAACTCCACATAAGATTATAACTTCATAAACTTGTTTTCCTACAAGTTTACTTTCATAGACCAAGAGATAACCACCATCAAATTTTATTATTGTGTTTGCCTACTATGCACTCTATATCTACTTGGCTACACTCAGCATACTTATTAGGCACACAAGCAAAATCAGTTTCATAAATTCATCAACTCTTGTCCAAAGGGTCTACTTCAATGGCTATGCAGTTGCAACCTACTAAGATATTCATTTACCAACAAAGTACATCCAGTTGACCTAGGTAGATATACGGCATAATATAGTTAAACAATACAATTAGGCTTACCTAATATGTAGACCACATTCACATATACTACTGAAATTTCAACGACACAACTATCAACCCTACTATCTATAAGACCTCTATTACCTACCATTACATCTAACACGTCTTCATGACCTAACCTCATCCTTATCTTCAAGTCTCAACTACGCAATGGATGAGGGGTTATTATTGTAACATAAACTGAACTCAAATAACATACTGATAGTTTCAAAATCATACACATTATGCCTCTGCATCAACATTCAAGATGCTTATCATTAACAATAGAGGATAGCTAGTTGGGGATAATAGGGATGGCGGAATCACGTGATAGATTACAACTTACAGAAAGCAATGGACCTCGAGTAACAATTAAGCCCAGTACTTGTCATTGAAATTTCCCGATTCCTTAAGCACAATAACAGAATATTTGCAATTAGCGTTTCGGACTGAAAGCTCCATTCAATTGTGAATTAGGGATGAAGAAAAGTAAGGATGTATCCTAACCGTATTTTCCACCATCGACGTGGATGTAGCTCATGGTCGAAGGTTCCTTTTGCTTGTCTTCCACCACTCTTCTCCTGCTTTGTCTCTCTCTTTCTCTACCCTGCTCTCCCTCTCGCTGAACCTTTCAAACTAAAGTCTCAAGTCTTCTCCTACAATCTTCCACTAACTTCCACAAAAATTTCAAAGTAAAACTCTCAAAATGTCATTAATGAAATTTGGTAATTCTGCTACCTAGTGTAATGTCACCCAACTTTCTGGTCTCTCCAAAACTAACACTAACTTCTTGTAAAAAAAAAAAATAATCAATTTGTTAAGGGCAAGTTAATGTCTAACCCTCTATAATTTTTCCAAAGTTAAAAGAGTGCTATAAGAGTATTAGCCATCACCATCTCAGATGCCTTTGCATTTGCCCTGTATATCATACAATAAAATCATTTCGTTAGCTCTAACAATAATAAACCATTCACTCATACAAGTGGCTTACATAGTCTCCACCACTACAGCCCTCGGTTTACCTATTCTCTAAGCCATGTCTACCATGGAAAACAATGAACGTGCCTTTGGCTTACAAGTTTTCTAATGTTGGTCTTCCACCAATGTAATCACCCATTGATAACATTATACATTGTTCCTCTAAGTACACTATTGCCTACCCCTTAACTTATTTATTCACAATACCATTGTAATACAAAACTCTATACCTTACCATGCCATAGCATTTTATTTTTTTGTTCACTCAAGTGTCTGACTTCGCTTATACTATTATGGTTCACTACCCATGCTCATTTCCTCACTATTTGGATTATAAAACAATAACAACCCTACCACATTGGGAAGCAATTAACAAAATCATGGCATACACATATGTATACCCAAATAATTACGATTTACAACAACGAGAATAATGAAAAAAAGTCCAATCTACTAGCTAATTACTAATGTATGCGACATATTATGATATACCTATTGTATACCCGACTAATTATAGTCGTTTACCCATATGGAATCTTTTCATTTCTTTAGCAAATAGTACAAATTCATCTTTGTCTTCCCCATCTTCCTTCTCTGTTAAACACCTACACACCTAGCCTCACTCTATTTTTCTCATCAATGAACCAACAATTGGATCTCAGTTGAGCCCCTTTTACGGATTGGAACACCACTAATACGGGAGATCTAAAATACTCCTCTCAGCTGAAATCTCAGGTAAAAGTGAGTATAGAGAACAGAGGAAGAGAGATATGGAGGAGATTAAAGAGCTATAGAAGGAAAGACAACACAAATATTTTGAATTGAAGAGAGAGAAAGAGAGTTAAAATAGAAAACCCCATTTTTCACTGCATGTGTTTCTGCAACTTAATGGCAGACAACTTCTCCACCTTCATTAAGGGCAATTTGGTCACTTCAACTCAACTCTAATTTTTCATTACTTTATTTTCCCTCCAAAAGCAACACCTCTTTGTTGTAAAAAATAATGAGTTGGTTGAGCGTCATTTAACGAATGACCCTCTTGTAATTTTCCCTTTATTATTTATGGAAGTGGACATATTGTCGAGTATAATAATGAGACGACACCAATTTAAACCATAAAGTTACCTGCAAACTATGCACTAACCACTTGTTTCTAAAAAACGAAAATCTACCTATAATGATGATACATCACTCACCATATGGAAAATTAAATTAAACTACAAGTGATGGCAAAGTAAATCGTCAACTGGCATGAAAAAAGTGCATTGGATGAGTTTTGACTCACAATTTAGCCGTATTTTCATTTTTTTTACTCCAAATACCCATGTGTTGTCCGCTTGCTATAATCCCCCCCCAAAAAAAAGTAAAATTGGCACTACGTTTTGTGCATATATGAGTGTTCTCTTTTTTAGGTAAGCAAGTAATGTAATGAGGTACCTACTCAAGAGGTTCTGGCTACAAGCAAGGTAGCCTACTCCTGATCTGACTTAACTAACAACCTATAAATTGGAACAACCTTACCAAACCATACAACTTCAGCAAGAACAATCAAAAACCTTCATAGGAGAATGAACCAATGTTGCACTCTTGTTGCTCTTGTGGCTCCTCCGTTTCATAGGCTTTCGAGACATGTGTAACCGCCACTTGATGAAGTGGAGAACAGTTCTCCTCCAAGCCTGTTGACTGTATTATGAAAAAAAGCTCTATCCCTTGTTAAGCTTCGAGTGTGCTCATGTTGAGATTGGGTGGTAACTCCATCCATGAAATTCAAAGTTTGCTGCACCAGTTCAAATTTATTTCTTTTATCAGCACCTGCCTCTGAGTCCACTGCAAGGTACTTCTCAAAGTCTTGCTCCTTAACCCCGCCATTTTCCTTCACATTTAGGTTCTCTTTGGTCCTTAGAAAATTTGGTGGAAAGAAAAGTAGGGAGAAAATAAGTTTTTCTCTCTGTTTGGATTGAGGAAAAAAATATAAGAATTTGAATGAGAAATTTGAATGTTGACGAACTACTTGAATCATATTGATGCCATCTAAGTAATGTGAAGTTGGATGAGGTTGGGAATTTTCCTCAAACTTTCGCCACAATTTTATGAGGAAAATTTTATCACTTATTTCTAGCACTTTTCTACCTAACTTTCCTCCATATATTTTTTCTTTGTAATTTTCTCTAAACCAAACACAATAAAAAAATAACTTTTTCAAATTTTTTTATTTCCACCAAATTTTCCAAGGTCCAAAAGGAGCCTTAGATGTACACGTTGTTAATAAGTTTTGACAATTCCCCTTGGACCAATACATCTATTTGCTGAACGCATTCAATGATCCAACTTATGGGTTGAGAACACAAATACTCTAGGGATTGTCCTCACCACAGCAATCAATAGGATGTCTAGCACAATTGAAGACCATGCTTTTTCTTACACTACTTAGAAAAAGACAAAACGAGTAGATGGTCTGTTATCGAGTCATTCAAACGTGAGAAATTAACCAAAGATTCTGCAGGGAAAAAATCAAACCCACCCTGCATACATGTCGTAGATTTTAAAATAGATTAAGAATCTAAAAACCTAATGCCTTGGGTGCCTAGATGCACCATATCCACATTAGCGACCTCATTATTACAGCAACACCTGGAGTACCAACTGTTGCATCTTTGCAGACGCATGACCAAGATAAGTTAACGGGCCTAAGAACCGAAGGTTCAAAGGTGGATTTTACAAATGAGCTTTCCAAGTTCTCAGCAGCATGATTGTCTTCTCCCCTAGCCTTTCCCACAAGTTCCTTTCTTTTGGAAGATTGACACTGATCTTCAACCTTATTTAATTCCTTCCAAACTGATTTCTTCAGTTTTGGAGGGAAAAAAAAAAACATATATAGTAATACAGTTAATCACAAAAAAAAAAAAAACAATGGAATGTGGGGAAAAAAGAAAGAAAAAGGCCTCACGACAAAGTGGCGCTGCGAACAGAATAAGCAAAAAATTTGGCATATCAAAGTGTCACAGCAAAGCCAAATTGCAGATTTTTTTTTTTGGGGGGGGGGGGGGGGAAGAAGTCCAATGATTGTGCAATCACAAAATACAGTATCACCATAAGTTACAGAATACATCTTGCCCCCCACAGAGCGGTGCATTAGCCAGCAATTAATATACTGTAGTGGCTAACATAGTAGGAGTATCACAATAAGTTACAGAACACATGCTGCCCCCCAAAAGTAGTGCATTAGGTGCAATCATCATACTGAAGTAGCTGCTCACTGAACCACTTCTTTCTCTTAAGAAGCAAATCCCATCCCATCCCAATCAATGTACAACCCACTCCCTGATATTACCTAATAATCATACAAGAAGATACATATATATTCTTTAAATGGATGATGATACAAACATTAACATACAGACATCAAACCCAACTTCTTCCCCACCCTCAACCTTATCAAAGAAAGCAGATGGAGAACAAATCAAACTGCCATCACTCTTCTCACATGTGGATACAAGCAGATCAACAAAAATCAAACTGTCATCATTGTTCTCACATTGGATGACTTCTTTGAACACCAGGAGGGGCAGTTGGTAACGGAAAATCGCAAACAACAGGGGTGCCAGCAAAGTGGGGAGCCTCCACATATGGACTCTGCAAGAGATACAGTGTAAACGCCTAATATTTTGAAAATTGTTCAATAAGCAACAATATGCGAACAGCTCATTTTCAATTGTAACACATACATTACATAAGAAACTTTACAACAAAAGTGAGAACAAAAAACATTCGGGCAAACTGGATTAAATTTGTAACCAACCAAATGCTTGAAAAGAACGCATCAATATTTTCTTTTTGACGGTACAAATCAAGGAAATCCATCGCTGATTTATGGCAAAAATTACATTATTTGTTCCAAAGTTATATCTCTATATCTCTCTTCCTCTTCTCCACGAGTCCCGCCCCCTTTTATCTCAATTTGAGAGAGCAAACTTGGCATACTCGCCCCCCCCCCCTTTTCACAGGCCTTTCAGAGTCAATATTTTTTACTATAGGGCTAAAATCTCCTGCATCTGGATCTTCCATGTATAGGATCTATACTGTGTGGTGATGGTGGTGTTGTGTTGTTTTGTGTTTTCCTACAATCCCTAACAACCCCCTCCCCACCTCCCCACCCCAAAAAAAGGGGAAAAAAAAGAAGGAAAGGTCTACTACCCATTTATGGCTGCCACCTCAATGTAACAATTGCCTCAAAGCTCAGAATTTGACTGAAAAAAGTCGACAACAGAGTTCTGGATACAATAAAATAAATCAAGGCACAAAATGTGAAATATTAACGGGCAAAGGTTTCTTACAGTGCTTTTTCTTTTTTTGGGGTGGGGGGAGGATGGAGGTTGGCAGGAGCTAGCAGGTAAAGCATTCATGAAGGCCTCACGAGACAGGAAATTCTTGCTCTGGAATTGACTGACGAACATTACCGAACGATGAATTCATGCTTCTCATTTCACATGATCGGATATTCAATATTCACCTCAATATCTAAATGAAGATTGTCTCAGATATGAGCATCTCTTAGACATTATTTGGAAAGCGCTAAGTAGTGCTATGTCGCCTAGATATTATAAGCTGGGTCACAACTCACAAAAGATTTGTTGGAGTTACCTAACCCTTTTCGTGAAAAATAATAGAATGATTAGCCTAGTGACGTGGTGAAGAAACCACTTGAATGTGAGCTGCAATTTTCCACACAGGCTTCATATAGCTGCTGATTATAAATCCAACAAGCTGCAGGTAGTATCTCCACCTGGGAGCACCCACCTAATTGGCTACATATTTCAGTTAGGTGCAAGCAAGTATCTTAGGCCCTAGAACCAAAGACCCTGTTAAGAAAGGAAATTGATTCCTTCAGTCGTATAGATACCGCCTTAGTGATAGCCTTCAGTCCAAGAAGGAACAAAGGCTAAGACAAATGAGACTTTAACCTAGACTTTTAGAAACCAACCCCGAAGACAGACGGGGAAAGCGTGAGAAGGACAAAGGGGTACAGCAAAGGTGCGAGTAGAGGCAAGCACAGAGAACCATAAGCAATTGCTGAAAAGAAATACTTCAATGGACGACATTCTTTGTGGTTGGTCACTGACAACTTGGCTAGCAATCAGGCCAAAAAGCCAACACAAGAGCCTAGGTCATAGCCTTGTGAAGAGGAAAGCGCCCAAGTGCACAGTATGCTTTTCAAGGCCAGTCAATGCCCACTAAATGAGGCCAAAAGGAGCCATGAACTTTATAGTACCTACTAAGACCACAGAAAACCATCAACATGTTCACGAACCTAGATCAAAGGCAAGAAACTACAGCCTCATAAATATTGAACATCTCCTTTTTGTGGATGACCCTGTCATCTTTTCTGATAACAATTAACAAGTGAGAGAAGATTATCAACCTTCATTGCATTGAATGGTACTGTGGCTTGGGGATATAATTTATCGGAGAATTATATTTTGCCGAAAGGGAGGTCAATATATCCAACTGCTTGCAGGCATTTGGTTGGACTCTCTTCCATCATTCTACGTAAGGCTTCCTCTAGCTGCAAAGTTCATGCAGAAGTCCACCATTCCGGAACTAGTTATTAAGAGGTTTGACAAAAGGTTTTCCAGATAGAAAGCCAAGTGCATGCTGGGGGGGGATAGATCCTCATTAAAAGTGTCCTCTGCAGTATACACTCCTTTTTTTTCCCCTTATCCCTTCCTCTGTTGCTAGAAAGACGTAAGCAATTCAAAGGAGTTTTCTGTGTGGACATTTTCGCCATGTTTTCAAGTATCATCTTATGAATGCGGATGTTGTCAAGCAACCTATACCAAAGGTGGCTTAGGTGTTAGAGACTCGTTTTGACAAGTGGTTATGGAGGTTCATGAACGACAAGGATAAGCTTTCAAGCAAAGTGATCAGCGCAAAATCTGGTTGGAGGGCTTTAATTGAATCTCCAAATAAGAATAACAGTACATATGGCATTAGCCTTTGGAATTTCATCATAAAAGGCTGGGATCAATTTTGTATTTTGGATGCATATAGCCTTTTGTAGGATTGCTAGCTGTGGATCTTTTTCCTTTTTTTTTTTTTTTTTAATGAATACAAAAGATCAAATGATCAAATGCACAGTTAGCATCCCACAAAAGATTGTATACATCCAAAATACAAACTATCTACAAAATCAACCCAATCGAAAGAAGCATACCAAAGCTTCCCATTATCCCACAAATAGAACCTTGAAGAAATAGTCTTTCAAGTGCAGCAGAGCAGTTTCAACACCCCGAAAAACTCTTCTGTGTCTTTTCCTCCAAATACTCCAAAAAATCACACGAAACACCACCATGCCCTCCTCCCCCATCACTTTGCTACCAAAGAAAGCCCAAGCTAAAAGATGGTTCATACTTCCTAATGATTAGAAGCAACCCAAGAGATGCCCAAGCAACTAAAAGCATGTTCCCAAAGCGTCCCAGCGAATTGACAATGAGCAACAGATGATCCGTTGATTCAAAACCACAAAATGCCTTAACTGTGCATCCGATCTTTTGATCATTATATATAGAATGTTACCTTTTCCTCATCCCCCAAAAAAAAAAAGAAAAGAGAAAGGTTGGGATCAATTTTACTTTCATATTGCCTGTGAGGTTGGTGATGGCTCCTCAATCTCTTCCAGGCACAATAGATGGTATGATGAGATTTCTTGAAGAAATTGCTTCCCTTAAATATGCACTTGTGGGAGACAAAGAAGCTCATGTTTCTGCTTATTATAAACAAGATTTGAATGCGGGTGTTTTCTCCCCAACTTTTGCTGATGATAGCTTCCAAAAGAACGATTGTGTTGCTCGTTTCTTCACCATGCTCACTATCGTGTCCATAACAGCCACCCCTCCAGGCAAGGTTAGATGGAATCTCTAGGCCATTAGGAAATTTTAGGAAAGTATGATTTTCTAGTAAGTCTTTCTCATCAAAGGTAAGTCCTCTTAGCACCCAAACCCTCCACTACCAAATAATGATCTCCTGTGGAACATCATTTGGAAGACTGCAACTCTAATGGAATTGTACGACACAAGGTCAGACAGGCCATATTTTGACCTGTAACTATTTACAAGAGGGGGAATAAAATCTGGGTTACTAAATTCTTCATGTACAAAAGAGATTACTTGCTCATTTGCTAGAGCTCTTTGGGAGACAATGCCAAGTCATCTAGGATATACTTAGGTTATGGCCCATAGTTTTAAAAAGCGCGAGGCACACTGAAGCGCATAGGGTCCCATACTGCAAGGAGCAAGGCGCGAGGTGAAGGCGCACGCATCATGAATGCGAGGCGCACTTCTATGCAAAAGTTTATAAATTTCTTTCACATTTCACAAAGCATATTTTGCGAAAAAAAGTTAGATAAATGCATTACGAAAGTGATTAAACATCAACATAACTACTAACACCATAAATAACCTTAAGATATGTTATCTTATCGTCAAAGTTCCCCAATGCACACACTTATCATACAACGGTACAAGTGTAGTGCACCTTTTGGCTCCCAAGGAAGGAAAAGAAGAACAAAGGTAAAGGAAGACTAAGAAAAAGAAGAAAAAGGGGAAAGATATAGCCTTGCATCCGTAAGGCGCACTTCATCCCCTCTGAGGCGCTGACCTGGTAGCCTCACATTGAGGCATGCCTAGGCATGCCTTAGGCGGGCTTTTTTAAGCTAGTTATGGCCAATTTTGTTAAGCATCAGTTGATGACTTGGGAGGGCTCCATTGGAATTAAAGTCAAACATAAAGGCATTAAAGCCTTTCTTCACACTACTTCCCGATGACCCGAGTGGAGAACTAAGAGAGTTTTTGATGGTGTTGAACCTTCCCTTGAAAGTATATAAAAGACAAATGGCTTAAGACATCATACTTGTAGGAAAAGAACATATTTTAATCCTATGCAATTAATATGATTGATTTTGTTGATAAGACCTTTTTTCTCAGTAAGAAAAAGGTAATATATTAAAAAGAGAGGGAATTTACAAGCAAGGATGCTAAGTTAGCATCCCACAAAAGCTAATTACAACCCAAGAATAAGTTATCCACAAAACCAATGACTTCAAATGGCAAGCAACAAAAACCGTCCCCCCAAAAGAAAAGATTCTTAAGCCACTTATCCATTAAATGCTCTAAAGAGGTTTCCACCGCATTGAAAACTCTCCTATTTCTCTGCATCCACAATAACCAAACGATAGCATGAGGAATGGCTCAGAAAAAAAAATAGCGTCACTTTGGGATACCTGATCAATGCCGGTTCCTTTTAAGTTGTCTATTCCATTATAACACATATCGTTTTTTCTTATCAAGGGAAAAAAATGACACGATCAATTGGTTTAAAAGTAAGCAACATGACCTACTAGCTTGGGTATTCTCTCCCTTGAAGAATTCCTAAGTTGCCTACCACTCATGCTTCTGCTCATTCCTCTTTTGCCGCCCGCTCTAAATTTAATGGGAGCTATTAGTTTCATAAAGAGCTTTTTATCAAAAAAAGAGATTTTTTGAGCAAAATTAGCTAGTTGACTCGGTCAAACAATTAATTGTTCAAAAAGCTAATTCTCAAAAAGCTTCAAACCAATAGCGTTTTGAGATTAGCGTTTTCTCTAAATATAGCTAATGTATCAAACATTTCTTTTTTTACAGAAACAGCAAATGCAAATAGCTAATACAAAAAGCTAACAAGTACTACTACTACAAATTGCTAGCAGTCATTTGCCAAACATGGCAATATATTGCCTATCCTTAGAGGATTGCCTCAAACCATCACAATTGAATGGCATAAAATTGTACAAATTTATGCATTTCCCCCCAAAATAAGGCTTAGGACCTTAAGGCAGAATGAAATTAGTCTTGCATTTGCTGATAAAACTTAATTAACGAAATAATTGGATACTTTCCAAGAAAAGGCTGCAATATTGACTATTGCAAAATGATCCTCTTTAGCCACTCTGGTGTCTGAAAATAGAGAATCCCAAGACAATCCACTCAATTGGCTTCTTTCAATTTCACTCCCATATCCCTATAATACTAACAATGCTATTAGGAGATGAGGCATAGACCTACACCTCAGACTCCTTTGTTGTCTTCATCTTGGCACTACTTTCTATGGATTTCCTCCTTGTGGGTAGGGTCAACACACTCAGGTTTAGATTTTCTCAAACTAGAAGGCAGCTGAGTATTTAGTGTCTTTGGTGTACATAAGACCAGGACAGTACGACTGATTGCATCGGTGGCACAACTCAAGGTCCATTTCAGGTTTTTAGTCATCCTGCTTCCACTGGGCTTGCTTAGTTCAGCTCTGGGCCTCAGTCATATGTTCCGAGAAGAACCCTCTCACTCTATAAGTAGGCTTCAATGATAGCTTCTCACAACTTGACCTGTCCACAATTTTGTTCACCATGGATTTAATATATTTTTAAGAACCGTGAACCCAGAAAATATGGTAGGATTCTGACAACAATCAAAGTAAAGCACTAAGTCCCTCACTTCCCATATGTTAGTGGAGATTGGTTTCTATGCTTGCACGGGTAAGTTATGCCGCCAAAGTGGGGCACACATTGGACGGTGGTGCTGTTTTCTCCTACTATCGCCATCTCACATAATTTATTGAACATCACAACCAACAGTTTTTCACCCCAAACCTTCAGTTACATACATCATTTGTAACATCATCCGTGAACCCTACCATCAAACGTCCAGTATTCTAGTTTTTGCATTGAATACGCTTGAAGCCTATCTACAAGCCTTGCAATCACTAAAGCACATCACAGTGGACCAAATATCTGACGTTGAAAAATACTTCACTTTTTCTCATCCTAATTAATTACTATGATCACTGCAATAACTACCAGCATTGCTTGTGATTTTGTGAACCTCATCAAGTTGACAAAATAAGCTTTCAAACTGAACTGAATATCTAGTTTCTTCAAGTGCTCCTCCATACATTGCATACACACTGTGTCGATCATATTTGAAACTCCAAGCAGGCCCACTAAGAAGGAAACGTACCATCATTGGATCTATGATCACAAATCTTTTGACCTAAGCAACGTTACAACAAGAATTACGGGAAATGGAGGGAGAAAGATGGGAATTTAGAAAGGAAGCGAGAAAAGAAAGAGAAAATTTTGTCATTATTGATTTGCCTTTATAACATGAGTAACCAGCTCATATAGTCCATCACTATGTGACACTTAAAAATCACTGACAGCTCAGCAACGCCACCATGCCAGCAACCAATTTAACAACACACCAACCGCTTATTTTATCCCAGTTTAAGCCCCCTCATACAACTTGGGGTCATGCTACTCAACTTTTGGATCGTCCAGAAAGGATCAAATAGTTGAGCTAAAACAAAAGTTAAATCAAAATAACTAAGGCATCATCAGCCACAAAAGACCACAACAATAACACAATACGTTACCAATATCATGATTGTAATTTTCTCAAAATGAGGTCTCCGGATAA
Source organism: Carnegiea gigantea (assembly GCA_029747015.1). NCBI lineage: Eukaryota > Viridiplantae > Streptophyta > Magnoliopsida > Caryophyllales > Cactaceae > Carnegiea > Carnegiea gigantea. The sequence goes on along the minus strand of JAKOGI010000196.1, from coordinate 21,808 downwards.
GTTAAAGAGCCGTTTTCAAGGAATAAAACACACTGATGACCAAGATTATCCATAACTTTGACAACATTGATCAACCCTCTCTTATTCATCTACCACTCAAGAAAACTTTACATGAATACAAAGCCCTATTGTTCACAGATTCTGCTCAGCAAAAAAGTTCCAAAACAAATCCTCCAGTAAGTTTTTTTGAACAATATTTGCCGCTGGACAAAATATGAAGATTATGCAGAAATATACCTGCATGCCAAATGAAATGTATGATGGCTCCTCCATTCCCCAATCCTTAGGTGATGTCTTTGAGGTTAATGGATCACTGCTTGACTCACTCCCATTTAATTTATGAACCCGAGGGTCTCGTGTTTCTGCCTCATTTGCAGAAGATGACTTTGCCTGCTGTGGGCATACATTTGGTGCAAGAAGTGTGAAGCAGGCACTTGGTAAAGAAATTCTATAATGTGAGATAATGCCAAAGAAATAAGCTAAAGAAAACATACTTGAAATATTTTACCAAGGATTTTCAACCCCTTTGCTCTGGCACGAAGCTCCTCTTTTTTGGCACTGCTGTCTTGAAGAACCTAATTCAGGTCAGCGGGGTCACTTTTAGAACATTCACATGAATTAACATAAGCAAACAATGAAGATTTTAGATGTGATTGACCAACCATCTGACAAACACGAGAAAGAGTGGCTTCAATGTCAGCAACATTAAGTTTCCACAAAGAATCGATCATCACTTTCTTGTGAGATTGCATATAATTTTCAAGCTCTTCCTCAGTCATGTTTCCCTCTGAACTAAGATGTCGTTTCATGTCCTCCTGTAGCTGGATCAAGGCAAGAGCACCTACGATAGCCAACATGATTGGTCAATCATAAATTTTGTGCCTTGTAAATGATGGTGGGGTCTCCGAATGCCTCCACAATGAATTGTACGTGGTAAATATGTAACATAAAAGGACCTCAAATATTGAAAACGCTGACACAGAAAAGAGAACAAAAGGCAATACACCACAACATTGAAGAAAGGTCTTATACTGTAGACTAGATGACAACAACAAAATTTTATCATACCATCGGATTTTGTTCTAGTCAAAAATAACAAACTTCTAGATGAATGAAGGCTACCAACCAATGAATTATGGGTCTTGTGAACATCCCTGCAACCTACAGATCATCCTTCAGAATAGTTGCAAAACACACTTGACAAGACGCACAGAACCAGAAATCATTGCATGCCTTCTCCCGAGCATCCATGATTTGACATCATCAGATGCCTGAAGTAGAAGATATTTCCATTTTTTCCCTGTTCTTTTTCTTAGTTATTCTTCTTTTTCTTTAAGCTAACATTAGGTCTTCTCCATCCAGTTAGCAACAGGAGTTCCTTAATTTTAAAGGTGCTAGATACACTGAGGCAAATATTGTCTTCCAAAGAGGTTAAGACAGAGATGCATGCATGCAAGGCACACTTTACATAAAAATGCTTAAAAATTAAGTTCAAAAGAACTCATATAAAGGAGTTAGATGATGTCACCAGATTAGAATATTTTAGTTATTAATATTTTAGTTATTATTCAACCTTAAAAAATAAATTCCATGACCATAATAAATTTTTATAACAAATTTATACAAGGAATGAGAAGAAAAAAGACATCCACAACCCTAGTCCACTTTATTCTATTCTCAATAGTTGCTCTCTCTATTACTTTGTTCGTTTTTCACTTCTTATAACATCTTCTCTATCACATTAATTACTTTTATTAATCCACCATTTCAAAATGTTTTGATCACTGGTCTACCATACACAAGAGCCAGGACAACAATCTTTCTTTTTGCCAAGATCCTCATTAGGCATTGATTCTGTTATTATTTCCCGCATTTATAAGGTTTATGAAAATTTTGGTAGGCAATTCATTACAATATTCTAATTTCAAGAACAGTGAATGAAGAAACATTTAATTTCAAGAACAGTGAATGAAGCGACATTCACTTCTGATCTCGTCATTGTCCTTTAAGCTAGTTCCTTAATAACTTCCTCCCTTGATATTGTCCGCTACTTGTTTCTGAGCCATTTATCTTTTGCTTACAACTCAATATCACAAATAATAGTGGTTAGCTAAGTATTATTTCCACAATTCCACGTTTGGGAAAATCAGGTGACCCTTCATTACTAGCTGGTTTGCTCACTTGAGAGTCACAAACCAAGTGAAAGTTCATAATTTGAAAGAACTCTTAAAGCCCAAGCGCCCCATTAGAAATCCCAAAAGGCAAAGGAGATACAGAGGAGAAATGGAAACATGCAACCATTTCCCACAAAGGAGATGTTTGGTCGACATTTGACAAAAACAAAAGCCTCTGTAAGACTATCAGTTGATCAGATGATTCTGTGGGGACCCAGGATGCCAAATCCACTATTTCTGTGATGTTAATTTTCCACTTAAACCAGGTTTCTTTCCCTCTTGATAAGAACTTATAACAATTCTAAACAATGAGCAGTAGGAATTCAGAATCAGAGACATATTGCACAGACATATTTGGGCATAAAGGGACAAGACTTGAGCAGCAAGGCCACTATTTCATTACCTGTTGCAGCAGTTACTTGAGATTTGATCGAATGGCCTTTGTTTCTGAACCACTCGGCTATAAAAGGTACACCGAGATATCTTGCTTGCTTTCCGAGCTCTTTCGCTGCCTGCCTTGAATATATATAACCAATGGTGTTCAACATATCGACACCATATGCTGCATAATTGAAGTGGCTGACTCAGAAAATTAGATCCAATACAGTTCATGAATGCATCCAGAAGGAAACAACTCAAGAAAAGCAACCTAACATGCATGCATGCATACACATCTGCACACATATGATACCCAAACGTCCGCAGTACAATAAGAGTTCATTTTCCTTAGCTTCAATCAACAGAATATAGTTTCTCAAAAATCAGTTTTTCAGAAATTGTTTCTCCAGAAGTTACAAGGACATAATGTTGAAGAGCCTTAGAGAAATAGAATCTCTGATATCATTTGATAACTCTTTACGTTAAAAGGCATGCTTATAAATTATTTTTATCCACACTTTTAATTAAAATGGACAATCTCCGCACTTGGGTTGATACTTAAAGCAAATGAAGTGGATGTTTAGAAGGTATCCATATTTATAGCTCTTGTTCGGAGGATGTTGCGATTTCCCACTTGCTCTTTGCTGACGATAAATTGATTTTTTGTAAGCCTAATGAAAGTCATCTGGGTTATTTGAGGTGTATCCTTGTGCCTTTTGAAGTGATGTCGAGGCTCAAAGTTTAACTCATCTAAAGTGTTCTCATTCCCGTTGGCGACGTGCCTGAGCTTACTCACTTAGCACATGTCTTCAATTGTGGTGTTGATTGTCTTCCTTCTTGTCTTGGGCTTCCTCTAGGAACCACTTATAAGAGCAAAGCAGTTTGGGAACAAGTGGTGGAGAGGTTTCGGAAGAGATTACAGGGTGGGAATCTAAATTGTTGTCTAGAGGGGGGAGATTAACTTCATTGAAAAAGCACTCTTTGGAGTTTGCCCATCTATTTTATGTCCTTGTTTACCATTCCTGTTAGCATTACTTGTCACTTAGAGAAAGAGAAAATAATGAGAGACTTTCTTTAGTCCAATAATGACTCCAATAATGGTCTTCATTGGGTCAATTAGACGGAAGTTTGTCGTCCCAAGCAAGAGGGCGGGCTAGGTATTAGGCCTCCTCGTGAAATGAATGATTCTCTCAAAACCAAATAGATTTTGAGGTTTGCTACAGAGGAGGATGTGCTTTGGCGAAAGGCGATCACTTCTAAGTATGGGGTGGATGGTTTCGGGTGGTGGAGCCAGAAGAGTCGTTTCGCCCATGGGGTGGGTTGTTGAAAATCTATATTAGCGGGTTCAGAGCTCTTTAAAACTTTGGTACATTTTAAGGTTAGAAATGGTGCTAGGGTGTTGTTTTGAGATGATGTTTGGTGTGGTGATCGTCCTCTTAAGACCCAATTTCATGATTTTTTTTTTTTTTTTGTTTTAAAAGAATGGCCCGTTTCAAAGATGCAACGGGGAAGGAAGTGCAGTCTTGAAATCGGGATCAGAGCCACAGGAACTTATCTCTTTTGAGAAGCCCTAATGATCGAGAACAAGAAAGAGCTTGGAATCTTCTTGCTCTACTTCCGATATGAACGCAGTGCCTCAAGGCAATAATGAGATTATTTGGCCTTAGGAACTTTTTAGGTCCTTCACCATTAAGAGCTATTGTAATACTCTTCATGATCAGTCGAGTTGTTCTGATTTTCCTGCAAATTGCATTTGGAGGTCAAACTCTCCTCCAAAAGCTTTTTTTTGTTTTTGTTTCTGGGCAACCACCAAAGAAAAAATTCCCACGGAGGACTTACTCAAAGGAAGATATTTTTCATGGCCCAAGTAGGTGCTCTATGTACCTTGAGGAGGGAGAATCAGTCCACCACCTCCTTGTGCATTGTCGTTGGGTCTCCTCGCTTTGGCATTTGGCTCCCTCCTTGATGGGTGTTAGTTGGGTTCAACCTTTGATGGTCAAAGATGTATTGGTGACTTGGAGAAGAAGGATGAAGAAGTGTTGGGCTTTAGGGGTTTCAAAGATGATCTCGATGGCTATTTGGTGGACTACTTGAAGGAAAGGAACCAACCGATTTTTGATGGAAAAGACATGTTCTTTCAAGATTTCAAGCTCTACTTTTTGAAGACTTTGTATAGTTGGAGTCATGTTCTAAATGATGGTACAAATTTGCTGATGTATAAGTGAGCACAAATGACCAAGACAAGATGTGTTTTTAGTTTTTGAGGGGTAAGAACAAAGTAAAAAATGAGAAAAGGATAGTTCAAGTATTTGACTAGAGATAATCCAATTGGAGCCACTCAAGCCAATAACTTGGGCAATCCCCTAACTCAATCTAGGATACAGAAGTTAATCACCACCTAGATGAGGGAAGGGACCCAGAACACCACTTGAGGTTGCCACACTCAAGATATAGAACTAGCCTTTAGAACACAATTGAGAGAACACTCAAATGCTTGCTTTGTATTGCTTGTATTTCAAGTTAGAAGTGAATCCTAACAACCTCAAGCTATGGCCTATTTATACTAAAGGCCTTACATTATGAAAAGGTACAAAGAAAACAAAAAGAAGTGCAGAAAACAAAGAAACCTAAGTACATTGTAGCTAGCCCTTCATGTGGATGTACCAAAGAGTGAACAGGTGTGTCTCTTGGATGTTTGATGTGAAAAGGGTGTAGAAGCTCAAATGGATGCATGAATCCTTTATCTCACACATTCAAAACTTGCTAGGAAGAGAGTTACACGGAGTTGGAGGGGGTAGCAGCCGACATGAAGAGTAAAATACCAAGTTCACATGGATTGCAATAATTGCATTCACATTTGCAGCAGCTTCAACTTCCAGGAGCCATATCTCTCAGAATACTGGGCCAAATTCGATGTTCTTGGGCTTGTTGGAAAGATCAGGAAGTCTATTTTCCAAGGAATGTAAGTTTGCTAAGTTTGGACCAGCCAATCAAAAGTTATGGTCCAAAGAGTACAGACTACCCAAATTGCCCTGCGCCCGGATACCATATACTTGTGAGCTAGATTTTACCAACCAAAGGATATCCAAATTGAACGTGGTTGGTCTTGAAAGAAAGCTAAGTTTCTAGGCTTGAATAATGTAAGGACCTTCAGCATGTGGGTCCATTACATGTTGTTGTAAACAAGTGACAAAAATCGGGCATGGCGTGAGGGGGCTATGTATAAATTCCTCCGGCATAGTCACGGCCTTTCTGTAGAGGATAGCAAACTCTTTAGCCTCTTTGAGCTTGTTAGGGTCTTCCTTGAGCTGAGAAGGGGAGGTACGAGAGCGGTCATAATGGTCTCCATCATTCTCCCCGGGTAGGTGAGAGTTTGTCCTCAAACTTGGAAGAGTTTCATCTTCAAAGTAGGGACTAAGATCGGAGACGTTAAATGTTGCCGAGACTCCATAATCTCCGGGAAGGTCTACTTTATATGCATTAGGGCCGACCTTCTCAATGATTTCGAATGGCCCATCCGACCTAGGCATCAACTTGGATTTTCGCTTGGAATGAAATCGTTCCTTCCTCAAATGGATCCACACCAAATCTCCAGGTTGAAAATGGACCTCTCTGTTGTGCTTGTTGGCATGGTGCATGGCCCTCTCATTGGCTTTGGCAATGCTGTCACGAACTTGGACATGTAGGTCTTGGATTTCTTTGGCCCTTTTCTCGGCTTCTAAACTTGGTGGGAGTTGGAATAGGGATAAGATCAAGAGGGCTCTTTGGATTGTGGCCATACACGACTTGGAAGGGAGAGAGATAAGTTGCTTTACTTGGAGCTCTATTGAAGGCAAACTCGGCATAAGGTAACATATCATCCCAGCTCTTGATGTTCTTCTTCACAAGGACTCTAAGCAAGGTGCTCAAAGTCTTATTGGTGACTTCCGTTTGGCCGTCAGTTTGTGGGTGACATGAAGTGCTAAATTTGAGTTGGGTACCCATCTTTCTCCATAAGGTTAGCCAAAAGTGGCTAAGGAACTTGCTATCTCGGTCAGACACCATGCTCTTAGGAATGCCATAAAGTCTCACAATCTCCTTAAAGTACAAGTTGGCAATATGAGAGGCATCATTGTTGGTATGGCAAGAGATGAAATGTGCCATCTTGGAAAATCGATCTACCACCACCATAATGGAGCCTTTGTTCCTTTGAGTTCTAGGCAACCCAGTGATGAAGTCTAGACTTATATCCTCCCAAGGAGCCTGAGGAATGGGAA